>OU343216.1:23737946-23829577 GCA_910596185.1 Chrysanthemum makinoi
ACTATATAGGAATGAGGAGGATAAGAGGAGAAGGGGAGTAGATTATGTTATGACCAAGATTTTTGGATTCTATAAGGATTGCTTGAACTTAGGACCGAATATAGAACCGGAGTGGGAGAGGACGACCTTTTAAAAAGGTGCATCATAGGGCACTTCTACAACATGGAATCCCCCAATAGGGACCGTCATGAGGTAGAAGGTGAGGGTAATGAAGTCACGTAGGGGCACGATTTTGAGTCTAGCTACAAGACTCATAAATAAAGAAAAGCGCTTCGTGGGAGGAAACCCATGCTTAATTGTTTGCTTGTTTGTGTCGTGTATCTTTTATTGATTGTTTATTCTTATGTTTAAATTTGTAAAAATGCTTTATTTTGTCTTTAACCTCGTCTTAATTACATATAAAGGTATTTTACATAAGGGATAAGTGTAGGGAGGATTACACACATTTTCAAAAGAAACGTGAACATGAGAATTACAATTATTTAAAAGATATACATGTGTGTTTGTTTGAGTCAAATGCTTGTATCGAGTCATAATGGATGTTTTGCAGGAAATTTTTTCATTTTTAAAGATAAAAATGTTCCGAATTTTTCCGAAAATCGCACACCGGTTCTGTCAGGATAACTTGACGGGTCGGGAGGAGCGAATATAGCTTATTACTTTTCTCGTTTTCCGAGCTACTTATAAATTTTTGGAATTTTCCAGTCTTAATTTTCCGAAAATCAGTAAACATCCATTCCACAAGCATTATATCCTAGTTTAGTAGAGTCATATATATATTGTTACCGCCGATTTTATGCGAAGGTTTCGTTTGTTTTCTTCAAGTGTACAGGTTTAATTTATCAAGAAGAAGATACATAAGATGAGAAGGAGCTTTTCATGCAAACATTCTTCTTGAAGAAAGATGTAACCACCACTTCACACGGATCCTACCAAGCTAATCAGGGGAGTACTAGTTTATTTCGTTTTTTTTACCTTCCATTATCATAACATTGATACTTTTAGGGAATATTGGGGATAATGTTCAGTTTAAGTGTAGGGAGGGAAAATAAAATGGGAACTTTGAAACTATGTTTATCCTTGATTATTTGCTTTGTCCAATTTCATTTGTGTAATAAACCATGAGAGATATCGGTTAGGGTAATTTTGGCACCAAATTTAAAATTTTTCATGACATATATGAGTGGGCCATTAGTCTTAATAAAGCGTCTCATGGATAGGAAGTTATATGACTAGCACAAAAACCCTTTACCACTTAAATTCCACCCAAAATGTGAGGATCGCCCTTAGATTTGTAGGAATTAAAGCATTCCACTTTAATGCTTCGAGTGTGAACCTGTAGTATAATAGATTCTAGAACTTGTTTTGTAATGCATTCCGAGATCGCTAGTAAGACTACACTTGTGTAGTTAGGAATAACTAAATGATAAGTGGCATTAGGATAACCCTTGTTTGATACCTGTAATATAATTACTTCTTCCACATCGGTTGAGTAATTCCCCACCCCTGCGTTGTACTCATCTTTAGTACATGATACCCTAGTTAACCCCTCAGAGCCTATCCTTTTCACGGTTCTCGTGATGTTTCGGTTTTCCGGAATATCAATGAAGAGCATTGCTTACAATCCACCCCCAAATGTACACCCAAGCCGCCTTAGCCTACCTTGTATGCACTCACTTTTAGTGCATTATTGTTATCACGCTAAACCTTTAGTTCAATTATCTAGTTGCTTGCATAAGTTGCTAAGTCGAGTCATATCCTTTGTACACAGTTTTGGGATGATTGGGACTCATGGGAAAAGTTAAATTTTATGAAATGACGGGAAGGGAACGTTAAATTCAAATTCCCTTTATTTGCATAATAATGTACTCCAAGTGTTTTGATCTTTTCAATTCGGGTCAAATTAGTGTTAGAGTAATAAAAACTCTAGTGTAGGGATGTGCCTATAAATCCCTATCATTTTGATGTTATCGTAGAGGATGGTAGAGTAAAAGTGTATGAAAAAAATGAAAAAAACATACGGGCTACCATCCTACATCTATCTTTAAATTTATGTTTGTTTGTTTCAGTTATCTAGAGTTTAGAGTGTCGAGTCTTGGCTTAGCAACGCCATTCTTCGCATGCTTGTAACATAAAGATTTTTGACTTGCCACCACTAAATCGCCTATCCCACCAAACCCTTTGTTTCCCTACCGTAAGCCTAACGTTACAACCCTTTAAAAGACCTCTTGGATAGTATTTCCTAGGTGCTTACGCCAAAGCGATGGAGGTTTGATCTAGTCTCAAGCCTATGGTAATCTATGTACTAGGACCGGTTAATGACTGTTTATCTTCCATTTCCAACTTGTTATATTTCATATACACCCGAGAGATGTGAGTATCCAAACACCCCATGTGAGGTGATAGTATGTAATTTCCGTGCTTGTTATGACTTTTTCGGGGCTTATATGTGTTGTGGATCGTTCTAAACTAATGCTTCATGACCCCTAATTTATAAATCAATTGGCTAAAAGCACATTTTCTTGAGGACAAGCAAATACTAAGTGTAGGGATATTTGATAAGGATTTAAAAGGTACCTTTTTGAGGGGTCATTTAAGCCCTTAATTGATCACTTTTGTATCCGTTACTACTTAATTTCGTTCCTTTTCACTTTTTAGGTCTCTTGAAGGCAAATTGTTGGAATGGCACTTATTCGGACGAAAAGGCGCGAATATACGAAGAAAATGGCCAAAGTCAAGAATCAAGACACTCAAGCTGCTGAATTGAAAAGGCGGCGTCGAGGTTCTATTTGTGGCCCGTGATCCGCATGAACAGTCAAGCTAAATCACTCAAGCCTGCCACTTGTGAATGGCAGACCGTAATCACTTAAAACCTGCTCAAGCCGCGAATGCAATTTAGATCGAGTATAGTGTTTCCCAAGGTCGTTAAGTCCCAACGAGCTGTGCGAGAATAGCCAAACGTGTAGTGATCGAGAGATTTGAACGGGAAAAGAGATTCGAAGATGATTATAACTAAGGAAAAAGCCCATAAACTACAGGGGCTTAAATGCAAATTAAAGGAAACTTAAAAAGATAAAATCTATTAAATAAACGCTATCACTATATTTAAAATGATGAACGTTTAAAACTAAAAACGTACGTTTAAATTAAAAACTACGTAACGTACAAAATAAAAAGTGAAACTTACACAATATTAAGCCTAAAAATATGAAAAATACATTTTACAATCCTAATGATAAAAGAAAATATTTAGGAAAAGAAAATTATTTTTATAACTAATTAATTAATTATTATTAATTAAAACTAATTTTAACTATTTAATAATTATCTAAAATACAAGAAATTAGGAAATAAAGCTAGAAAAATAAAATTATGAAATGGAAAAGTCTAAAATATCAAAATAGACTTTTCAAAACTATTTTTATTTTATGATTATTTTTCTATTTTCTAGGAATTAAATACTATTTAAAACTATTTAAATTATTTAAAAATACAAATTTAACTAAGAAAAATCTAGAAAAATATTTTTTTCTCTTTTTATATTTATCTTAACTTAAGAAAATTGAAAAATTATTTTTTTGAACCTTTTCTTAATTTTTTTGTATTAAATGCTATTTAAAAATACTTAAAAACTAAATAAAATGCAGAAAAATACCAAACAAGCTAGGAAAAATCTGAAAAATTCAGGAAATACTTAAAATAATATTAGGAAGCTATGAAAAATGGAAAAACAGGAGCTTGTTTGGAAGATTTTGAAACTGATGAAGGAGTACTTATTGAAGTAAGCACATGATTAAGCAAATGGACTCAAAAGCTACCAAATGAAACAGAAGCTAAGTTATGCTATATTAACTAATTACTAACCTATTCCAACCATTTTAAACTGCGATTTAAGCCAAGATTTAAGCAAAACAAGAACAAGCTTATTTCAGAAAATGGGACAGATTTGTGGCTGAACTAAGGGTAGGGTCCACAGAGCTTAAGCTCAAAACCTTGACTGAAAATGGTAGTCAGCTGGGTGGTGAGTGGAAAGGAACCAAGATCCACCAGTGGGGTCCACTGGTGTGGCCTGTGGGACCCACTAAAGTGGTGGGAAACCCCTGTGGTGATGGAGATCAGTCATGCGGGGCATCATTTCAGTGGGGTCCAAAAGAAGCTAATTTTTAAGGACTTAATAAGCTAGTTGAGTATAAGCTATTATTTTTCTAATTTTCTAGAGCAACTAAAGTTTACTATCTCAAAATCATTTGAGCTAAAACCTAGTATTGAGCTTACACTAAAATTCCTAAGTTTATTCAAAAACAGGTAAGTGAGAATTTGACTTTTTATAAAAATAAGCTAGTTTGACTTTTATGAGCTTTTAATTGATCTTAATGACTGTATATGTTATATTAAGTTGAAATGAGATGAGATTAAGCTAAAGTACTAAGTTACAAGCTATTTTGGTGAGAAGTACAAGCTGAAATCCTAACAGTTAACTGCAAAGAGAATTTAAGAACTATTTTGACTTTTTCTTTAATGAGGAATTTATGACTTTGGCTGATCTTTTAGACACACATATGACTTATAAAAACAATAAACAACCACAAAAATTGCCTCTAGCAGGCTATACTAAGCAAATCCAAACACTCCTTTTAGAAGCAGTTGTAAAGCTTTTCAAAGGATTCCACTAGTTTAGACCATGAAACTGAATTAAGGACTTGTATTATTGTATATTTAGACTGAATAAGCATAAAGCCAAAGCTTAACAACTTGAAATTCAAGAATGGTACTTCTGCTATAATGACTGTTAAAATGAGAGTTTTAGCAACTACCAATTTTAAAGAACAAGCAAACTATATTAAGCCTTAATCTTACTAATCATACACCAAACATGCATAAAAACAAAAGTATAAGCTGAAATAAGCACTTGAACAATTGAAATGCATAAAAATAGAACAAAGGCTTACAAGATGATTCTTAGTGAAAAAGGAGAACCAAGAACTGAAATCACTTCCTATGGCTTCCCATGAAGCTCTATAACCAAAATCAATCCATAACCAGCTCTTCTTCAGTCTTGAACATCATTTCTCTTGACTTTTGATTTTACACTAATTTTTTTTGGTATTTTTGTGATTTTTGAGTTTTAAGTCTAGACTGAATTGTAAATGTTTTCCAAAGCTTAATTAGGTTACTTAGAAGCTTATATAAGCTTATTGAGCCAGAACAACAACCATAAACAACATAAACTAATATTTGAGATTTTGACTTAAAAGTTGCATAAACTGGATACGTACATGAAAACTGAAATTGAAAACTGAAAAATGGTTTGAAATACACTGTAATATGATTACAAATACTTGAAAGCTTTTAAAATAAAATGAAATTAAAATTACACTAAGAATCCATAATTTAGACTTAACTAAAACTAACTACTTTCTTCCCGGCTCCTCTCTCTTTTATAGCTTTGAAAGCTTCCTGTCTTTTAGAGTGAATCCCACCACATTTAGAGCCAATGAGAGTTTTGGCGTTTGGCCATTTAGTCAATTTTGGCGGAAAGCCTGATTTGACTTTGGTGCGATTTAGCAACTAGGGGGGGGTGGAGGTGTAGGGTGATGATGAGTGGGGTTGAATTTTGAGGAGATAAGGTGATGGGAGGTTTAGATGGGATAAGAGGTGTTGCAGCAAGATATGGGGAAGACACACTGTGTGGGAGGAAACAGGTGGAGTCTGCTGTTTGACTATTTTTGACCAAGGGTTCAAAAACATGGAAAGGGTCCAGGCGGGGTTCATAATTGGGTAAGGTCCAAAATGAGGTTTGATAAGGTATTAAATTCAAGGACCAATATTGCCAATTCTGAAAATTCAAGGACTAATCTGCCATTTCATCAAAGTTACTTCAAGGGACCATTAATGACAAGTTTCAAAAGTACAGGGACCAAATTTGTCATTTTCCAATTTTCCAGGGGCTAATTCTGCCAATTTTGAAACTTGAGGGACCTTTTCTGCCATTTGACAAAAGATTTATTCAAGGACCATTTTTGACAATTTAAAATATTTCAGGGACCTTGAATAACATTTTTCTTTATTTAGATTTACCAGGGACTGTTTTTGACAACTTTTCAAACTTGAGGAACTAAAACTGCCAATTATGCAAATTTGATACGTTTTTCACCAGATTTTGATATTTTTGCATTTAAAACATATAAAACACTTATTTGTGATATTTTTATCATTTTGATACATTTCTGAGTGTTTTCAGATATTTTTGCAGTTTAATTGATACAAAAATGATGAGTATTTAGACACTCATCAACGCCGTCGGAACAAGTTTTGTGACGACTCAGTAGCCAAATTGCTTATTTACAAATGACGGCATCAGGTTTTAAAAGAGTAGGGCGTCGCAGCTCAGAAGGCCTAGATTTGATCCAGATAGCGTCTAAGACTGAAGGAGACGGCGTCACGGGCATAAGGTGACGCCGTCACAATGATAACATGGCCAAGACGAAAACCTAATGACGACGACCAGACGGTGTCACAATTAAAGAGTGACGCCGTCGCAATTTGTAACACTATATATAGAATCCGAATTTTTCAGTTTTCAGTGTGTAGTTTTGTGGAGTAAAAATCTAAACCGAACCAAGGCTATCTTGTACAGTATTTTAGGGTTCCATACCCTATCTTACATCAAGATAAGTGTTTTACTTCATTAATTCAATTATGTCTTCAATTGATTGTGTGTATGCTTGCATGTTCTCCATGTCCGGCTAATTTATTTATGTGTTTGCTTAGGTAATATGAAACCTAGTTATTGAATATTGATTGGTTGTGTCTTATCTTAATTGTATTGACCTAGTATTATGATAGGCCATTCGTTGTGCTATTAATGCTTGATTAATCTTTGTTGAACCTTAGCATATAGTTACTAGTGGAATTGTAGGGTAAACATCCAAAGAATACCTTAGTGTTAAGTTTATAAATCCTAGAGATTTCGTAGTCATTAACCTTTGGTAGCTTCAAAGAGTTAGGATAAACGCATACCCTACGACCTTAGAAACACAACGCGTTAAGAATAAGTACGGTTGAATTCAACCATCAATAGGAGATAACTAGGAAATAATAAAACCTAAGTAAGCACATTCTTAATCATCATAAGAGCACACAACAATAGACATAGACTACCCCTAGCTTAGTTAATTAGAATAGATAATAGTAGAGTAATCGGTAGAAATACCAACCCCCAAATCCAAACCCCGAGATTCGTACCTTTCCATTTCCTAAAAAATATAAAAAAGATAAAAAAAAATCTTCCTCAACCCCAACCTTAGCGTAGTAACTTCTCACTAGCATTCCTATTCCCCTAGAGAACGATATCAATACCCGTGGCTTACCCTAATACTATACTACAACGATTAGGTTCACTGCCTAGGGTGTTGAAAAACTTGCTCGACGAAAAGGAAGTTCCTTTGACCCCGAACGCGCTGTGTAAGTGTATCAAGTAATTTCTGTGAAAAACTAGAAGGGGGGATTGAATAGTTTTACCAATTAAAACTTCGTTTTAAAATATTTAGATCGACTTATGTCAATCTATTTAGATGTGTATGTTGGACATTGATAGATAGATATATAAAAGTGTAATGAAAGATAAAGAGTAAGAAGCACATAACTACGACACGAGTATTTATAGTGGTTCGGCTACAAGGACACCTTCTTTGCCGTACTCCACTCCTCGAGTCACCTACTCTAGAGTTTGTAATCACTACACGAAACCAACTCCTTATGGCGGAGAAGCCTTCACAACGTCGTCTAGTCTTTTTCCAGTACTAGGCTAACCACCGGGTTCTTTCACCAAGGAGAACCACACCTGCCACAACGTCGCCTACCCTTTATCTGGTACTAGGCTAAGTACCGAGTTCCATTACAATGGAGGAACTACTACCCAACACTACACAACACCTAACCCCAAAGGAGACCCACTCCATATTACAACACCATCAAGGATATCAACATCCTTGGAAACAAACTATCACTATTTGTATAACGATGCACCTCATTGATTATACGACATTGGCATCCTTCACTAATGCCATTTTATTTTACTCCTAGGCATATTTCATTAATTCCCTTGACACGAACGCTTGGCACCTTTCACTAATGCCTTCGTCTTGACTCATTTAGCATTCTTCACTAATGCTTTTGACACGGATGTTAAGCACCTTTCACTAATGCTTTCGTCTTGACTCTTTCGACATCCTTCACTAATGCCTTGGACACAACACTTCTATGGAGGAAGAAAGAAGTATCAACAAGAGAACCTCAGTAGTCTTGATGATGAGGAAGCATGGCAACTCATGGACTTGAGCTTGCTCGACTTCAAGTGGTGACAATCTCACTTTAAGAGGAACCTAAAGAATCACACAAAAACAAAAGACAAACTACATAGAAAGATCCCTTAGGATCTGTGGTTAGAAGATTACAATACTTGAGGAAAGTATGTGTGGGAGTCGCAACCCAAACGGAAGAAATGGCTCACTATTTATAGAAGAAAAACAACTATTGTTCCACGGATCCCTCACTTGAGGGATCCGTCCAGTGTATTACTGGGGATCCGTGGGACGCTCCCTTTTGCCCGTGGGTTTTGGGTCATGGGTCATGGGTTATGGATCATGGGTATCCATGTAGATACAATGTATCTATAAGATGCAATGCATCTAGTCCATGGTTCATGGATTAAAACTATGGGTCATGGATTAAAACCATGTATGACTTAAGCATGATGCCATGCAATGGGTTATGGGTCAAGCTCGTCAAATACATAAGTTTCTACCCAATTGTATTACCTATTATGATACATACTAGTTATTTATATATTTACCCAATATGTAAACACTAGTTGTTGTACATATGTATTACTAAATTATAAAATCATTTATACTTGTTTTAGCGTTTTATGTGAAAACGTAAGTGTGTAAGAAAACTATTGGCTCAAACCATTTACGTATTTTATTTGTTTCGTTTAAAATGATTTTAGTTTTTTTATCGACAAAACATTAGAAGATCGTAAAATATAAATAAACATTTTTATGGCTTATTTGTATTAACAATTTCCTCTAAATCCATTTTAAATGCCAGAATGACATCTGAATCACCAGGAGGAGAAGCCTCTTTCTCTTGTATCTGAACCTCTGCAGCAGTTTCTTTCTTCTCAGAAGATTTCTTTGTCCCAGAGCGGGGAGCTCTTGAATGCTGGACTGCTGTAGACACTACCACAAGCTCCTCATTATCTTCATCTTCCTCAGGAGCATGAGTACCTGCAATGTTAGTGTCTTCTTATGAACCTGCATGTGAATTAGCTTGATTTTCTAAAGATATAGGAATATAGTTTATAGAATCAGTCAGATAATCTAAATCAAACATCCATCTATAACCTACTCCTTTCACATTAGATTTTTCCTCAAGAAAGTTCACATGAAGATTCACCTCTACCCTCTTAGTCACTAAGTTGTATACCCTATAAGCCTTACTATTTAGTGAATAACCTACTAAGAAACCCTCATCAGATTTGCCATCAAATTTCCCATGCACACTGAGGATATCTAAAATGGTAACATGGGACCCCAAATGGTCTTATGTAGCTAATAATAGGTTTATGGCCAAATAAAATCTCATAATGAGTTTTGCACTGAGGTTTGGTCACCCTTACCCTATTGAATATATATGAAGCACAGCTAACTGCTTCAGCCCAAAAAGTGGTTGGTAAGAGGGAGTCAGCTAGATAAGTCCTAGCTGCCTCAATCAGGGTCCTGTTCATCCTTTCTACAACTCCATTCTGCTGTGGAGTCCTAGCAGTACTATACTCCTGTTTTATTCCCTTGTCCCCACAAAATTCAAGCATACTTCTATTCTTAAATTCAGTGTCATTATCTTATCTAATAATTTTAACCTTATGGTCAAGTTGGTTTTTTATCTGACTAATAAAAGTCTGAAGGATGCAAGTAGTATCATCCTTGGTAGATAAAAAGAAACCCCAACAAAACCTGGTACACTCATCAGTAAAGACAAGACAATAGGATGCATGATTAATGCTTTTCACAAAAGTTGGTCCAAAAAGGTCTATATGCAAGGTGTGCTATAATAGCTTTTCTAATTTGGTCTTGCATGATGCCCTGTGTTGCTTCCCTTTATGACATACAACACAAGAATGGTCATTTTTTAAATCCTTGGAAGGTATACCACGTACAAGGTTTCCCTTCACAAGTTTGTTTAGATTTTTAAAGTTTATATGACCCAACCTTCTATGCCACAATTTAGATTCATCAATAGTGGCTTTTACAATTAAACAGGCAAACCTTTTAGCAGGTTCAGGTGTCTTCATATCAAAACTGTACATATTGTGTTGCCTTGGGACTTTTAGAAGAATCTGATTTTCATCAGGCATCTTAAAGTCTGAAGTCAACACAAAACATTCAGTCTCAGTAAAAAGAACCTTATGCTGCTTATCAAATATTTGTGATATAGAGAAAAGGTTAAAAAGGCCTAGTTCTTTCACAAAAGATACACTATCAACTTCTAAATTACCAACCTTGATTCTACCTTTCCCTGTTATGTAGCCTTTGCTACCTCCAAAAGTAATAGAACCACCTTTGAATTCTTCAAAGTCGTCCAAGTAGTCCTTATTACCAGTCATGTTCCCAGAACACCCATTATCAAAGATGCCTCTATCTTCCATGTTCATGAAAGGATGTTCCTGCACATAAAAGAAAAATTAGTTTCTCTTAGGGACCCAGGCATGTACAGGCTTGGGTCTGCCTTATGAACCTGTATATTTCACATTGTTAAAATAAATTGGTCCACTATCACTATTGGAGATTGGTTTGGGACTCCAATAATAATCTGTTGAGGCCTTAACAGCAGTTCCCCCATTTCCCTTGATAGCATTAGATTTAAACATTTTTTCTGTGTTCTTAACAATGGGTCTTCTCACAGGTGAATGTGATTTGAAAAACTTTATTTGTTTGAATGTATTCACCTGGGATGAGGTACTGATGGATACTGGTTGTTTATTTCTAACATAATTAACATTTACATTACCAGTATTAACTTTAGGCAGACCAGAACTAATGTTTTGCCAAACAGAATTAACTGGCACACCAGTACCCACATTTGGTCTAACAAAATTAACATATGAATTACCAGTATTTACAGGTACTGGTCTAGAAACAAACTAATTTGCATTGTTAATTCTGTTTACATTATTCCATACTGGTCTAACCATCCCTTTAACATTATTAACAGGCATTTTCTTCCTGAGTTCTGCCTCTTTAGCCATTCTCTTCTCATGAAAGTCACAATCTTTTATTAAATGGCTTAGGCTACCACAAACAAAGCAACTTGAAAGAGTAGCCTTCTCCTAGCTCTTGTTTCATCCTATCATTCCAATTTCTTCTGTCAACTTTGGGTATCTCTTGTTTATTAATTTGTTGCCTGGGAGTTTTTACATGTGGGACACAACTAGGTTCAACTTGCTTTGGTTCTGACACAACAGGCTTAAAAAAAGTGACAGGTTCAGCTACTTTTGGTTTAGACACACAAGGCTTACTGATTGAAACTTGTTTGGAGATATTTATAGGTTCTGATTTAAGCTCAAAAGAATGATTAGAGACATTCCCAATGGATCCTTCACTGTCATTAGATTGACAGGTAGAATATTCATTGGATTTGTCTTCTGAAACATTTATTTCAGGATTTTTCCATTTGCTATAATCAAACAAAGATTCATCATACTCTTTTTCTGGTTTAGGTGTGTAATCTCCATTTAGAGGATGAGGAACTCCTTTATAGTTGTTAGTTTTAACAAATCTATGGTATACAGGTTTTCCATCATAATCTTCTTTTGAACTAACAAATACAGTCTCTTTCATTTCTTCTTCATATCCTAAAACCTCACTATCTAATTTTATCTCAAATCCTAAACCAATTTTACTTGTTGAGCTCAATCCTGAATCAATTAATCTCCAAAGATTTTTAGCTTTATTTTGCCATGTGTCTACTTTATTTTCAAACTCCTCCTTTTCTTTTACTGCTTTCATTCCAATTCTTCTATATTTTCTAAGTTTTTCATCCTTTTCATATATCTCATTGGCTTGAAATGTATGTTTTTCATTTAAAGATGTTTGCTGTTTTTGAAGAGTTTTTACTTGTGTTTCTAATGTTTTAACAGCATTTTCATAAGCAAGTAGTTTTACTTCCTGATCACCTATCTGACTCATTTGTTCATTACAAAGTGTTTTCAGTTTATTTTATGAGTCAGTGCATGTTTTGGAACACAAGGAAACCTCATTATTGGAGCTTATAGCCATGAGAGCATGATTGATCTATGTATCCTCTTTAGTGTCTCCCCAGTTGACTAAACCAGATTCCATAGTCAGCAATCCCATCCCACTCTTATCCTTCTTCTGCAAGCATCCTGTCCTAGATAGAAAGAATCCCTCTTTTGTCCATCATTGGCCACCTTTGCTGTGCATTCCCTGGCAAAGTGACCAGTGTTGTGGCACCTGAAGCATTTAAGCTTCTTTTTGTCAAACCCAACTTGTGCCTTCCCATCAAACCGGACTTGTCTTCCAGTCTTTTTGTAAAACTTCTTCATTCTCAAAGCAATCATTGCACACTGCCAGTTTATGTCCATCTCTTCCATCTCCTCATCATCAATCTAATCTAAGTCCTCATTGAGGATTCAGATTGCCTTGCAAACAGAGAGTATATCACTTCATCAGCAAAACTAGCAGGTACCTCTCTATCTTTCACACCTGCTGAAGAAGTTGTGTAGCTACCAGAACTGTAGTCACCAGACTTAACTTTGTTAGTGCTGCTCTTGTCGTGGGAGACAAAAGCAACATTTTGGGCACTTGAGGATGCCTTTGAACTTCCTTTGATTTCTTGTTCATAAACCCTAAGGTTATTGTACAAGTTATCAATTGATAGAGTGTCAATATCTTCTTTAGTTCTCATAATCATTGTCAGATGTGACCATTCTTTAGGCAACGACCCCTAAGAAACTTATGATTTGCATCCTCAGTGGACGCTTCTGCACCATGAGCTTCTAATTGTGATAAGAGTTATTGGAATCTATCATATCCTTTCTCCAACCCTTCAGAACTGGTCACAGTGAATGCTTCAAACTGTTGTTTGGAAACATCCTTCTGCATCTTTTTGGAGTTTGCATTCCCTCAAAATCTTGTTCTTATATCATCCCAGATCTCCTTGGCATCATCCATTCCATGGAACCTTCTGAGATGTTCCTTGGGAATGGCCATCAGCAAGATGGTTCTTGTTTTCCTCTCCTTTTCCACAACATGTATCTCTGCAGCAGAGACTTGTGGAAGAACGCTAACCACACCATCTTTACCAGTGGAAATCCTCTTCATTGAATTTCCATTTTGGATCACCTTCCAAACTTCATTGTTAATATATTCCAGATAGTGTTCCGTCTCCATAGCCCTGATATCATACTTCTCCTTCTTCAGAGTTGGGAGTTTAATGTTGGAGATGGTGGTTGTAGCTGGGATGATTTGTTGTTGTTGTTTCTTTGAACCAGATTCAGACACTTCATCTTCGTGGTTGGAGACCTCTTCATCACTAAGATGATTTAAGAAATTATCACCAGGGACAGACATGGTTTAGGATTTGTGAGTGGAATGAGTGTTTTTGATGTTTGTGTTTCTTCAAATTCAGAGTCCCTCTATAGGCTCTGATACCACTTATAGGTCCAAGGTTATGGATCTAATCAGCCTTTATAAGACAATAATTAACTTGAATAAATCCAAATCAATTATATGAAGAACTCTTTAACAATAAGTACTTGATGCTAACGCGGAATATTAACACAGGCAATGAAGAACACAAATGTTATTTTACTATATTTCTATTATCAATCGTGCTAGTAGTAGTACAAACTATAATGCCTTAGGGTTCCTTTTATATACTAAGGAAACCCTAGAAACTACAAAACATGTAGAAGCATATAGATATCTTTTCCTAATATATCACTAATGCGTACATATCCTTCCCTAATATATTTCTAACAAACTATTATGTTTTTCATAAACAGACTTAACTACAAATACTAAACAGTACTAATTTAGTTCTACCAGACTTAATATTAGTACTGGCAGACTTAACTACGACTAATAGCCTACCAGACTTAACTAATAATACTAACAGTATTAAGTCTGGTAATACATAATTCCCAACACCTCCTATTTGTCGAAACAAAAAGAGTGTCAAAGAAAACTAACTATGGTTTTAAAGAAAGAGTGAGGTAAATGAAACTATAACGTAAGTAATACGTATGCAATGCTCCCCCTTGATGTTTACTCCCCCTAGATGAGGACGTCAAGAAGCAAATTAAGTCGAAGACCAACATAAGAAGATGTTAGAGATATAGAAAGAAAAGCATATAAGTATAGAAGACTTAAAGATGAGAAATGAGATGAGAGAAAGCCAAGGTACATATGTCAAATCCTTGTAATAAAATAACAAAAATGTAGTGGTATTTAGGCCACATGCATTTGTAAAACTAATAACAATGATATGCTCTTTTAAAGAAAGCAAAAAAAATGAAAGAACAAAATAAGAAAAATAGAAAAATATAATAGCAGTCTTGGATGCTTGCATATCCATTAGTAGAGATTTCGTTAATTGATGAAGGAAATGCGACCTAGAAAATGTGGTTAAGAACGAACCGCATATCGTTCCTAATTTCAATGGCAAGTTGCCTAGAGCTTTGGCAATGTTTCGCAAAAGAGATGATGTGGAAGAGGTGGTATATGTTCATTGATACAAGTGGATTCATGCGAAAGAGGTGGTGGAATTGTTGGTATAGGTGTATCCTCATCCATTATGTCAAGGATTGAGGGTAGTGGATTGATGCTCCTACGTGGAATCTCTTCAAGACTATCAAAGAAAGCGTTTGGAGATGTAGGGGGTGTAGAAAAGACAATCTATTTGGGCATTATGTTTGATAGTAGAGGAGGTGTGGACTTAGATGTTTGGGTTGGTGCGGGTGGCAGAGTAGATAGTGGTGGAGGAGTTACTTTTAGTGTCTTAAGAAGTTCCTCTAAGGTGGTAAGTGAAGGAGATATGGGTAAGGTAGCTTGATTAGCTATAGGAGAGCTTGATGGAGAGTTTTGTGGAGATGGTGATGGAGCTATGTTGTTTGGCGGAGAAAAGTTTCTTGGAGGAGATGATGTGTTGGAAGAAAGTGGTTTTACAAAGCAACAAGGTCTTACGCTAATCCTAGCGCTTTTTCTAGTCTTAGGTGGTCTAGGGACAATGGAGGGTGGTAATATGAAGTTTGAGCGTTGAGAATGGGTAATTTCTTGAATGTGGTGTTCAAGGGTGTTAGTGATGTTTTGGAGTGTGTTAATGTATTGAACTAGGCTTTCACGGTTTTTAGGAGATGTTGAAGATCTTTTGGATGCCATGATGGTGAAGAAACTGAGATTTTATACGGAGAGGATGATGGAGAAGCAAGCATATTAGGACCTTATTTATAGAGGGAAATCATGCATTGCAATGAATGCTAAAACCAAAAAATGACCCATAATCTAATGATTAGATATGAATTAAATGCAAGTAATTATCAAGACTCAACTACTAAGACCCAAACTCTGTAAATATTCAGTAAAGATATAGACTTAAGAAGAAATTCAAGTTAGAAACATGAAAGTAGTTATAAAACTGCCTTTTGTCCACCCGAATCCTACGGATCCATCCCATAAGGGATTCGGCCTACGTAAATGTAGGGATCCGGGTATCTGATGTAAACAGACTACATATTTTGTAGAAAACACAAGAGGACTAGTGTGTGCCTATATGTAAACTGTAGAGTTGCGGTTATATCGACCCAAAAAAAAGAATATAGAAGTGTAAAATATGTATATATATATGGGAAGGTTATTGTGAGAGATTTTTTAAAGTTATAAAAATGAGAACCAATCTATACCGTTGAATTTATTAATTGGTATTAGATGAGATTAGTATTAAATGAGTGTCACTATAGTATTTAAATAGAATTACAAGGGTATTTTGGTACATTTTTTTTACATTAATAAAGGATAGACTATTAATACCTTTTGGTCAAAATAGTACCCCATGACTTTTTTTTAAATTACGTACTATAATTCAATAATATGATACATTGATATATGAGTCACATATACAACCACTAATATCATATTAAAAATGATACATTAATACATAGCTTATACATATAATAACATAAACGGATACATTTATAAAAAATGAACCTAATGATATACAAATGTCCTATAATTTGATACATCCATTCCAAAAAAATAAAAAAAGGTAAAAATCTTGAAAACACACAGATGCATCCTTTTCGAAACTGATACAACCCAACTAATACACAGATACATGCTGGTGCATTATCTCAAAAAATAATTGATGCCTCGTGGTACATCATTTCGAAAATAATTGATGTATCGTGGTACATCATCTTGAAAATAACTAAAACATCGTGATACCTCCCGCGAATGAGTCACTCACCAGATTCCAACATTTTTTAGTGAGATTATAAACAACCACAACTATCAAACAATTTTTAACCCATTACAAACTCAGCCCAATAAACCCACCACAAAGTTTTTATAGATTCAAAACAAAAATGCACAATATCTTAGGAAGAATCTTTAAAAATTTAGAAGAACTCATCGTCATTCAACATCATAGCTAGATCCACCAACCTCGAGTAATCTACCATACTCAGGCACTGGGTCGGGAAATGGTGCATAGCCAGGATATGGGTATGGATACGGTTCAAGATACGAGGTGTAGGGGAAAGGATATGGTGCAACATTAGGTGGGTTGTAGGGGGCAACTCATAATTGGCTTCTTGAGCCATGTGTTGAAAGAACAGAATCGAATAATCATTCATGTAGTTGTTCCTCACCATCATCGAATCTCTCTAGATATCCCTACACTCAATTTCATTCAAATGTCGGTTCCAATCTCCCCAACCTGAGTCAAAACTACTAGTCGTACCCGTTTGCATGTTACCCATTGGCACATTGCCCATTGGTGCATTGCTGCTGTGGTGGTGGTGGTTCAATCCATGCTCCCAAAGTCTT
This sequence comes from Chrysanthemum makinoi, assembly GCA_910596185.1. Classification (NCBI taxonomy): domain Eukaryota; kingdom Viridiplantae; phylum Streptophyta; class Magnoliopsida; order Asterales; family Asteraceae; genus Chrysanthemum; species Chrysanthemum makinoi. Next base: position 23,755,073 of record OU343216.1, read on the forward strand.
TGTCCTCCTATTCAAAGCTTTTCCAAAACTTATTGCATCCCATATCTCACTAACCTTTAGATCTCCACACTTAGCCAACTCATTGTTATTGTAGTACCCAAGATTCCTTGCCAACCTCGTCACATAATGACCTCCACATATGTTGCTATTACCTTTGATACCCAGGGCTTTCCTAGACAAATACTCGGCTATGAGCCAAGCAGCATTTCCATCCTTGGTCTCTTCCAACAACATCATTACCACAAGTCCGGCTTTTGGCATTTGTCCCGGCTCCCAATTCTGTGAGATGGCCCCCATACTAACAACTTATGTAGCACTCTCATCAATGGATTCCTAAGGGTTGCCGAATTCCTACGAGTACAAGAAGGATCTTTCACGCAATATCAATCGGATAGACATATAACATCCGCATCATACCCCGAAACTCATTATCACACTCATATTCGTTAAACAAATCCCAATCTACCAATCTCGGAACCGAAACAGTTCTATTTTGCAACTTTGACAAACGTTCCAAGCTATACGTAACCTTCTTCCTTGCATTCCTTTTGCAATACTTGGTCACGATTGGGTTCGGTGGAATCCGTGTCGAACTCGAACAACCTACAACATTTCTCTGTAGAAATCACAAATATAAGTTAATATAAGAGTATTAGAACCAAGGATAAGGTTTATAGAAGCTGTCACACCCCCAATTTACCTGTTTTGCAGAGGAATGGAATTCCTGGGGGCTTGACTGTCATAGCACCACATCACGCATTATATTGAACGACCTAAAGTGCCGTTTTAAAAACACATCGTTGGATATTTATTAAAAACGTTCAGAGTACAACATCGGTCCCAAAAGGTTTACAAAGTTTGCGAAGATACAAATATATTACAAGTCCAAACGATGTTTTTGAAAAGAAAGTGCCATAATGTACAATGATGTAAGTCGACCCATGCGACTCAAAATGTGATTCCTTAACCATGCCATGCGAATGTCTTAGTTACCTGAAAATACATTGCTAAAACGGTCAACAATAATGTTGGTGAGAAATCATAGGTTTGTGTAAATGTTTTATACGACTACTCAAGTATAGATCGCATGACAATCCGTCATCGTAAAATGTTTCGGCATGACAATTATGTCACGTAAAAATGTTACAATTGCATAAGCCCATGACCAGAAACTAGACTGTTCATAATGTATGCCCCTGCAGAGTGTTTGCCAGACAACTCCGTAATGTTATCAAATGAAATGCATCCGTATGACAAGTTGGGATTCACCAACTCGGATGGAGGCGTCACCCTCGATAGATCTATCCACTCATCCTCGCTCCAAAGATTAACGGTTCATGTTCAGGTAATGGGGACTTTCAATTGGCAATGTGGTAACTTACGCAATGTAAATGAATTTAATGTACTTGGTATCGTAATAAAAATGTTGTGCAACGTATTCTCCCCCGTAGGTTTGAAAATAATTAAAAGCATGCGACGGGGCTATGAAAACTCACTTGGATAACTGGAATAATGGCAAAAGTGAGTACACCGAGGTATAATGTGATGCGTTAACCGGGACCTATTACGAATGATATGATATGTCATGAGTTGCAATGTAATGTTATGCATGCACTTCATATGTTATTTATACCATTTGCGGGTTTGAAAATAATACTTGTCGTCGAAAAATACTCGTTTGACGTCTTGACCAATCAAAAATCACTTTTCAAGTTTTTACGCCAAAATGTCATCCTACAATGGTTTTATAATGATTTATGGTGAAATTTCCACTTTTCGTCACAAAACAATGTCGTCGGAATTTTCATGAAATTAACAAAAATGGCTTTGGAAAACTAGCCGTAAAACGGTGTACGTCGATCGTTAGAGAACGAACTTGACGGTTTTGGAAAGTTTGTATCGATATTTAAAAGTTTCAGTTCAGGAGTTTTCGTCCAAAAGGTCTCGAACATAAAGATAATAAGGGTTATAGATGGTGGTTTTGGCTAATTGCTGTGCAGAAAATGAGTTTCGGCCAAGTTTGAACATCCGTAAATAATTTACTACAACTCCGCTTTCCAGACAGCTTGTTGTTTTGAAAAATATGGCCGGTGAACTTGATTTTTCTAGAAGACATTTCGTTCCAAAAAGTTTCACAACCTTGCTAAAAACAGCCCTCAACATGGGCGTTACAGCTTCCGTAACACTTGTATCGTAAAAATAATATAGTTTTTCAGAAAATAATAGTTACGGCACTTTTGTAAAAACGTGCATATATTTGTCGTTTCAAATCCGTTTTCTACATATAATACGTCCTTAGCTTCGTATCGAAGTATACTAATATATTTTTGACAAGTCGAAATAATTTGTGAAGCTTAAGGCTCGTTTTTGACCCGAACAAACTAAAAATATGTTGCTGAAATTTCAGGAAATAATATATTTCGTCGTCAAACTTTAAAAATTCACCACGACTTCGTTATAACTCCGTTTTTATCCGTTCAAAAGGCCACGGATTCGTTTTAAAGTATATTTTCTAAATATCAAGGCCAAAGTTTCGTACCAACTGTCGGTTTTTCCAGAAAATCGAAACAAGAACAGAACCTATTTTATACGTATTGAAAATAGTTTTTCTCGGACAAACCTATTCTAATCCCTTCAAATCAACTCCAAAGCTAATCTAATCCTACCATACACCTTCTTAGGGTGTCATGGGTTCCTAATCACCATCAAGACCAAAGAATACCATGGGGATAATTATAGGATGACCAAATATATACATATAACTCTTAAAATCATGAAAAATGGTATAAATCACATATCATGCATGCTTGCTCCAAAAATGAAAAGATGAATATAAAATGATAAGGAAACATGAAAAATGAAAGAAACAAGCTTACAAATAAATATGATGAGGTGCTAGTAACAAGGATTAATCTTAAATACTCTTGGTTTTTATTTCAAAACCATATAAAGAGTATAAACTAGATTGATAAAACACTTGAACTTGAGAAAATTTTTGACCCCTTTGCCTCTTGATGTATAACCGGTTTTGAGAAGCCCCAAAGAAGAGAGAAACAAATTTTTCTAACACTTGAAAATGATTGAAAGTGAATGAGTAAACAAATGAGTCAAGTAGGACTTTTTATGTTGAGTGAAATTAATAGCAATCACAAACCTTACCTCATTTAATGTCTTCCCTCCCCTTGGTCGGCCAAGGAGGTACTAAGATATATATTTTTTTTCTTTCAAATCTTGTATAAACTTTGAGTATAATGTGCAAATATTTGATAAAAGTGTAAGTAATTATAGGAAATATGTACAAGTAAAGGTAAGTGGAAATTTTTGGTACAAGTAAGTTTTTAATAAGTCAAAATAGAATGAAATGAGATAATAAAAATTGTAAAATACATTCCTTGTGAAATTTGAGTGATAAAATAATTATCGTATAATTTTTAAGAAAAACGACGTAATAATTTAACTTTAACGATTTATGTACCAAATGAATTTGAAACACTAGGAAAACTAAAAATATAGTTTTTATAAACTAAATGTAAGTTTAAAAATACATCGGGATCATTTTTGAAAGTAACGGATCAAATGTTTAAAATAATAACTCACGCGATAACGTTTATTAAATATAAAAATTACGCGTTAAATGCGAAATGAAATGTCATGAATGAATTAATGGGATGCAAATGATGTCAATGAAATGTAGACTAATCTTAGTCCATATGAAATGTTCGTGGTGTTATGATCATGAATTCGCCGTTAAACCTTTAAGGTTACGCGAATTTGAAACACGTAAACCAAGTTTACGATAATTGTTGAAATTGTGAGGCATAAAATGTTTCGAGAAATGACCTGAAAGTACGGGTTGTCACATTCGCCCATCCAAAAAGGAATTCAGTCCCTGAATTCAGTTCATGTTGGTCTATCGAATTTGAGTTTGTAATGAATAACGAGAAGAAAAGACATGGAGAAGTGTCGTTACGGTTATCGATGATTGAGAGTGTACAAAACATCGTAGTAAAGAAAATATCGAATGAGTCTCTCATAAGTAACACTTTGAATTGGAACATGTGAACATTTTGCTTGCACTAAGATTTATAAATAACTGCTCCCAACATAACATGATCCCTCCGGAATTAGACATAGTTAGCTAGGCTATGTATAATTAAGGAACGATGATGTGACGTTCGGTTTAGTTGTTATAACTCTCAATGTTTACAAAGATTTAAACCGTGTTGTTACAATGATAGTTAAAGTAAAAGGAATTAAAATTCTCGTAAATGATAACAAATCGGAAAGAAAGTAAGGTACGATAGATGAGAATGTTTGGGTCGAATTGGTTCGTCCAGTGTTTTTCTAAATCGTACCACGCCTTTCCAAGACGGGTCCTTGTGCATAATTTGTTGCCCACTTGAGATTCTAATGGTTTGCGGCTAATGGGACATATCTCCAAATTTCGCATCGTATAACGATGTAGCTTATCTAGCTATATGTTGTTACTTGTAACTGATTCTTGATTTGTATGACTTCTTTGTTTGTTTCATGAATGAATCATGGACTAGTGAATTGGACTTTCCTGATTTTTATCCTTGAATAAGTGATTGATACCTCAACCTTACAAAGGCCTCAAATGGTGTAGTCAATATGTTCATGAGCTAACTATTGTGGTAAAGAAACTTGTCGATGGAGAATGATTTGCCTAACCATTTCTAAAAAGTCATACTGGCTTGAGCATATTATCTAATGTGGAAATTTGCTCTCTAGCACTAACCATTGAGCTGAGGGTAGTAGGCGGTAATCATGTCCTAGTAGGTTTCATGGAAATCCTGAAATGACTGTCAGCAGTATAAGGTGAATCGAATAGCTTATAATAGGTACAACTGGAATTGATACCACGTGTCTCGTGTTAGATTTCTAAATGTTAAATCTGTCGAAAAGGACCTTATTGAAAAGAATAGATTATAGGTAACAGTTGCGATTCCTCGTGTTTCTAGTCCTAGCGAATGTCATGACCTGAGTCTTACTTGCCTAATGTGCTTAGTCTCTATGACTAAAATGTTTATTGTTTGATTATCGAAGGGTTTCCATGCTCCATGTTGTAAAGTCACAAACCTTAAATATTTAAGTGAGGTGGTCTAGTGGTTGATTTTCAAGATTTGCTCTGATATTGCGTGCTTCCAAAAATAGTTCATCACTAATATTGTTATCATGCTAGCAAGGAAGTAGATATCAGCTTATGCTATGTCGAAGAATGTTTGTTCTGGTTTCACTTGTAAATGGGGAGTCATTGATCGTCCGACATGTTCAAACCTGTGGCATCTCTTGATATGGAAGTGAGGTTACTTGGAATTTCTAGAGAACACAATGCCTTAGGGGAAGTTTATATCGATAACCTTAATTTAACCATATTTTCCTTTAAGGGACACTCATGGTAGGGAAGTTCACATATTGTGGAGGCCATGTTTAATAGAATGTTCTATAGCTTCAGTTAGAAGACTTGGTGTATCCCTATAGTGTTGCTTCATGGGTATTCGATTCGTATTAAATCTCGTAACTCAGTCTAGCTAGTACTTATGGAATGATAGAGTTTGGATTCTAATTCAAAATAGTGGTTCGGAATGTCTTGTGATGTCTTAAGATTTTTGTTGAGTTTTGAATCATCCTAACACCTGGTTCTAGTCCTTGTTGGTAATTCCAAAATTCTTTCATTGTTTTCTTGTATCGAGGAATCCTCCTCACAGATGGTATAGGAAGTCTTTCCTAAAAAGGTCACTCGTCAAATCCTAACTTATCGGTTGAGTGTGAGATAAATGGCGTAAGCATCTATAGAGTGTTAACAGAAAGAAATGTTTATGCACGATATATCTGATTATAAAACTTTACTTTCAAACGAGAATAAATAGTTTGTAAGAAAATTACCGTAAAGTTTATGAAAAGGTTTGTAAAACCACTTTATTGAGTAAGAAAGAAATTTTTTTCTCATTTACTGTTTAATAATAAATCTTAGTTGTGGCTTGGTGTAAAAGTAACAACTTGTTAAGGTGATTTTAAAACAGCTTATATAGTGATAGAAAACGGCTTAACAATGGTAGTGAAATATTTTGGTAAGACACAATTCAGATTATAACATAACTCGTGAAATGATTAGTAAAATAGCTTACAAGAAAACAATTTATCGTTTGTCAAATAATAGAAGATTTCGTAGTTCAATTAATATCGAGATGGTTTATAGGTTGGTAATATAATAGTCAGTAAAGTAAAGGCGAATAGTCTGTGAGGTAAGCGTACCAAGTTTTATGATTTTAAATCAGATAGTGGCTAAAATAGCTCACAAAAGGGTAAAATAGTTTATAAGACCGTAATATTACTTGCAGGAAAAATTTGTAATATAATTTATAACTTGCTATTGCAATTGTTTGTTGTTTTATAAAATAATAGCAAATTAATCGGTTTATCATACTATGAGCAAATAGTTTGCAAGGTATCAGTAAGGTCATTGTTTATAAAGTATTATTAAAGTCGTAAATTTTGATTTAATGGTACAGGAGTAAGACGAAATGGTCGGTAAAATAGTTGAAAGCAGTTTGCGTTAGATAACGATGAAGTTTATTATCTCATAAGAGGGAATGTAGGACAAATAGTTGGTATTCAACGTTTTGTTTTGTAAGATAATAGCTCGAAGATTTTTTTTTTTTTTTTTTTTTTCAGAGTAACATGAAAATCGTTTCGCATGAGGATATTAAATAGTTGATAAAATGACTGAAACCAATTGATAAGTTGGTAATAAAACAACTTGCGTTAAAACTTTATGAAACAACGTTTCTAAGATGGTGATAAAATAATTCGAAATAATAAAAAAAATCAAGTGAAATAATTTCATGAAATAGTAGCAGGATAATTTGGAATAAAATTTGTTGGATGGTTTGTAGGATACATAGGAGAACCTTATCGAGCAGTAATAGTCTACTAATTGATCGAAAATAAAGTTGGCCTAACCCCTAGTAAGATAGTGATGTATCGTCGTGAAATGATGGAAAATTGGGCAATTGGAGTAAGGAATGAAATAAACAAGATAGTGATTATCGTAGAGATAATAAATGATAAAGATCACATTAGCTAGGAAGGTACTTATTATCTGTTCCTGTTGGTGGTCTAATCGTGTTTCAAGTGTAGGAGTAGTAGGCGGTCTAGCAACAATAGCCCTAGAACTCTCGCAGTCCTCAAACCTATGAGATGGTGTAGTGTCTATAATCTTAGTGGTAGATAGTAATGGTGTGTCAAATCATGCACGCTTCCCAAGCCGCAAGTCAGGTGTATGAGTATCGGGTATGAGATGTGATGGTACGGATGGTGCTCGAAATGATAATGATGATGAAAATAATGACAATGATGATAATGGAATCCTTGTGGTGAGTTAAGAAAATAGGTTCATTAGGACTAAGCCTATAAGTTCTACCCAATGGTATGATCTGTCCCAACTGAGTGATAAAAATTGTCCTGATCCTATAGTGAATCAATAGTGATCGTGATGGTGTAGGTGCAACTTCGTCCTCCTAAAAAGGTCTCAGTGTCATCGTCTGATGTTATCGATGTTGAGTCGACTGATGTTAAAATTGTGGTAGGGACTGACAAGGCATTCTCCATGTCAAAGTGATGTGAGTATAATGGGATGGGTATTTGAAGGCATCTATGTGACAACCGCTTTTGAAATGAAAGTGAATAACTCGAAAATGTACGTATAAATCGCATGCAAAGTGAACATGCACTTATGATGAAATGATGAGATGCTATGATAATGTAGTTATAGTCTAGGGTCAATGATGCAACCTAGTTCTCTATAACTGTAGCTCTGGTACCAATCTGTCACACCCCCAATTTACCTGTTTTGCACGAGGAATGGAATTCTGGGGCTTGACTGTCATAGCACCACATCACAGTTATATTGAACGACCTAAAGTGCCGTTTTAAAACACATCGTTGGATATTTATTTAAAAACGTTCAGAGTACAACATCGGTCCCAAAAGGTTTACAAAGTTTGCGAAGATACAAATATATTACAAGTCCAAACGATGTTTTTGAAAAGAAAGTGCCATAATGTACAATGATGTAAGTCGACGCCGCGACTCAAAATGTGATTCCTTAACCATGCCATGCGAATGTCTTAGTTACCTGAAAATACATTGCTAAAACGGTCAACAATAATGTTGGTGAGAAATCATAGGTTTGTGTAAATGTTTTATACGACTACTCAAGTATAGATCAGGCATGACAATCCTGTCACGTAAAATGTTTCAGGCATGACAATTATGTCACGTAAAAATGTTACAATTGCATAAGCCCATGACCCCGAAACTAGACTGTTCATAATGTATGCCCCTGCAGAGTGTTTGCCAGACAACTCCGTAATGTTATCAAATGAAATGCATCCGTATGACAAGTTGGGATTCACCAACTCGGATGGAGGCGTCACCCTCGATAGATCTATCCACTCATCCTCTCTCCAAAGATTAACGGTTCATGTTCAGGTAATGGGGACTTTCAATTGGCAATGTGGTAACTTACGCAATGTAAATGAATTTAATGTACTTGGTATCGTAATAAAATGTTGTGCAATGTATTCTCCCCCGTAGGTTTGAAAATAATTAAAAGCATGCGACGGGGCTATGAAAACTCACTTGGATAACTGGAATAATGGCAAAAGTGAGTACACCGAGGTATAATGTGATGCGTTAACTGGGACCTATTACGAATGATATGATATGTCATGAGTTGCAATGTAATGTTATGCATGCACTTCATATGTTATTTATACCATTTGCGGGTTTGAAAATAATACTTGTCGTCGAAAAATACTCGTTTGACGTCTTGACCAATCAAAAATCACTTTTCAAGTTTTTACGCCAAAATGTCATCCTACAATGGTTTTATAATGATTTATGGTGAAATTTCCACTTTTCGTCACAAAACAATGTCGTCGGAATTTTCATGAAATTAACAAAATGGCTTTGGAAAACTAGCCGTAAAACGGTGTACGTCGATCGTTAGAGAACGAACTTGACGGTTTTGGAAAGTTTGTATCGATATTTAAAAGTTTCAGTTCAGGAGTTTTCGTCCAAAAGGTCTCGAACATAAAGATAATAAGGGTTATAGATGGTGGTTTTGGCTAATTGTTGTGCAGAAAATGAGTTTCGGCCAAGTTTGAACATCCGTAAATAATTTACTACAACTCCGCTTTCCAGACAGCTTGTTGTTTTGAAAAATATGGCCGGTGAACTTGATTTTTCTAGAAGACATTTCGTTCCAAAAGTTTCACAACCTTGCTAAAACAGCCCTCAACATGGCGCATGTACTCTAAGTAACACTTGTATCGTAGAAATAATATAGTTTTTCAGAAAATAATAGTTACGGCACTTTTGTAAAAACGTGCATATATTTGTCGTTTCAAATCCGTTTTCTACATATAATACATCCTTAGCTTCGTATCGAAGTATACTAATATATTTTTGACAAGTCGAAATAATTTGTGAAGCTTAAGGCTCGTTTTGACCGAACAAACTAAAAATATGTTGCTGAAATTTCAGGAAATAATATATTTCGTCGTCAAACTTTAAAATTCACCACCACGACTCGTTATAACTCCGTTTTATTCCGTTCAAAAGGCCACGGATTCGTTTTAAAGTATATTTTCTAAATATCAAGGCCAAAGTTTCGTACCAACTGTCGGTTTTTCCAGAAAATCGAAACAAGAACAGAACCTTTTTAATACATATTGAAAATAGTTTTTCTCGGACAAAACCTATTCTAATCCCTTCAAATCAACTCCAAAGCTAATCTAATCCTACCATACACCTTCTTAGGGTGTCATGGGTTCCTAATCACCATCAAGACCAAAGAATACCATGGGGATAATTATAGGATGACCAAATATATACATATAACTCTTAAAATCATGAAAAATGGTATAAATCACATATCATGCATGCTTGCTCCAAAAATGAAAAGATGAATATAAAATGATAAGGAAACATGAAAATGAAAGAAATATGCTTACAAATGAATATGATGAGGTGCTAGTAACAAGGATTAATCCTAAATACTCTTGGTTTTTATTTCAAAACCATATAAAGAGTATAAACTAGATTGTAAAACACTTGATCTTGAGAAAATTTTTGACCCCTTTGCCTCTTGATGTATAACCGGTTTTGAGAAGCCCCAAAGAAGAGAGAAACAAATTTTTCTAACACTTGAAAATGATTGAAAGTGAATGAGTAAACAAATGAGTCAAGTAGGACTTTTTATGTTGAGTGAAATTAATAGCAATCACAAACCTTACCTCATTTAATGTCTTCCCTCCCCCTTGGTCGGCCAAGGGGGGAGGTACTAAGATATTTATTTTTTTTTTCTTTCAAATCTTGTATAAACTTTGAGTATAATGTGCAAATATTTGATAAAAGTGTAAGTAATTATAGGAAATATGTACAAGTAAAGGTAAATGGAAATTTTTGGTACAAGTAAGTTTTTAATAAGTCAAAATAGAATGAAATGAGATAATAAAAATTGTAAAAATACATTCCTTGTGAAATTTGAGTGATAAAATAATTATCGTATAATTTTTAAGAAAAACGACGTAATAATTTAACTTTAACGATTTATGTACCAAATGAATTTGAAACACTAGGAAAACTAAAAATATAGTTTTTATAAACTAAATGTAAGTTTAAAAATACATCGGAATCATTTTTGAAAGTAACGGATCAAATGTTTAAAATAATAACTCACGCGATAACGTTTATTAAATATAAAAATTACGCGTTAAATGCGAAATGAAATGTCATGAATGAATTAATGGGATGCAAATGATGTCAATGAAATGTAGACTAATCTTAGTCCATATGAAATGTTCGTGGTGTTATGATCATGAATTCGCCGTTAAACCTTTAAGGTTACGCGAATTTGAAACACGTAAACCAAGTTTACGATAATTGTTGAAATTGTGAGGCATAAAATGTTTCGAGAAATGACCTGAAAGTACGGGTTGTCACAGAAGCCTCTAGGGTCTAGTTCAAAATTTTCATTTTTCCACATCAGAACCTGGAACCGTTTCGGTCAAGGGGCAGCCGATCCGACTCCTCTCCTGACCTTGGTCCAACCGTTCGGTTGCGCTCCGCAGCCGAATCGGTTTCCTGATCTGCATAAGGCTACGGCCTTCCAACTAATTCCCCACTAGATTTTTCCAATTCCAATTCACTCCTAAACTCCATTTTAACATCACCAATGTTTTCTACAACCTCAATTTGCTCTTAATTCTCATTCAAAACTTCCAATCATCACTTGTTCATCATGCTTAGAACTTACAAGCTTAACTACAATTCATCAATTACTTGTTCTAACAACAATGTGGCATTTAAAATTCACTGAAAATGCATCATCTAACAACTAGGAATCATCAATTGCAACTCAATTTGATTCAATGGCACAACCTAATTGAATCCAAAAATTCAATCATCTAATACTCATTCAATGTTGAATCAATCACTACAATGCTTTTTGCAGTGAATTCCTATATCAATTACCCACTTAATTCTAAAAGATTACAACTTAATTCGAATCCCATCAAAAACCCCCAAATTGGTGACCTAATTTGCAATTCAAATCAAATACTCAAATTAAACCCTAATTAAGTTAATTGATTGCAGATGCTTACTTGTTTAGGTGCCATGATGATCTTCTAAAACTCTTACAACCTTCCAACAACTTCTTAGTGGTCGAATTTTGTGAAACCCAGATGGAGGATTAGTGTGTGTGTGTGTTTTTTCTAGAAAAATGGATTTTTTGTACTTATACTTGCATCCAACCGATTCAGTCATGGGCACACCTGTTTCGGTTTGTATTTTTATAGAATTTTACCTTTTTAACTTTACTTGGGCATTTTAAATTCCAAGCAAAAATTGTTTTACTCAAAAATCCGATTAAAGATGCACACAACATTCATCCAAGCATTTGCAAATTTCAACAACATCTAACTCAAAGACTAAATCATCATACTTATCATCATAAACTTAAACTAAAACTCAAAAGGAATTGATTAAAATAACTTCAAACCATAATAATAATAAAAATAAAAACCAAATGAAATCAAATTCCCAATTGCATAAAATAAAATTTCATAAAAAGATGAAGATCAAGCAATCAAATACTTGTTATTATTGTTGCGATGTTCTTCTCCTTATCACACCTCAAAATATTCATGCCTCAAAATATCCTCGCTTTGGAATTTTCTGGTCAACTCACGATATGTCTCATGAGTCTTGAACTTTCTAACAAATCTCCATCTACTAGGGCATAGTATATCGAATTTAACATGCCATTCCCCATCTCCTTCTTCTCTTTTGTATACACACGTCCCTTCGGGTCCCCATTCCAAAATTTTCAATTGTACGGGTAGAGATCCTAAGAAGTTCGTAAGCTTTTTGTACACAAGGATGTTCTTAAATGGGTTGTAGAAGGCTTCCATAGCAAGTGCACGTTCCATTTCATCATCGAGATCAAAATATGGTGGCCATACATAGGATTTCCTTGGGCATCACGCCCAACTTCGAAGCAAGTCAAATCATCTTTTCCATCAAAGAGTTCCAAATCCTCCATAAATTCTAACACTTTACCCCTAGGCTTGGGATAATAAGTTTGCTTGGAGATCCCATTATCAATTGTCATATTCCCCCTCCCCATATCTATTATCGCTCCACATGTGCGTAGGAAAGGTCTTCCAAGTAAGAGAGGTAGACTTTTATCAATCGGTATATCCAAGACTAGGAAATCGGCCAAATAAGGTTGGTAGCCAATTTGTACCCTCACATTTTTCACTTCCCCCGTAGCCTTAGCTTGAGAGTTGTCCACCATGGTTAGCTTAGAATGATTTGGTTGAGGTTTGCTTAGTCCCAAAGTCTAGAATAGTAGATAAGGCATAACGTTGACACTTGATCCCGTATCCGCCAAAGCATAAACCAGAGTGGTCCCATTAACTTTTATAGGCAAAACAAAGTTACCCGGGTCACTCTCTTTCCGCGGCAAACCCCAAAATAAGATCCTATCCCTATCTTCATCCGAAAGATCCTTATCTTCCAATTGTGCTCTAGCCAACATAACCGCATCTAGCTTTTTGCGGTAAACAACATAATCCTGTGATGAGTGTGTAAATACTCATCATTTTTGTACAATATAAACTGCAAAATCATCTGAAAACACTCAAAAACACATCAAAATGATCAAAATATCACAAATCAGTGTTTTATGTGTTTTAAATGCAAAAATATCAAAATCAGATGAAAAACATATCAAATTTGCAAAAATTGCAGTTTTAGTCCCCCAAGTTTTAAAAGTTGTCAAAAACAGTCCCTGGTATATCAAAATAGAGAAAAATGTCATTTAAGGTCCATGGGATTCAAAAGTTGTTAAAACAAACCCTTCAAAGTTTAAAATTTGCAAAATTACAACTTTGGTCCCTCAAGTTTGAAAATTGGCAAAAATGGTCCTTGGAAAATTGAAAAATGTCAAGTTTGGTCCTTGTAGTATGGAAGATTGTCATTTTCAGCCCTTGGAAAAACTTTTCAGATTTGGCAGCCTAGGTCCCTTGAGTTTCAGAAATTACATAACAAGCCCTTGTTATTAAAACCTTAGCCTTGTCAAAACTGCCATTGGACCCCTGTCATATCCCCAAGTGAACCCCTGTCATTTACCATTTTGAACCCCCCAATATAATACTGCCTTGGTCAAATCCAGTCAACACCCCAAGCCATTGGCGCCAAAAGTCATCCCCTTCAACTTGTTTACCTGCTTCACCCCTGCTCACTCCAACTCCCATCCCCCCAGCTCACCTTCATCTCCTCTTGTCCCCCCACCTCCACACAACTACAAAAATCATTAAATGATCCTTCCCCCTATCACTCAACACCCACCAGCTGTTAAAACCCATTTCCCGCCAAAATTGGATTCAATGGTCAAGATCAATTTTATCAATCCAATGGCCAAGGATTTTGATGGGAACTATTCAGAAGAGAAAGAGAAAGAGTTGGGATTATAAAAGAAAGCAAGAGAAGCAAGAAAGAAAAAAAAAGTAGAGTAATTTAATTTTTTACTTATGTCGTTTTAATTTTTTCAAGCTTTCCTGTTTTATGTTTAAAACTCTCAAGTAGTTGTTAAGTGTTTTTAAGTGTATTTGAATCATTTTCAATAATAAACTTCAAGTTTCAGTTTGATTTTAGTTTGTGCAAATTTTCAATTTCAAATTCTCAAAACATTCAATTGTTGTTATTAGTGGTTGTTATTGCTTCTTAAGCTTGTTTAAGCTCTTTAAAAAAGCTTATAAACCTTTAGAAACTCAAAAATCCAGTTTAGAATTGAAAACCCAAAAATACAAGAAAAATACCAATAAATTAGTGGAAAATTAAAAATCAATGAAAATGAAGATTAAAGCTGAAGCAGGATAATTTATGAATTGTTCTTGGTTTAGATGCTTTGTGGAAAGCTATAGGAAGTAGTATTGATCCTCAGTTCTCACTCTTGTGCATAAACACATCTTGTAAGCAATTTTCTTAAAATTTGCATATTATAGTATAAGTGTTTAATTTCTGTTAATTTTAGCTTAATCTTGTTTAAATACAGTTATTATAAGTTGTTAAATGGATTCCTTGGTTTAAATAGGTAGTTTAGTGTGTTTAGCTTCAAAACTGCCTTCTAAAGGGGTGTTTGGATATGCTTGTTAAACTGTGTTATAAGGCATCTTTGACATTGTTTGTTATTGATTCATGTCACTTTAGTAATAAATAGATCATTTCATGCATAAAACATAGTCCTTGTTTGCTTAAAGTCAAAAGTAACTTGAAATGAACATCACAGTCCACTGTTGGAATTTTTATATTATCAAATCATGTCATTTAGTTCATTAGTTGTTGTTCTAGCTTAAAATAGTCCTATTATGTTATAATACATCTAGATCATTTAGTTAATCTTGCCCAAAGTTCATAGAAGTCAACCTTTCAAATCCTTCAAAAGTCAAAATGTTGCAAAATCGGTTTTAGCCCAACTAGGAAGAATTTTCAAGAGCTCATCTTTGGGCCAAAATCAGTGAAATTTGTAGCTTCATAAAGCTCAACTGGTCTTGTTACTTATTAGCATTTTTGTGGAATTTTGTAATTTTTGTATAAGCTCCAAATAAGCTCTTCTTTTAGGCCATAGGTGCCTGCTCCCTGTCTCAGCATTAGTGAGTTTTCTCAGTAAGCGCCTTCCACAGAGCTCCCAAGAGTTTATCTATATCTGATTTTTGGTTTAGAGGTTCTTGGCCAGGTCTTCTCCAAGTTCCAGTTGTTAGTTTTAAGTTTCCAGCTTATTTAGGTGCTTGTTTTTAAGCTGCAAGTAGGCACCCTCTAAACTGTTTTGGCTTAATAGCTTGTAATATCAAATCTTAGCATCTTGTGATTCAGTAGCTGTAGCTTGTTGATTCTTGTTTCATTTCAGTTCTTTTAGCTTATTATAGCTTCCTTTTCAGTTTGGTGGCTTTTGGATTCCAATTGCTTATTCATAGTGCTTATTTATAAGCACTTTGATCATCAGTTTCATATTATGCCACATAACCCCATGATTTTCCATTTTTCTTAGCTTCCTAATATTATTTTAAAGTTTTCCTGAAACTTTCATAATTTTCCAATCTTGTTTGCTATTTTTCCTGATTTAATTTAGTTTTTAAGCATTTTTAAATAGCATTTAATACAAAAAATTAAGAAAAAGTTCCAAAAAATAATTTTTCATTTTTATTAAGTTAAGATAAATGTAAAAGTCATAAAAGTATTTTTCCATAATTTTCTTAGTTTAAAAAGTATTTTCTAGCATTTTAATTAGTTTTAAATAGTATTAAATTAGTAATAAATATATAAAAAGTCTAAAAAATATATTTTCTGTTTTAAAATTAGTTTTATCATATTTTAGATTTTTCTAAGTCTTAATTTTATTTTTCTAGTCTTATTTCATATTTTCTTTTATTTTAGAGTATTATTAAATAGTTTAAAATAGTTTTTAATTAATAATAATTAATTAAATAGTTGTAAAAATAATTTTCTTTTTCTAATAATTTTCTTATATATTTAGGATTGTAAAAATGTATTTTTCATATCCGTAGGTATTTTCCTTCTTTATTTCACTTTTTATTTTGTACGTTAACGTAGTTTTTTATTTAAACGTAGGTTTTAGATTTTAAACGTTCATCACTGTAAAAATAGTGATAGCGTTTATTTAATATCTTTTATCTTTTTAATTTTCTTAATTTGCATTTAAGTCGCTTTATTTTATAAGCCTTTTTCAGTAGTGTAATTATCTATCCAAATCTTTTCTGATCACTATCATTAGTGATCATTTTATCGTCTGATCAAGTGTTTTACACACCATTGAGTCTCCGTGGGACTTAACGACCCGGGAATTCACTGTATTCTCCTGGACTTCATTGCATTTGTGTTTAAGCTGTTTTAAGTCTGTTTGACTTGACGGTTCGGACCAGATCAAATTTTGGCGCCGCTGCCGGGGAGGCTTTAGCGTGTGTTTAAGCCTTTTTCAGACCCATTCTTGTGCATATCCCATTTTTTTTGTTAAAAATTTTTTTGTAAAGTTATCAGAAAATCCAAAAATATTTTCATCCTTTGTTTTTATCATCATGTTTTTCAAAAATACCAAAAATATTCCTCTTTACCCTCTTACCTTTTTGATTCTTCATTTCTTACCCTCTGTTAACCTTTGATTCTTTCTATGTCTTATCCTCACCCTCTTGGTTGTCAATGGTGTGGTGGTCCTTATAATGGTGGCAATTGCCCCATTTGTAGCATGGTGGAATCAGGAAACGGGTCTGTCTATAACCAAGATCCCTATTCTTACCATAACATGACTGAATTATTCCATCAGCTACCACACTGTGAGACTCAGCAGTTTTCTTTGTTGTGAGTATTGTGGTGGTTCACATTCCATTCGATTGTCAATCGGAAACACGCTTGTCTATGAGCGGTTCCGATAACAATTATGACTACAACGCATACCACTCACCACATCGTTTTACTGTTGTGAGAATTGTGGAGGTCCTCACCCTAGCTCGGATTGTCAAACAGGGAACCCATTTCCTTGTAACAATTACGACTCTTCATATCAAGACCAACCTCCACAGTACCAAATGATTCAAGCGACTCCTCATGAAACTACGACACACCTTCTACTGAAGACTCTGGAGTTATTGAAAGAACTTAAGGAGGAGTCGGCTATGTCGTCCCAAAATAATCCAAAATCCATGGAAGTGTTGTTAGCCGAAGAGCGGGCTGCTAAATTAGATTCCCAGATTGCCTTTGAAAAATCTGTTAGGGAATCAATCGCAAAAGAAAAAGCAGCCAAATCTAGCTCTCGATTCTGTTTCATTCCTGATGACGATGATGATGAAGATATCCTTGATATCCTACAATTTTATAACGGTTCATCAAGTTCATCAGTTGAAACTCCTTCCATGAAGAATCAGGGAGAAAAGACTATGATGGAATTACTAGCGGAAGAACAAAGGGAAAGTATAAAACATATGTATGCTAGTCCGTCTAAACTCCTCACTTTGTTATCACACGATATTCCCACTCACTCTCTGAACATGAGGGATGAGCTTCTTGACACTGTTCCTGAAAAGGAATCGGACGAATTTATAAAGTCTAGTGTTGAGGACCTTGTCCCAATCCCAAGAGAGTCACAGGGAATTTCTGATCATATGTGTGATTCTTCTTCTCCTCTTGAGTGTTCTCAAGATCATTTTGAAACTTTCTCTGATCTTAGCGAAGATTGTGCTTCCTATGGAGACATCGAAAGCGTTGAGGCATCACTTCCACAATCTGATGCTGATCCCTTCTTGAGGAGTTCTCCGGTGAACTCACTCACATCAATCCACTCTTTGATTTCGAAGTGATCCGGGAGAGCTGAAAGTCTCATTGATAATGATCGTTCACTCACTTCTTACTCCAACAGTCCAATAGAGAATGTTGATCATTTTGTTCCCGAAACATTCAAAGCTACTTTCACTAATCCTCTATTTGAATTCGACTCTGAATTCACTTCAATTTCTGAGAATCCACTCTTTGATACTCAGACTGAGGATAGTGATGAGCCCACAATGGAACAAGAATTCACAAATTTACATCATGTGAATGATTCTCTTCATGAGGAGTTCGCCGGTGAACTCTCTCATATCATATCTCCGCTGGAGTATGATTGCTTGGATGGCAAAAATCATGATCGGGGGGAGAGAATCTCAATTTGCATAGTTATGACAAATCCTCCCACCCTCCCAACCGATATGCCTTCCAACCCAAAGAGCTCAACCAATAAAATCCAAATAAGTGCAATTGCACTTAATCCCGAGGAAGAAGATCTAGTTATGATTGTTATCATGATCTTCCTTCTTTTCTTCACCTACTCGGTGACTTCCTCTCTTCTTCACTCCTATGGGAATGAAGACACTATCTTTGACCCCGGCATTTTCACTTATCATTTTTGAGCCGGTTCTATGTATATCTCATCGGCGTGGAACTTTCACGTGCTTCAAATGTTTGTCCAAACATCTTGAATGAAAGTCCGATGGAGATTGTTTCTTCCACCTTACTTCCCCATGAACAAATTAATTCGGGGTCGAGTCAAGCTAGCGACTCGGTAATCAAAAACAGTAGCACACACAATATGGGTTTTCACCCATATTTCTGACTTCTTTCTATTTTCTACCACCCTAGTGTGGGGGTTGCCCATGTTTAAAAAATCTTCTTTCTTAAATAATGGCCGTAATATTTCCCTTTTACGTTCTTTGTTTCGGCATAACCGCCGGTACTTTGAATATTGAGGGCAATATTCATTTCTAAGTGTGGGGGGGGGGAATTCTCGCGAATTTTATCATATATTATCCACCCAATTCCCCCATTTTTGGCCAAAATTTTTTTTGGAGTAAGTGTTTTACACTTACTCAATTGGTTATCAGTCCGCCATGTTTGATAAACTAAAGGATTGGCTAATCCAGGAGCAAACGGCTCTTGGTAAAGATTTCTCAAATCCGTTTATATGGCTTGCAATTTGCCCAAAATTGTATGGTTCTCAACTCACCATATCCTAAAAAGTGAAGAGTTGGCTAGCCCGCAAGGTTATGGCTTGTGGTAAAGGCAGTGGAAAAACCATAATTGGTATTCACCTCACCAAAGATAATTCTGATAATTTATCTAAGAGTTGGCTAGTCCAGGAGGGTACGGCTTCTGGTAAAGACAAAATCAAATCCGTTGACAGCTTATGATTTGCTCAAAATCATTTGGTTATCAGTGTACCAAGGTTCTTACTTGAACTGAAACATTTGGCTACTCCAGAAGTGATGGCTTTTGGTAAAGAGTTTTTAAAATCCATTAAAGCTTCAAATCATTGCTAGGGACTAGCAATATCTTAGTGTGGGGGATTGATGAGTGTGTAAATACTCATCATTTTTGTACAATATAAACTGCAAAATCATCTGAAAACACTCAAAAACACATCAAAATGATCAAAATATCACAAATCAGTGTTTTATGTGTTTTAAATACAAAAATATCAAAATCAGATGAAAAACGTATCAAATTTGCAAAATTGGCCGTTTTAGTCCCCCAAGTTTCAAAAGTTGTCAAAAACAGTCCCTGGTATATCAAAATAGAGAAAAATGTCATTTAAGGTCCATGGGATTCAAAAGTTGTTAAAACAAACCCTTCAAAGTTTAAAATTTGCAAAATTACAACTTTGGTCCCTCAAGTTTGAAAATTGGCAAAAATGGTCCTTGGAAAATTGAAAAATGTCAAGTTTGGTCCTTGTAGTATGGAAGATTGTCATTTTCAGCCCTTGGAACAACTTTTCAGATTTGGCAGCCTAGGTCCCTTGAGTTTCAGAAATTACATAACAAGCCCTTGTTATTAAAACCTTAGCCTTGTCAAAACTGCCATTGGACCCCTGTCATATCCCCAAGTGAACCCCTGTCATTTACCATTTTGAACCCCCCAATATAATACTGCCTTGGTCAAATCCAGTCAACACCCCAAGCCATTGGCGCCAAAAGTCATCCCCCTTCAACTTGTTTACCTGCTTCACCCCTGCTCACTCCAACTCCCATCCCCCCAGCTCACCTTCATCTCCTCTTGTCCCCCCACCTCCACACAACTACAAAAATCATTAAATGATCCTTCCCCCTATCACTCAACACCCACCAGCTGTTAAAACCCATTTCCCGCCAAAATTGGATTCAATGGTCAAGATCAATTTTATCAATCCAATGGCCAAGGATTTTGATGGGAACTATTCAGAAGAGAAAGAGAAAGAGTTGGGATTATAAAAGAAAGCAAGAGAAGCAAGAAAGAAGCCAAGTAGAGTAATTTAATTTTTTACTTATGTCGTTTTAATTTTTTTTCAAGCTTTCCTGTTTATGTTTAAAACTCTCAAGTAGTTGTTAAGTGTTTTTAAGTGTATTTGAATCATTTTCAATAATAAACTTCAAGTTTCAGTTTGATTTTAGTTTGTGCAAATTTTCAATTTCAAATTCTCAAAACATTCAATTGTTGTTATTAGTGGTTGTTATTGCTTCTTAAGCTTGTTTAAGCTCTTTAAAAAAGCTTATAAACCTTTAGAAACTCAAAAATCCAGTTTAGAATTGAAAACCCAAAAATACAAGAAAAATACCAATAAATTAGTGGAAAATTAAAAATCAATGAAAATGAAGATTAAAGCTGAAGCAGGATAATTTATGAATTGTTCTTGGTTTAGATGCTTTGTGGAAAGCTATAGGAAGTAGTATTGATCCTCAGTTCTCACTCTTGTGCATAAACACATCTTGTAAGCAATTTTCTTAAAATTTGCATATTATAGTATAAGTGTTTAATTTCTGTTAATTTTAGCTTAATCTTGTTTAAATACGCTTATTATAAGTTGTTAAATGGATTCCTTGGTTTAAATAGGTAGTTTAGTGTGTTTAGCTTCAAAACTGCCTTCTAAAGGGGTGTTTGGATATGCTTGTTAAACTGTGTTATAAGGCATCTTTGACATTGTTTGTTATTGATTCATGTCACTTTAGTAATAAATAGATCATTTCATGCATAAAACATAGTCCTTGTTTGCTTAAAGTCAAAAGTAACTTGAAATGAACATCACAGTCCACTGTTGGAATTTTTATATTATCAAATCATGTCATTTAGTTCATTAGTTGTTGTTCTAGCTTAAAATAGTCCTATTATGTTATAATACATCTAGATCATTTAGTTAATCTTGCCCAAAGTTCATAGAAGTCAACCTTTCAAATCCTTCAAAAGTCAAAATGTTGCAAAATCAGTTTTTAGCCCAACTAGGAAGAATTTTCAAGAGCTCATCTTTGGGCCAAAATCAGTGAAATTTGTAGCTTCATAAAGCTCAACTGGTCTTGTTACTTATTAGCATTTTTGTGGAATTTTGTAATTTTTGTATAAGCTCCAAATAAGCTCTTCTTTTAGGCCATAGGTGCCCTGCTCCCCTGTCTCAGCATTAGCTGAGTTTTCTCACCGTATGCGCCCTTCCACAGAGCTCCCAAGAGCTTATCTATATCTCGATTTTTGGTTTAGAGGTTCTTGGCCAGGTCTTCTCCAAGTTCCAGTTGTTAGTTTTAAGTTTCCAGCTTATTTAGGTGCTTGTTTTTAAGCTGCAAGTAGGCACCCTCTAAACTGTTTTGGCTTAATAGCTTGTAATATCAAATCTTAGCATCTTGTGATTCAGTAGCTGTAGCTTGTTGATTCTTGTTTCATTTCAGTTCTTTTAGCTTATTATAGCTTCCTTTTCAGTTTGGTGGCTTTTGGATTCCAATTGCTTATTCATAGTGCTTATTTGTAAGCACTTTGATCATCAGTTTCATATTCTGCCACATAACCCCATGATTTTCCATTTTTCTTAGCTTCCTAATATTATTTTAAAGTTTTCCTGAAACTTTCATAATTTTCCAATCTTGTTTGCTATTTTTCCTGATTTAATTTAGTTTTTAAGCATTTTTAAATAGCATTTAATACAAAAAATTAAGAAAAAGTTCCAAAAAATAATTTTTCATTTTTATTAAGTTAAGATAAATGTAAAAGTCATAAAAGTATTTTTCCATAATTTTCTTAGTTTAAAAAGTATTTTCTAGCATTTTAATTAGTTTTAAATAGTATTAAATTAGTAATAAATATATAAAAAGTCTAAAAAATATATTTTCTGTTTAAAAATTAGTTTTATCATATTTTAGATTTTTCTAAGTCTTAATTTTATTTTTCTAGTCTTATTTCATATTTTCTTTTATTTTAGAGTATTATTAAATAGTTTAAAATAGTTTTTAATTAATAATAATTAATTAAATAGTTGTAAAAATAATTTTCTTTTTCTAATAATTTTCTTATATATTTAGGATTGTAAAAATGTATTTTTCATATCCGTAGGTATTTTCCTTCTTTATTTCACTTTTTATTTTGTACGTTAACGTAGTTTTTTATTTAAACGTAGGTTTTAGATTTTAAACGTTCATCACCAAAAATAGTGATAGCGTTTATTTAATATCTTTTATCTTTTTAATTTTCTTAATTTGCATTTAAGTCGCTTTATTTTATAAGCCTTTTTCAGTAGTGTAATTATCCTATCCAAATCTTTTCTGATCACTATCATTAGTGATCATTCTATCGTCTGATCAAGTGTTTTACACACCATTGAGTCTCCGTGGGACTTAACGACCCGGGAATTCACTGTATTCTCCTGGACTTCATTGTATTTGTGTTTAAGCTGTTTTAAGTCTGTTTGACTTGACGGTTCGGACCAGATCATCCTGTAACACTTCGATCACCGGTTTCTTTTCATTAAGCTCAACGAATTTTTGTTCTAGGTTTGCTAGGATGGCTTCCTTTTGCTCTTGAGTTAAGGGCTTGAAGGTATTTGGGGAATTTGGTGGTGATGGTGTGTAATCATGGGTCTTGTTGGTGGTAGAGGTGGTGGGAGTTAGTTTATTTAATGAGTTCTTCTTCCTACTAGCCTTTCCCATTTTCACAATCTCCACATTCTCCTTCTCCATGTTTGCACACAATTCCGCGAGCATGTCATTCACTTCCTTCTCTTCCTCCAAATCGGTAATGTTAATTCTCATCTCACCTAGAGCAAAATCCAATTGACATTTAGTTGTCACAAGGAAATAACGCCCAAAGCATATGTCCGGTTCATCCGCGTTCCCTTCTTCCAAAACTACAAAATCGGTCTCAAAGATATGACCATGGATATTGATCCGAAGATTCTTAACAATTTTCCTCCCATAAGCTTCATAGTCCAAACGAACGTGGCCAGTTTTGTCAAGTACCTTGTCCACAATATAGTTTTCCCCATAAGCCATGTTCAATTGAGCATCCCACGTGCTCACCCCTTCAACACTACACGGTGTCCCAAACCTCAAAAATGGTGAATCGTACCCCGTGAGAGGTGCTTGCGTGAAAATCACGACCCTATTCTTTTTAGGAACTTGAACCTTGTTTTCTCCAACTTCTTCCAAACATTTCGAATCAATAGCCAACTCTTTCTTACTTTCTTCCAAGATGTTTCCAATCTTCTCCAATGAGTTACCGGTATCCTTAAACATTTCATCCAAGTTGCGAAGATACTCGGAAATACCACTCAAACTATCCATAACAAACTTATCTAACAAAACAAAATAAAACCAAAAACAATCATCCAAATTATTAGCGTTAGAGTTAGTTAAAATCAAAACAAACTACAGAAACACATTCTAAACAAGTAAAGACACTTATTAAGACTAAAAACAAAAGCTAAAACTTGAAATTACGAAACTAGAAAAATTGTTATCGAGAGCTCCAACCGGATCGGTTGGCCGTCCAACCGATTCGGTTGGTGGTATGTCTCAAACCAAAACTCGCCCAGCCGATCCGGTTACGGGCCCCGACCGATCGGGTGGAGTGAATTCCAAAATATTTTTTCTCTTTTTTTTAAAAAAAAGTATTAAAAAATATTTAAAATTATTAATTAAAAACAATTAATTAAAACTTAAACTCTAATAACTGTGTCTACTCATTATCCAACTAATTAAAATCATTAATTATACTAATTAACCATAAACTAACAATAACTAGATTGAACTAATCATTAACTAAACATATAAAACTGAAAATTAACTAGACAATTACTCTAATCAAGACAATATTAATTAGAAAATTAAATAAAACTAAAAATGACATATAACCAAAAATCTAAAAATGAAAAAAACATTCATAAGCAATCTTCTAAACTAGCTAAAAAAAATCAGAAATGACAAGAAATAAGCTATAAACTAAAACACAAAACAATAGATAAACTAGAAACTAGAAAATACTAAAAACATATTTTTACCGAGACGACCAACCGAATCGGTTGCTCGCGCAGCCGAGTCGGTTGGTCCAAAAAAACCAATTTTTTTACTTTTTCACTTGAAAATTTGAAACCAAACTCTAATATTACGAATTTTACAGAAACAAAACAAATCAAACACACTCAAATCCCCGGCAGCGGCGCCAAAAACTTGATGTGTCGATCGTGTGCAAGTTTTAAAATTTATAAACACGATTTATCCGGCAATTACTATAAACACATACGAGCAAGTATACTCGTTCGCGATAGCAAAGGTGGGTAAGTCAAGATCGTACCAAGAGATTTGCGTTTTAATTTGTTAATATATGTAAGCAAGAAAGCTTGTCAAGGCTTCGTTCAAAGTTGTGGTTTAGGGAAAATCAATATTAAGAAACGTATACTTGTGTGAAGTCTATAAGCAATCATAGAGAGTGTTCATGAAGGCTTGATGTAATGCACAAATCATAAGCAAATGATTTCCAACCCATGGTTTATGTTTTGTAAAATCATTTTAAGAACAAAAACATGTAGGTAATCCTTTTGGCCCTTATCCTAAAGATTATTCTTTTGAAAATCCATTTGTTTGTAAAAGGTTCTTATTAAACTTGTTCCTAGGAATCTTTTGACCCTTTCGTGATGAGAATGTTTCTAGTCTTGTTTTAATAAGTAAACATGGTGAGTGTCAATCACCATATCCCCATACTAGTTTGTCACTTAATTTTTTGGAATAAAACATAAGAGAAATTCTTTCGGTCCTTTTTCTTAAACACGTTTTACCGACAAATCAAACAAGACTAGTAGTTTTTCCAACAAAATCATTTAAACAAGATCATTTACATGCATCACATATAAGAACACTCCTACAATTTCTTACATCCTTACACACAAGTATATTCAAGAATTACTCCATGACAATCATAACATAACACAAGTAGTAACAAGCTAATTCAAATAATTCAATAGAATAAAATTCATGACAAGTTCAATAGAATACCTAAACTTTGGATTACAAGAATTAGAAATTGTGAAATATAGCAACCACACGCCTCCAATCGTCTTAGCCTAACCGTACAACACCAAATGATTACACAATCGATGAGAATTTGTCTCACCACCCTCCTGGATGTTTTCCAGCAAATACAAGGCTTTTGGGATGAATAATAAGGGTTGGTAATGGCTTTGTGTAAACTATTACTCTTTTGGGTGTGTCACACTAGACTACTAAGTCTAGGTTCATTTTATAGCTAAGAACCCTTAACTATCAGGCTAAAAACGTCCCAAACAAGTTATTAACTAGAAATGATCGGCCTCACATGATTAATAGAAGTTAAGGCAACAATAAATGACTAAAAGTGTAACTCCAGGGGTTGCAGCTGGATCGGTTGCGACGCAGCCGATCTGGTTGCGTTTTGTCCATCACCCCAGCCGATCCGGTTGCGGGCTCCGACCGATCGGCTGAGAGCCTTTCGTACACCCAATCTTGACTTTGGTTGACTTTTCTCGATTCGTGCCTTTTTCTTTGCTTTCGATGCTGATTTCCAAGATGAAACTTGATCTTTATTTGTTGTAGACACTTAGAAATCATTGCGCTTCCTAATCATTGAGTCCATGAGCTTCCTCACTTATTTCGTCCTCGGGAATTATCCAAATGTGCATGAAATCTTCATTTCTTCACCTTTTACGATACCTGGCTACATTCACAAACAAATACGCTTCTTTTGCACTTTTGCAACAATTATGAGTAAATATAGCCGATTATCATACACAAAACCAACAATAACGCTACTAAAAACATACTTATTTTGAGCGTTATCAAATTCCCCCATACTTAAGTTCTACTCGCCCTCGAGTAGGTCTAGCATTTATGAAAATTGATTTCAATGGTCTTGATACCGTGGTTCCAAAAATCTAACAATCACCTCAAGAGAAATAATTGTTAATTTGCTTTTAATATGTGAAACATTTTAAAATGAACCAAATGACTTTAGATAACATAACTAAACACCTCACAAATGATTTTAAGAATTCACTCAACACTCATATATTGGTGGGTATATATAAATCACTCAATGCCTAGTCATGATTAATGCTTTTTACCATAAGCTTGTACAAGTATCAAGATAAATAAAATAAATTCATCAAAGAGGGCTTTTATTCGGGTTATAATGTTAAGGCTTTGGGTTTATAAATGGTATGGATAAGGCATGGGATAGTTTATGAAATTGGTTTTAAAAGAAAAATAAAGTCAAGTCTAAACTTCCATGGTGCTAGCCATCACACAAACCACACTCCCGAAAATGATTATAGTCTCTTCTTCACATATCGATCTCCACACATATATAACTCAATATAGCACATTGGCTAATCAATATACTCAATATAGCACATTGGCTATAACCATAATTTATTTTTTACTCCCCACACTTAGTATGAGCATACACCACAAAAAATACAAATAAGAAAGAAGTCTCCTACATCTTTGTTGGAGAATGGTACACACAAATGACAAAGTGTAGCTTCTACATAATCATAAAAAACAATCCAACACTCCAAACAACTAGCAACAAACCAATAGACATTGACATGGGTTGGCTAAGGTTTAAGGTGTAAAATATTTTTGTATTTTTATGGATTTAACAAAAATAAAAAGATTGGCGCGAAGGGTGTAACTAAGGGTATCTAGTGCTAAAAATGAGCACTAACAAATGGGTCCATATAAAGTGGTTAACTAACCGATGTGGTTAGCAAAAAACATTAGATGTAAAATGGAAGGCCATTTGGGTTAAATCCTACGATTGCCTCTTATCATTTGAACATATTTTTATCACTCGAGAGTGATTTTATCCATAATGCATAACAAGTACAAGTTCTAGAATCGACATAATCACCAGCACACTCATAACAAAATATAAAACAAAAGATATGTTTTATACAAAAACAATCCTCACTATTTAGTGGAAAAAGGCTACAATGCGCGCTAGTAAATGTTATCGAATCCAAAATGAATTACTTTCGCAATTTGGTCCAAATCAAAATTTTCAAAAACCTCATTTTACCATTGAAATACCCAAGTTATTTTTAAATATATCTTAATAACGGATGAAAACAACTAGACAATCAAGGGCGATTTTCTACTACTTGAATCCAAAAACTTTACCTAAAAATAAAAAATAAGACTAAAAACTAAAAAAATTAAAAATCGTATCATTTTTTACCTATTTTCTTCCCTCCCCCATACTTAGGTTTTGCATTGTCCTCAATGTAATAAAATGAACTTCAAAGTAAAGAAAATGGGAAAAGAAATATTCAAAAAGATACCACGGGATGGAATATGCAATATGAATATTGGGTCATAGGCACGCATGTGAGTTATCCAACTCCAAATATTTACCATCAATAAGCTTACGTCACATTCATCCTGCAAACAAAACTGAAAAATATACACAACACACAAAACAAACGAACAAACAATCCAAACGCTACTTAAAAATAAAAATAAACAAAGTATGATAATAATCCTAAAGAAATAGTTAAGAGATAGAGATAGAGAAAATATTTTTGACATACATAAGCATGGTTTTTGAAATCACAATCCAAAGAATGATCCACGATCATTCGTCATCCTCACTCATCTCATCACCTTCATCATCATCTTCGTCACTTTCGGTCTCATAGTTCTCTTCCTCATCAAACACCGTGTAAACTTTCCTCTTCTTCTTCGTTCCTGCAGCTCCCGATGAAGACCCTCCAACATCATAGCTAGATCCTCCAACCTCGAGTAATCTACCATACTCAGGCACTGGGTCGGGAAATGGTGCATAGCCAGGATATGGGTACGGATACGATCCAAGATACTAGGTGTAAGGGAAAGGATATAGTGGAACATTAGGTGGGTTGTAGGGGGCAACTCATAATTGGCTTCTTGAGCCATGTGTTGAAAGAACGGAATCGAATAATCATTAATGTAGTTGTTCCTCAACATCATCGAATCTCTCCAAATATCCCTACACTCAATTTCATTCAAATGTCGGTTCCAATCTCCCCAACCTGGGTCAAAACTACTAGTTGTGCCCGTTTGCACGTTACCCATTGGCACATTGCCAATTGGTGCAATGCCCGGCTGTTGTGGTGGTTGTGGTTCAATCCATGCTCCCAAAGTCTTTTTCCTCCTATTCAAAGCTTTTCCAAAACTTATTGCATCCCATATCTCACTAACCTTTGGATCTCCACACTTAGCCAACTAATTGCTATTGTAGTACCCAAGATTCCTTGCCAACCTCGTCACATAATGACCTCCATATATGTTGCTATTACCTTTGATACCCGGGGATTTCCTAGACAAATACTAGGCTATGAGCCAAGCCGCATTTCCATCCTTGGTCTCTTCCAACAACATCATTATCCACAAGTCCGGCTTTTGGCATTTGTCCCGGCTCCCAATTCTGTGAAATGGCCCCCATACTAACAACTTATGTAGCACTCTCATCAATGGATTCCTAAGGGTTGCAGAATTCCTACGAGTACAAGAAGGATCTCTCACGCGATTCTAATATGCGGGAACACTAGGGTAATCTTTCTCAAATCTCCTAAGCCTTGAGAAATGAGCTTCAAACAATCGATGATTAACCTCATCCGGTTCATACAATCCAAGAGCAACATCAAAACCCGGCAAAGTATAGCGTGATCCTGCCCACAAAGCCTAAACCAAACACAAACTTCATTCATGATGTTCCGAACATTTACCTTCCTTTCAAAGTACATTTTCGAAAAGAACTCCATACACCATTCACGATAAACTTCTTTATTTATGCTAAAAGCTCTCTCCCACGATAAATCTTCAAACGAATATCCATCAATCGGATAGACATAAGATATCCACATCATACCCCGCAACTCATTCTCACACTCATATTCGTTAAACAAATCTCAATCTACCAATCTCAGAACCGAAACAGTTCTATTTTGCAACTTTGACAAACGTTCCCTAAAAGCATGTTTGCATTCCCTTCAGCTTTCAAACTTTATGTAACCTTCTTCCTTGCATACCTTTTGCAATACTTGGTCACGATTGGGTTCGGTGGAATCCGTGTCGAACTCGAACAACCTACAACATTTCTCTGTAGAAATCATAAATATAAATTAATATAAGAGTGTTAGAACCAACGATAAGGTTTACAGAAGCCTCTAGGGTCTAGTTCAAAATTTTCATTTTTCAACATCAGAACCTTGAACCGTTTTGGTCGAGGCGACCGATCCGCTCCTCTCAACTTGGTCCAACCGTTCGGTTGGCCCGCAATTAGAATCGGTTTCCTGACCGCATAAGGCTATGGCCTTCCAATTGATTCCCCACTAGATTTTTCCAATTCCAATTCACTCCTAAACTTCATTTTAACATCACCAATGATTTATACAACCTCAATTTGCTCTTAATTCGCATTCAAAACTTCCAATCATCACTTGTTCATCATGCTTAGAACTTACAAGCTTTACTACAATTCATCAATTACTTGTTCTAACAACAATGTGGCATCTAAAATTCACTGAAAATGCATCATCTAACAACTAGGAATCATCAATTGCAACTCAATTGGATTCAATGGCGCAACCTAATTGAATCCGAAAATTCGATCATCTAATACTCATTCAATGTTGAATCAATCACTACAATGCTTTTTGCAATGCATTCCTATATCAATTACCCACTTAATTCTAAAAGATTACAACTTAATTCGAATCCCATAAAAAACCCCCAAACTGGTGACCTAATTTGCAATTCAAATCAAATACTCAAATTAAACCCTAATTAAGTTAATTGATTGCAGATGCTTACTTGTTTAGGTGCCATGATGATCTTCTAAAACTCTTACAACCTTCCAACAACTTCTTAGTGGTCGAATTTTATGAAACCCAGATGGAGGATTAGTATGTGTGTGTGTATTTTTCTGGAAAAATAGATTTTTTGTACTTATACTTGCATCCAACCGATTCAGTCATGGACACAACCGTTTCGGTTTGCATTTTTACAGAATTTTACCTTTTTAACTTTACTTGGGCATTTTACCTTCCAAGCAAAAATTGTTTTACTCAAAAATCTGATTAAAGATGCACACAACATTCATCCAACCATTTGCAAATTTCAGCAACATCTAACTCAAAGACTAAATCATCATACTTATCATCATAAACTTAAACTAAAACTCAAAAGGAATTGATTAAAATAACTTCAAACCATAATAATAATAAAAATAAAAACCAAATGAAATCAAATTCCCAATTGCATAAAATAAAATTTCATCAAAAGATGAAGATCAAGCAATCAAATGCTTGTTATTATTGTTGCAATGTTCTTCTCCTTATCACCCCTCAAAATATCCTCGCTTTGGAATTTTCCGGTCAACTCACGATATGTCTCATGAGTCTTGAACTTTCTAACAAATCTCCTTCCACTAGGGCATAGTATATCGAATTTAACATGCCATTCCCCATCTCCTTCTTCTCTTTTGTATACACTCGTCCCTTCGGGTCCCCATTCTAAAATTTTCAATTGTACGGGTAGAGATCCTAAGAAGTTCGTGAGCTTTTTGTACACAAGGATGTTCTTAAATGGGTTGTAGAAGGCTTCCATAGCAAGTACACGTTCCATTTCATCGTCGAGATCAAAATATGGTGGGGCAAGGCCCATACATAGGATTTCCCTGGGCATCACGCCCAACTTCGAAGCAAGTCAAATCATCTTCTCCATCAAAGAGTTCCAAATCCTCCATAAATTCTAACACTTTACCCCTAGGCTTGGGATAATAAGTTTGCTTGGAGATCCCATCATCAATTGTGTGGAAAACTAGAATGGGGGGTTGAATAGTTTTGCCAATTAAAACTTCCTTTTAAACTATTTAGATCGACTTATGTCAATCTATTTGGATGTGTGTGTTGGATGTTGATAAACACGCATATATAGGTAAGTAATGAAAAGATAAGAGTAAGAAGCACAAAACCACAACACGAGTATTTATAGTGGTTCGGCTACAAGAACACCTTCCTTGCCCTACTTCACTCCCCGAGTCACCTATTCGAGAGTTCGTAATCACTACATCAATCACCTTATGGCAGAGAAGCCTTCACAACGTCGCCTACGCTTTTTCCGGTGCTAGGCTAACCACCGGGTTCTTTCACTCCAAGGTGAACCACACCTACACAACGTCGCCTACCCTTTATAAGGTACTAGGCTAAGTACCTAGTTCTTTCACTCCAAGGTGAACTACACCTTCACAACGTCGCCTACCCTTTATTAGGTACTAGGCTAAGCACCTAGTTCCATTGCAATGGAGTAACTACTACCACACTACACCAACGACTAATCCCAAAGGAGATCTACTCCTTTACAACATCATCAAGGATATAAATATCCTTGGATCTAATACCAGTCTATCTTGTACATCAAAACACACCATTTCAAATGTACATCTAAGGCACCTTTCACTAATGCCTTTGACTAGATCTACGAGACACCTTTCACTAATGTCTTGTATCTTCACTTCTAAGCACCTTTCACTAATGCTTCTTTGTCTTGACTTCTAAGC
This sequence comes from Chrysanthemum makinoi, assembly GCA_910596185.1. NCBI lineage: Eukaryota > Viridiplantae > Streptophyta > Magnoliopsida > Asterales > Asteraceae > Chrysanthemum > Chrysanthemum makinoi. The sequence goes on from OU343216.1 coordinate 23,787,071, forward strand.
ACCTTTCACTAATGCTTCTTTGTCTTGACTTCTAAGCACCTACCACAAGTGCTTGTCCTATAGACGATAGATACCCTTCACTAATATCTTCGTCTTGACACTTGAGACATCTTTCACTAATGTCTTCAACACTACACTTCTTTGGAGAAAGAAAGGAATCATCAACAAGAAGACTTCAGTAGCCTTGATGATGAGGAAGTATGGCAACTCATGGACTTGAGCTTGCTTGACTTCAAAGGTGGTGATCTTGCCTTTAAGAGGAACCTAAAAGATCACACAAAAACAAAACTACAGGGGAGAAAGTGTGTTAGAAAGGGGTTGAGAATAATGAAGAAATGACTCACTATTTATAGAGGAAAACTCCTACTGTTCCCCGAATCCCACGGATCCCTTGAACTTGGGATCCGGCTAGCACAAAGCTAGGGATCCTTGGAACGCTCCTCTTTGCCCATGGGTATTTTGGTTATGGGTCATGGGTCATGGGTTGAACCATGGATCTTTGGCTAGATACAATGTATCTTTGAGTGCATTGCACTTAGTCACTTGGGTATGGGTTGATCCATGGGTTATGGATATTATCCATGTATGATATAAGCATGATGTCATGCAATGGGTTATGGGTTATGATCCATGAGTTATGGGCTTTGGGTTGTACCCAACTACATTCAATGTATTTGCCCAATGGGTTGTGATACTTAAGTTTCTACCCATTTATATTACCCAATATACTACATGCTAGTTATGTGTATATTTTATCCAAATATGTAAACACTAGTTGTTGTACATATATATTACTTAAATCATAAAATCACTTATACTTGTTTTAGTGTTTTATGTGAAAATGTGAATATGTTAGAAACTATTAGTTCAAACCATTTACGTATTTTATTTGTTTTCGTTAATATGATTTTACGCTTGTTATCGAGAAACATTAGAAGATCATTAAATATAAATAAACGTTTTTACGGCTTATTTGTATTAACAATCTCCCCTTTTTGTTGATGACAAAACATAAAATTATTTTAAGGAAAAGCTAAAATTCGTAAAAGTTTGAATTTGTAGTTTTTACTTTCTTCTCCCATTTTTTGTTGAAACAAAAAGTGTTTGAAGGAAAGCAACACATCGTTTTTATGAAAAACATGTGAAAATATTCTAGAAGCTTTGAGATGGGAAAAAAAGTAGAGTTTGATCAACTTTGATCAATTTTGAGGTAAGGATGATTTATGGTCAATTTTGCCATAATCGAAAGATTTCTAAGGCTAAATGTGAGGGGAAAAAAATGAAGTGTGAGTTTGAGAGCGGAAGAGTAATGGATAAAAAAAATGAAGTCGTAGATCTACAAGCGTTTTTTAGTGTGATCTAGGTGAGTTATGTGTGAGTAGGAAAGATCAACCTATCTTGATAAGGACCTAATTTGCCTTAAGATACCATGTTTAACTTAGTGTGAGGTGTTCTAAGGATATGTTTGAGATATAATGCTTGCAATTGCATTTTCTGTTTGCCGGATCCCACGGTTCCCTAAGTGTAGGGATCCGTCTAGCACAATCTTTGGGATCCTATCTCCACAGACCTTTACTAAAGGTATGCAATGATCTTGACAATGCATTATATCTCAAGGATAGTATAAAAAGAGTTCTACTACTAGAATATCAAATGTAAAATGTTTTATTTCATGAAAGAAATTGGATTACATTGATAAAGCACGAGTACAAGAGATTTGATCCTATTTTGGAATACTACTAGGTTCCTTGAGTGTTTTTGCTAGGAGGATCATTATGTGATTGATGAGTGTTGGTGGAATCAAGAATGAAGAAAGTCTTCATGAGAGATATGTTTAGCGGTTCCATCATCTTGTTCACAAGTACGTACAACGGACTTTGAAATTGAGGATGGAAGTGCATAACATTATGATATAGACTTGTCAAGAACATTCCATAAGGGATGAGTTTATTCTTGGAGCCTTGAAGATTTGCAATTCGCCATGCGAAGAAGTAGGCGAGATTGTATGGTTGTTGTGTTAGCAAACAATACAACATGTGAGCACAACAAGCGGAAGGATTTCTCGATTTCCCCTAAGACTCCAAACATTTTCACGTAGGATGAGTGCAAGAGGCTTGTACTCTTCTCGGATATCCCTTGTAAAGATAATGTTTGATCGGAGTAGTATGGTTGAGGTTTGCATATCATGCGATTTAAATCTTCCGGAGAGGGTATGTGTGAACAATATGGACTATTTTCTTCACGAAAGTTGAAGAGAGAATCAAGAGACCAATCTTCGTGAAGGCACATTGTCCATGATTTGGAATCCGAAGGATGTGAGCAAAATGCCCAAGGGTTAGAGTGAACTTTTGGTTTTTGATATAAAACCAAAGAGATAGAGAGCGATCCTCGCATTCGAAACGAGTTCGACTTGACTAAGAATTCCATTATGAACCTTGGACATATCTTCTCGCTGATTTCAAGAAGACATTCTAGTCCTATGGCTCGGAAGGAGGTATTGATACCTTCTTCAATTGTAGAGAGGTGTCTATAATACGCCCTTCGTGGAAGTGACGGTTTTCGAGATTATTGAACCCAGGACATGATTGCCGTGTGTTGGGTTCGAGAGGGATGTTCAGAGTGTAGACGCTAGTGAGTGAAAAATCAAACTCATATTCATGCGTCATAGTTGAACCCATAGAGATGATAAGTTAATAAAAAAAAATATGTTTGTGGTTAACCTATGATAATCTAATGTTTTTACTAGATTTTTATTAACAATGGTATTTAACATTTTAACTTTACTCAAGGTTTTGACTTTTTAGTGGATTATTACATTTAGAAAGATAGTGGTTTTTAATTTGCATGAAAAACTGTTTTCCAGCAGGACGGATCCCACGGTTCTTTAACAAAAGGGATCCAGCTAGTATATCTTCCGGGATCCATGGATCTGTAGTAACAGAAACATAGGTTTTCCAGTTTTTATACTGATTTGATCGTTTCAGTACGTAGATATTTTCCGAAGAAATACAAAGGTATGTATTTCCCGGGTCGTTTTCCCAACGAGGGATGAATGGAGTTAAACAACTCACGTCGCGTTTCGGGATTTGAATATGAAAATAAGGAATTTTGGGGATTTCTAATCTACGTGCAAGGAATAATAAAGGAAAGCGATTAAAACTACGTAATCTATAACGCAAACAAGTAAATACTTACTAATTATGCAAATTAAAACTAAAAACGCGAAAAACGTAATTAATAAAACGCGAATTAAATGCAACTACTCTAATTTTAACCCATGAAATGAACTACTAATTTTCTACAGCTAAAAATGATATTTTAAAGTTATTTGTAATTTAAAACTAATTTTTATTGATTTATTTGGAATTAAAAACTAATTTAAGACATTTAAAATAGACTTAAAATACTAAAAATTATGAAAATATGCAAGAAAATTACAAAACTACTTTTCAAAAATCAAATTTAACTAAAAAGAATTTTCAGAACTGGAATCACATTTTTTTGAACTTTTCTCTATTTATTATGAATTTTAAACTATTTAAAACTAATTAAAATGCTAGAAAATACTAAAATTACTAGGAAAAATCTGGAAAAATACTTTTTAAGACATTTTTATTTTTCTAAAACTGAGAAAATTTAAATTGTATTTTTCTGAGCTTTTTCTAATTTATTTGAATAAAATGCTATTTAAAAATGCTAGAAAATGAATAAAAATGCAGAAAAATAGAAAATGAAAAGGGAAAAATATGAAAACTTCCAGTCAACTATAAAATAATACTTAGAACCCATTAAAAATAACAGGAACTATTTTGGATCACAAGAAATATGAAATGGGCGCACAACTGATGTAATAAGCTAAGTGAAATAAGCTACAAGCTAACTATAAGCTATCATAAGCTACCTAATGCTCAAACTGACCTAAAATGAGCTACTGCAACTGGAATGGATCAAATAAGCTCAGGCAAAAGGGGATTAAGCTCAAGATCAGTTTAAGACATCTTAATGCCAAACGACCCTAATGTACCAACTTTGAGCCCCTATTAAGCTAGCTAGAAAAAATCACAAAAATTAACTAAAAATACCTATGAATAAACAACCAACCAGAGAGCTAGCATCCAAAATTTCAGTTAATAAGGACTTAATATGAGAGAATTAAAATTCAAAAACCAAAGGTGAATGGGACAATATGAAGCTGATGTGCAGTTTGCAGTAATGACAGCAAATGGCAAATGTAGGCTAAGTTCCAACTTGTGCAATAAGAACTTAAGAACATAAACTAATTCTAACTTAACATTATGATCCACAATGCTTATTTAGCTAAAACTCAAATCAAATCAAGCTTAATATCAAACTACCATCCAAACAGACCCTATGAGTTACTTAAAACTAGAAATAGGCTATAAAAGACCTATAATAAGCTAAGGGAATTGAAAGCTAACTGATTCAACCTAACTAATCCTAGATAGCTTCTAATTAACAAACAAGAAAATAATAACCAAAAGGAATCATGTAACAAGTCTGCTGTTACAACAAACTTGAAGAGACAGATGGAACTAACAAGCTAAAATAAGCACTAAAATAAGCAACTAGTGGGCTAACTAAGTCAAAACATTAGAATTCTACACTACTGACTTCTCAATCAAGCAACAATGAACCAGAAACATCATAAGAATTAACAGAATAAAAAAAAAATAGAAACAGCTTACTACGGCCAGAATCACACTGATGGTGCAGGGGATGATTTCTCCAACCTACCAACTTCAAGCTACTAAAAACATAAGCTACAGATTTTTTTTATTTTTTTTTTCTTTTGGACAAAGCTAAACCAACTACTGAAATTGCATTTTTTAATTTTTGTAAATTTTTATAACTAATAAAAATGGATTTAATTTGCTAGTGAAAACTGATGAAAAATACTCTTTGACAGAAAATGAGTTTAATAACAGACTTGAGAAGAAATGAGAAATCTGAATGAAAACTTCAAATATAGGAAATCTAATGAATCTTAAACAACAACTAAACTAGAATTTGAGACCGATAATTAAATTCCAAACAACCAAAGCAGATTTTTAATCACTAAACCTCTTGTGCCAAACACCCCCTAATGGGGTGTTTCTTCTACCAAAAACAGATTTTCAATGAGATTTTGAGAAATAACAACTTCTGATTATCAAAAACACCTAATAACATGAAAAGCTAACTCTTAGAAATCACAATAAGCTGTCTAACAGCTTATGGCTTTTTTTTAGCTTATTTAGTTGGCTTTTTTAACAAATGAGCAACAAGAAACTTATCCAGCAAAATCAATCATCAGAATAACATAAACAACAACTTAAGCAACATAAATCATTAATAAGCAGTAAATGAGGCTTAAAAAGCAGTTTGACTTAATTTGACTTTTATTAAAAACTGAATGAAAATACAATTCGAAGCTGAAACTGAAATTATACTTAAACTAAAATACTTTAAAACTATTTAAAAACGATTTTACAGAAAATGAAATGTGGTAACAATTCTCTAAAGACAATGAAAATTGGACCAAATCTCTATTGTGACTTGAATGGGTTTATATAGCTGATGAGGGAGTCGAGGGAAGGTTCTGGCAACTCTAATCTCGACCCTTGATCAATCAATCTTGTCATCCACTCTATCCACAGCCCTAGGATCAAATCAGTGATGTGGCTTGGCCAATGAGGTGCTTTCTTTTGTACAGGATGGTAATCCAAGAGTGTCACACTCTGACACGTTGTCAGAGGGCTTCTAGAAGCCATTTAAGTGGGGTAAGATTGGGTGTGTAACTGAGGTAATTGAGGTGAAGAGATGGTAACAGTAATTTGGTAAAACAGGTTTAGGCGCGTAGGAGATACTGGGTGGGTTTTTTTATATTTTTGTTTGACTTTTGTGGATAGTTTGTTGACCAGATTGTTAATAACGGGTATTGATTAGGTGGGGTAAATGGGATTGTTGACCGGGTGGTAATTATTGATCGTGGGTATAATAGTGTGAAACGGGTTGTGAGGGATACCGGGTATTATATGGTTGGGCTTGGGATTTGTTGGGCTAGTAACTTGTGAAATGGATTTGGGTTTAAGAGTATTGTTTTGTATCTTGGATTTTTATCACTTAAGACCATTTATGTACCTTTCAAAAGCCAAGCACCAATGGTGTACATTGTGAATGGTGGAGGGGTGTAATGTGAAATTTGGTAAGAGAGGGGTATAAAGTGTATATATGGAAAAGTGAAAGGTTAATTGAAAACTTCCGATCATGATCCAACTTCGTAATTTAATCTTTTAAGCACCAAAATCCCATAAAAATGCATCTCGGCATCTGCTTTTGCACTCTTCTTTCTCTCGTGCTCGGTTTTTTCTTGGTTTGGCTTCTTTTTGTGTGTTTTATCATATCCGTACCTGCACAAGCACAAACTAAAGAAACCATCAAATATTAGCAACAAACGGCTCTTTCTTGGTTATTTTGGGTCAGTTTTGATAAACAAAAGATATGTGTTTAAGCACATATCAAAATACTCCAGACGAGACCATTGTCGTGTCCCCACGCAATGCAATCAACTCACGCTTCTAAAACCAAGGATTTCAATCTCTTTCTACTAAACCTATGAAGAAGTAGCAAAGATTCCTCAAAAGAGATTAAGAACCCTTAATTCTAAAAACGCCCCGTTTACCTTTTAATTCACATATAGATATTATGATTAAGCACATTCCAATTATGAGTGACGGTTTGTTGAACTTTCATGTCGATCAATAACTCCAACATTTTTCAAACGACACGTTAGGATCACGGAATTGGAAACACAACACAGCGTGAAGTGACCATACGGATAGAATACATCGTCCCTGATTTTTCACAAGTCCCCAAACTAAGCGTAAAATCGAAATCATTGTTAAATATGATTCTAGATGCTAACACTACCCATGGAAGTTACTTGTGTAATTACCTTTTGCTCCCATTTTCCTATTTGCCTCTATATTTTTTTTATTTTTGTGAGAAATGAATTTCTTCAAATTTCTCGTTTCGAATAATTTTTATTCCGATAAAGATATGAAGCTAAGTCGCTAATTAGTTATCCACCTTCCCTCGAAAACTATTGCACACAAGAATGAGGTCCACATCAAGGTCCTAATTTAACATGATTTAGGAAGATATCTCCCGGATTCAAAGTTTGGCTTAACATAATTTCAAAGACATTTGCATTTTGCAATTTAAGCCCTCGGTCTTTTCAACCACTAATTCAACGGGATTACTGTTTTATCAGAAGTCTTATTATGACTTTGGATTTTTCCTCTGTCTTTTTGGAAGTCTATGACATCTTTTATGGCTTTGGATTTTTCAACTTTAATACATTTGGGCTTTATTTCATGTTAATTTTTTGTGCCAAACTCTGAATCCTACGGCTTTTATAACAATAGAAACAATAGCAAAGAAACTATCGAATCATTTGTCTATTACACCGCAACACTGACAGTACCTCGATGTGTACCCAATTCTCATGGGCAAAGATTCTCTAAAGAAGATAAAGAACTAACTATCGTCAAAAACTCAACATCTCTAATTATTATTAGCAGATATGGGGTGAAACAATCTTGTGGGAACAAAAAGCCATAAGTACCTTCGATGGGCTCTAAAGAGAACCAACTACTCCACGTTTAGCATCTAAACTCATAAGTAACTCTATCATTCCTCGATCTCCGCAAATTTAAAATCCCAAATAATGAGATCCGCGGATCCTTAGCCGATAATTTTTGGATTATCTATGGTTAAGGGAACAAGCTAGGGCTCAACACGCCCGGTCAAGTCAAAATTCTATTCCTACTCTCACCAGCGGAAAGTCAACAAGATGTCAAAACATATAATAACTTAGCAAATGCTTCGTCAAATAATCTCAAGTCTATCATTTTTCAAGTCACTTATTAGAAACTAGCAAATTCTTGTTTAAGCTTCGCATATTTAAAATCACTTAGGGAGACTTGCAAATTCTTGGCCTTGTGAGCTAGAATCGCATTTTATAGCCTCTTGTCTAAGCAATTAGCAAATGCTATTTCAAGAAAACGCATATTTAAAGTAACTTCTAAGAAACTCGCAAAGACTTTTCGATCATCAAACTAACAAAAGCTTACAAAAATTTTAAATTTTCTCATTTTTGCACAATTTTCTAAGGAAAAACGGGGTTGCGAGAGTTCACGACAAAAATAAGCAAGTGCGGTCAAATCAAATCGAAGATTACCCTACCCCAGACTAGAACGAAACATTGTCCTCAATGTTTAAAGACAAGGGTATCAACGAAAATCTAAAAGCCGTTTATTAAGTATGCTCAAAGATAAACGTTAGTCGATAAGATTTCGGATATCGGATTTCCATCGGCATCGATCATGAAACTCGAGTGGAGAAAAGACAAACTTCGAGCACGAGTGTCTTCATATCGGGAAAATCCTACACACAACATCACAAACAACCAAACACGAGAAATCAAAGAGGCTAACCCCTTCATGTCACTTATTAGAAAATAGAAAGAAGATAGAGATAAGCATGGGGTGCCTCCCACGAAGCCATGCTTTTTCTTCACCAAGTCGCTAGCCTGACTCGTCCCCTAATTCATTTGTCCTTGGGGAAGAAAATGGTAGAGATACCAGGGTCAAAAACGGTGTCCTCATTCCCGAAAGAATGAGACTGGGTGGGTTGGGAGGGAAAGAAAATGTCGGGCTCAAGCACATAAGAAATAACTCCTCCCAAACTCACATAAGGCATATGAAAGATTGATCCATCATCCGGTTTTGGCGGACGAAGGGATGAAAGATCGATAAGAGAATACTCCAAAGAAGTCGGGAGCTCATGGTATAGAAAGGTGTTACTCAAAGGCTCAATAGTGAAGGCATCCATCGGAGGATCCTTATCTCGACAACGTTTTAGCATAAAGCTCATCTATGTCGAATATCCCGGGGTTGAAAATCTTGTCTTCACATGTAGGCTCATCGGGATAAGTGAGGGTTGACTCAACAGAGGAAGGAGAATCATCATTAAGCAAGCTTTCAAGAAAAAGGACATCTTGATCAGAGTCGCACCCGTCACTCTCAATACCCGGTTGTATTGGATCATCAAGAAATAAGTCGATTTCTTCCATATCAGAATCATAAGGCGGATTATCAAGAATATCGTCTTCAACCACTTTAGTCAATTCATCAATCTCCATAATATCTTCGGTGTCAGATTCTTCACTTTCTTCATCTTGCATAACATCACATGACAGGAGAGAAAGGTCGAACACGGAGATGGGACAAGTGGTGTGCTCTGAGAGCTAGCAATATCCACCACTTCCGTTGTGGTCTCTGAATCGGACTCAAAATCTATGTCGAAAAGAGGATTAACTTCGCAAAAGGTATAGTCATTCTTGAATTCAAAAAGTGGATTTGAGAAAATCCCAGAAGTAACCTCGGAAATGTCAAGAGAATCACTCAAAAGCGAATCACAATCACTGTCAGATATATCCTCGGACTCGGAGAACATCTCATCATGATCATTCGAAATATCAAGAGAAGGCTCATCACAAATATCATCTACAACCTCGGACTCTCTTGGGATTGGGATAAGGACCTCAGCATTAGATGATTCCGTTTCCGGAATAGTACTAAGATGCTCATCCCCCATTATGAGAGAGTCAACGGGTGTAACTATGTCTGTAGAATTATGATCATCGACCTCTTCCAAAACGCCGCCACTTCTCTCAACCGGCGTGAGGAAGGGGAAGGTCGGAAGTGAAAGGCTCGAAACGGGAGTGGGTTCAGCTGACAAACTCGCATAATATTCTTTCATTTGAATGGAATCCTCATCATCATCGTCAATGTAAGTCTCGAGCCATCGGGCACGCGTTTCAAGTGCTTGCTCCTCAATTCGTATTTCTTCAAGACACTTTTCAACTGAAATGCTTCGTTTTTCTTCTTCGAGTTATTCTAACATAGATCTTTCGTTGCGAGATGCTCGATCTTCGGCAAGTAATTCACCATACCTTTTCTGATGGGGATCTTTTTCGATACCATGTTTATCCATAAATTCTTCAAGTATATTAATACATCTTTGGAAATTATCTTGAGGAATTTGCGGAGGTTGTGGTTGAATCTCTTGGTATTGTGGAGGTGGGTCATAAGAATAGTTATAATTATCACAAGGAACTTGCTCGTAAACAAGCGGGTTCTGCATTTGACAATCGGAATTAAAGTGCGGACCTCCACAATACTCACAATGATGATTGTTGTGACGTGTTTGGTGAAGTATATGGATAAGGTTCATAACCAAAGGTTGTATTGTTAAATTGGACTTGACATTGAAAACCTTGGTGAGGACCTCCACAGTACTCACAAGAGTATGACTCCGTCTCATGGTATGGGGATTGGTTAAGGAAATCGGTCGTTTCATTGTAGGGATTTTGGTTGTAAACAAACTCGTTTCCCGTATTCACAATGCTACAACCGGGACAATTCCCACCATTTTGAGGTCCCCCACACCATTGACAACCATAATGGTAAGACGAAGACATCGATAAGAATTATACGAATAAGAGGGTAAAGAGATAAAGAATTGACGGTTCAGAGGGTAAAGAAGAATATTTTTGGGTTTTTGATAAAAGCAATCATAAAAGGAAAACAAATTATGAAAAGGAAAATCTTTTTGGGTTTTTATAAAAGAGATATTTACAAAAACAACGATAACTTCCTCGGGAAAGGATCTTCAAATACACGCGAATCGAGACGGAATCGAAAACTCACTACATGCCCTCCCCGGCAGCGACGCCATTTTTTGATTTGATCGTTTCAGTACGTAGATATTTTCTGAAGAAATAAAAAGGTATGTATTTCCCGGGTCGTTTTCCCAACGAGGGATGAATGGAGTTAAACAACTCACGTCGCGTTTCGGGATTTGAATATGAAAATAAGGAATTTTGGGGATTTCTACTCTACGGTGCAAGGAATAATAAAGGAAAGCGATTAAAACTACAGAATCTATAACGCAAACAAGTAAATACGACTAATTATGCAAATTAAAACTAAAAACGCGAAAAACGTAATTAATAAAACGCGAATTAAATGCAACTACTCTAATTTTAACCCATGAAATGAACTACTAATTTTCTACAGCTAAAAATGATATTTTAAATTTATTTGTAATTTAAAACTAATTTTTATTGATTTATTTGGAATTAAAAACTAATTTAAGACATTTAAAATAGACTTAAAATATTAAAAATTAGGAAAATATGCAAGAAAATTACAAAACTACTTTTCAAAAATCAAATTTAACTAAAAAGAATTTTCAGAACTGGAATCACATTTTTTTGAACTTTTCTCTATTTATTATGAATTTTAAACTATTTAAAACTAATTAAAATGCTAGAAAATACTAAAATTACTAGGAAAAATCTGGAAAAATACTTTTTAAGTCATTTTTATTTTTCTAAAACTGAGAAAATTTAAATTGTATTTTTCTGAGCTTTTTCTAATTTATTTGAATAAAATGCTTTTTAAAAATGCTAGAAAATGAATAAAAATGCAGAAAAATAGAAAATGAAAAGGGAAAAATATGAAAACTTCCAGTCAACTATAAAATAATACTGAGAACCCAGGAAAAATAACAGGAACTATTTTGGATCACAAGAAATATGAAATGGGCGCACAACTGATGTAATAAGCTAAGTGAAATAAGCTATAAGCTAACTATAAGCTACCATAAGCTACCTAATGCTCAAACTGACCTAAAATGAGCTACTGCAACTGGAATGGATCAAATAAGCTCAGGCAAAAGGGGATTAAGCTCAAGATCAGTTTAAGACATCTTAATGCCAAACGGCCCTAATGTACCAACTTTAAGCCCCTATTAAGCTAGCTAGAAAAAATCACAAAAATTAACTAAAAATACCTATGAATAAACAACCAACCAGAGAGCTAGCATCCAAAATTTCAGTTAATAAGGACTTAATATGATAGAATTAAAATTCAAAAACCAAAGGTGAATGGGACAATATGAAGCTGATGTGCAGTTTGCAGTAATGACAGCAAATGGCAAATGTAGGCTAAGTTCCAACTTGTGCAATAAGAACTTAAGAACCTAAACTAATTCTAACTTAACATTATGAGCCACAATGCTTATTTAGCTAAAACTCAAATCAAATCAAGCTTAATATCAAACTACCATCCAAACAGACCCTATGAGTTACTTAAAACTAGAAATAGGCTATAAAAGACCTATAATAAGCTAAGGGAATTGAAAGCTAACTGATTCAACCTAACTAATCCTAGATAGCTTCTAATTAACAAACAAGCAAATAATAACCAAAAGGAATCCTGTAACAAGTCTGCTGTTACAACAAACTTGAAGAGACAGATGGAACTAACAAGCTAAAATAAGCACTAAAATAAGCAACTAGTGGGCTAACTAAGTCAAAACATTAGAATTCTACACTACTGACTTCTCAATCAAGCAACAATGAACCAGAAACATCATAAGAAACATCAAGCAACAACCCACCAACTTCAAGCTACTAAAAACATAAGCTACAGATTTTTTTATTTATTTTTTTCTTTTGGACAAAGCTAAACCAACTACTGAAATTGCATTTTTTAATTTTTGTAAATTTTTATAACTAATAAAAATGGATTTAATTTGCTAGTGAAAACTGATGAAAAATACTCTTTGACAGAAAATGAGTTTAATAACAGACTTGAGAAGAAATGAGAAATCTGAATGAAAACTTCAAATATAGGAAATCTAATGAATCTTAAACAACAACTAAACTAGAATTTGAGACCGATAATTAAATTCCAAACAACCAAAGCAGATTTTTAATCACTAAACCTCTTGTGCCAAACACCTCCTAATGGGGTGTTTCTTCTACCAAAAACAGATTTTCAATGAGATTTTGAGAAATAACAACTTCTGATTATCAAAAACACCTAATAACATGAAAAGCTAACTCTTAGAAATCACAATAAGCTGTCTAACAGCTTATGGCTTTTTTTTCAGCTTATTTAGTTGGCTTTTTTAACAAATGAGCAACAAGAAACTTATCCAGCAAAATCAATCATCAGAATAACATAAACAACAACTTAAGCAACATAAATCATTAATAAGCAGTAAATGAGGCTTAAAAAGCAGTTTGACTTAATTTGACTTTTATTAAAAACTGAATGAAAATACAATTAAGTTTGAAAGCGAAATTATACTTAAACTAAAATACTTTAAAACTATTTAAAAACGATTTTACAGAAAATGAAATGTGGTAACAATTCTCTAAAGACAATGAAAATTGGACCCCCAAATCTCTATTGTGACTTGAATGGGTTTATATAGCTGATGAGGGAGTCGAGGGAAGGTTCTGGCAACTCTAATCTCGACCCTTGATCAATCAATCTTGTCATCCACTCTATCCACAGCCCTAGGATCAAATCAGTGATGTGGCTTGGCCAATGAGGTGCTTTCTTTTGTACAGGCTGGCAATCCAAGAGTGTCACACTCTGATACGTTGTCAGAGGGCTTCTAGAAGCCATTTAAGTGGGGTAATATTGGGTGTGTAACTGAGGTAATTGAGGTGAAGAGATGGTAACAATAATTTGGTAAAACAGGTTTAGGCGCGTAGGAGATACTGGGTGGGTTTTTTTTATATTTTTGTTTGACTTTTGTGGATAGTTTGTTGACCAGATGGTTAATAACGGATATTGATTAGGTGGGGTAAATGGGATTGTTGACCGGGTGGTAATTATTGACCGTGGGTATAATAGTGTGAAACGGGTTGTGAGGGATATCGGGTATTATATGGTTGGGCTTGGGATTTGTTGGGCTAGTAACTTGTGAAATGGATTTGGGTTTAAGAGTATTGTTTTGTATCTTGGATTTTTATCACTTAAGACCATTTATGTACCTTTCAAAAGCCAAGCACCAATGGTGTACATTATGAATGGTGGAGGGGTGTAATGTGAAATTTGGTAAGAGAGGGGTATAAAGTGTATATATGGAAAAGTGAAAGGTTAATTGTGAAAACTTCCGGATCATGATCCGAACTTCGTAATTTAATCTTTTAAGCACCAAAATCCCATAAAAATGCATCTCGGCATCGGCTTTTGCACTCTTCTTTCTCTCGTGCTCGGTTTTTCTTCGGTTTTGGCTTCTTTTTGTGTGTTTTATCATATCCGTACCTGCACAAGCACAAACTAAAGAAACCATCAAATATTAGCAACAAACGGCTCTTTCTTGGTTATTTTGGGTCAGTTTTGATAAACAAAAGATATGTGTTTAAGCACATATCATATACCATGAAATATGTTTTATCCTACATTTTCTTTTAGCATGCATACATGACTTCTAATGTATCACGAAAGAATATAAAACATATAAATCAAGATAAGTGACAAACACATTATGATAATAATAAACTAGTAATATTGCATTTCAATACTAAGGATGATACAAAGGATTGGGTATATAACCCCAATGTAGATTAACAACACAAAGTAAATGTCTACGTATGTGAACTTCATTATAGGGAACACAAGTGCGATGAGTGTTAGGGCGATGAGCACGAGTGCGATGTAAACCATTTTAATGACGGATCTTCTTGTTTCGGTTGAGATGGAATGAGGAGGAAGATGAAATTTTTGAAATTGGAAGATTTGAAAAAGTGAGGTTTTGGTAGAGTTGGTCGACGGTGGGGTTATTTATAGGGAATGAGAAATTTTTGAAATTCGTGTTTTGTTTTATTATTGGATTTAAAAGAAACAAAACAAAGTTTTATATACCACGACTTTAGACGAGAAATAAAACACGTATGTGAGAAAAAAGGCTTCCTAATGAAGCTTCATGTAAAACATGTATAAGCACGAAAGATAATCATATAAATACCTAAATAGGTATACTTAATTATCAAGCAAAGTAAAAAGAGAATCATACCTCTAGCGTACTTAGGAATGTCTTTACAAATGACACAACAAATGTCACTTAGACGATTCCCGCTCCTTTGCGTTCAAGATACCTTCTTAAGGAAGATATTCTTGTTACCAAGCGACTCCTAAAGCTTGGTGGGTATGAGCTTTGACTAATCAACATGACAAAGAAGATTAGTGCAATTAAATGAAAAAGTAAATAAGAAAAATGTTGTTATCAAATCAACATCCAAACATATAGTTTTGAAAAACATTGTGTTTGTTTAAAAAAATTAACCTTCTTTGTAGTTTTCAATTAACTATGGATCGTATCAAGTTTTTAAAGTACAATATACTTCAATGCCAATTATGGAAAACTAGAAGGGGGGGTTGAATAGTTTTGCCAATTAAAACTTCCTTTTAAACTATTTAGATCGACTTATGTCAATCTATTTGGATGTGTGTGTTGGATGTTGATAAACACGCATATAGAGGTAAGTAATGAAAAGATAAGAGTAAGAAGCACAAAACCACAACACAAGTATTTATAGTGGTTCGGCTACAAGGACACCTTCCTTGCCCTACTCCACTCCCCGAGTCACCTACTCGAGAGTTCATAATCACTACACCAATCTCCTTATGGCGGAGAAGCCTTCACAACGTCGCCTACCCTTTTTCCGGTGCTAGGCTAACCACCGGGTTCTTTCACTCCAAGGTGAACCACACCTACACAACGTCGCCTACCCTTTATAAGGTACTAGGCTAAGTACCTAGTTCTTTCACTCCAAGGTGAACTACACCTTCACAACGTCGCCTACCCTTTATTAGGTACTAGGCTAAGCACCTAGTTCCATTGCAATGGAGGAACTACTACCACACTACACCAACGACTAATCCCAAAGGAGATCTACTCCTTTACAACATCATCAAGGATATCAATATCCTTGGATCTAATACTAGTCTATCTTGTACATCGAAACACACCATATCGAATGTACATCTAAGGCACCTTTCACTAATGCCTTTGACTAGATCTACGAGACACCTTTCACTAATGTCTTGTGTCTTTACTTCTAAGCACCTTTCACTAATGCTTCTTTGTCTTGACTTCTAAGCACCTTTCACTAATGCTTCTTTGTCTTTACTTCTAAGCACCTACCACAAGTGCTTGTCCTATAAACGATAGATACCATTCACTAATATCTTCGTCTTGACACTTGAGAAATCTTTCACTAATGTCTTCAACACTATACTTCTTTGGAGAAAGAAAGGAATCATCAACAAGAAGACTTCAGTAGCCTTGATGATGAGGAAGTATGGCAACTCATGGACTTGAGCTTGCTTGACTTCAAAGGTGGTGATCTTGCCTTTAAGAGAAACCTAAAAGATCACACAAAAACAAAACTACAAACATAGATCTCTTGGATCTAAGGTTAGTGAGATTTAACTCAGGGGAGAAAGTGTGTTAGAAAGGGGTTGAGAATAATGAAGAAATGACTCACTATTTATAGAGGAAAAATCCTACTGTTCCCCGGATCCCACGGATCCCTTGCACTTGGGATCCGGTTAGCACAAAGCTAGGGATCCGTGGAACGCCCTCTTGCCCATGGGTATTTCGATTATGGGTCATGGGTCATGGGTTGAACCATGGATCTTTGGCTAGATACAATGTATCTTTGAGTGCATTGCACTTAGTCACTTGGGTATGGGTTGATCCATGGGTTATGGATATTATCCATGTATGATATAAGCATGATGTCATGCAATGGGTTATGGGTTATGATCCATGGGTTAGGGGCTTTGGGTTGTACCCAACTACATTCAATGTATTTGCCCAATGGGTTGTAATACTTAAGTTTCTACCCATTTATATTACCCAATATACTACATGCTAGTTATGTGTATATTTTATCCAAATATGTAAACACTAGTTGTTGTACATATATATTACTTAAATCATAAAATCACTTATACTTGTTTTAGTGTTTTATGTGAAAATGTGAATATGTTAGAAACTATTAGTTCAAACCATTTACGTATTTTATTTGTTTCGTTAATATGATTTTACGTTTGTTATCGACAAAACATTAGAAGATCGTAAAATATAAATAAACGTTTTTATGGCTTATTTGTATTAACAAATTGTCATATTCCCCCTCCCCATATCTATTATCGCTCCACATGTGCGTAGGAAAGGTCTTCCAAGTAAGAGAGGTAGACTTTTATCAACCGGTATATCCAAGACTAGGAAATCGGCAAAATAAGGTTGGTAGCCAATTTGTACCCTTACATTTTTCACTTCCCCCGTAGCCTTAGCTTGAGAGTTGTCATCCATGGTTAGCTTAGAATGATTTGGTTGAGGTTTGCTTAGTCCCAAAGTCTTGAATAGTAGATAAGGCATAACGTTGACACTTGATCTCGTATCCGCCAAAGCATAAACTGGAGTGGTCCCGTTAACTTTTATAGGCAAAATGAAGTTACCCGGGTCACTCTCTTTCCGCGGCATACCCCAAAATAAGATCCTATCCCTATCTTCATCCGAAAGATCCTTATCTTCCAACTGTGCTCTAGCTAACATAACCGCATCTAGCTTTTTGCGGTAAACAACATAATCCTGTAACACTTCGATCACCGGTTTCTTTTCGTTAAGCACAACGAATTTTTGTTCTAGGTTTGCTAGGATGGCTTCCTTTTGCTCTTGAGTTAAGGGCTTGAAGATATTTGGTGAATTTGGTGGTGATGGTGTGTAATCATGGGTCTTGTTGGTGGTAGAGGTGGTGGGAGTTAGTTTATTTGATGAGTTCTTCTTCCTACTAGCCTTTCCCATTTTCACAATCTCCACATTCTCCTTCTCCATGTTTGCACACAATTCCGCGAGCATGTCATTCACTTCCTTCTCTTCCTCCAAATCGGTAATGTTGATTCTCATCTCACCTAGAGCAAAATCCAATTGACATTTAGTTGTCACAAGGAAATCACGCCCAAAGCATACGTCCGGTTCATCCGCGTTCCCTTCTTCCAAAACTACAAAATCGGTCTCAAAGATATGACCATGGATATTGATCTGAAGATTCTTAACAATTTTCCTCCCATAAGCTTCATAGTCCAAACGAACGTGGCTAGTTTTGTCAAGTACCTTGTCCACAATATAGTTGTCCCCATAAGCCATGTTCAATTGAGCATCCCACGTGCTCACCCCTTCAACACTACACGGTGTCCCAAACCTCATAAATGGTGAATTGTACCCCGTGAGAGGTGCTTGCGTGAAAATCATGACCCTATTCTTTTTAGGAACTTGAACCTTGTTTTCTCCAACTTCTTCCAAACATTCCGAATCAATAGCCAACTCTTTCTTACTTTCTTCCAAGATGTTTCCAATCTTCTCCAATGAGTTACCGGTATCCTTAAACATTTCATCCAAGTTGCAAAGATACTCGGAAATACCACTCAAACTATCCATAACAAACTTATCTAACAAAACAAAATAAAACCAAAAACAATCATCCAAATTATTAGCGTTAGAGTTAGTTAAAATCAAAACAAACTACAGAAACACATTCTAAACAAGTAAAGACACTTATTAAGACTAAAAACAAAAGCTAAAACTTGAAATTACGAAACTAGAAAAATTGTTATCGAGAGCTCCAACCGGATCGGTTGGCCGTCCAACCGATTCGGTTGGTGGTATGTCTCAAACCAAAACTCGCCCAACCGATCCGGTTACGGGCCCTGACCGATCGGGTGGAGTGAATTCCAAAATATTTTTTCTCTTTTTTTTTTTTGAAAAAAAAATATATTAAAAATTATTTAAAATTATTAATTAAAAACTAATTTAAAACAATTAATTGAAACTTAAACTCTAATAAGTGTGTTTACTCATTATCCTACTAATTAAAATCATTAATTATACCAATTAACCATAAACTAACAATAACTAGATTAAATTAACTAATCATTAACTAAACATATAAAACTGAAAATTAACTAGACAATTACTCTAATCAAGACAATATTAATTAGAAAATTAAATAAAACTAAAAATGACATATAACCAAAAATCTAAAAATGACAAAAACAATCATAAGCAATCTTCTAAACTAGCTAAAAAAAATCAGAAATGACAAGAAATAAGCTATACACTAAAACACAAAACAATAGATAAACTAGAAACTAGAAAAAATTAAAAACATATTTTTACCGAGACGACCAACCGGATCGGTTGCTCGCGCAGCCGAATCGGTTGGTCCAAAAAAACCAATTTTTTTACTTTTTCACTTGAAAATTTGAAACCAAACTCTAATATTACGAATTTTACAGAAACAAAACAAATCAAAAACACTCAAATCCCCGGCAGCGGCGCCAAAAACTTGATGTGTCGATCGTGTGCAAGTTTTAAAATTTATAAACACGATTTATCCGGCAATTACTATAAACACATACGAGCAAGTATACTCGTTCGCGATAGCAAAGGTGGGTAAGTCAAGATCGTCCCAAGAGATTTGCATTTTAATTTGTTAAAATATGTAAGACAAGAAAGCTTGTCAAGGCTTCCTTCAAAGTTGTGGTTTAGTGAAAATCCATATTAAGAAACATATACTTGTATGAAGTCTATAGGCAATCATAGAGAGTGTTCATGAAGGCTTGGTGTAAACTCTTGATGTAATGCACAAATCATAAGCAAATGATTTCCAACCCATGGTTTATGTTTTGTAAAATCATTTTAAGAACAAAAACATGTAGGTAATCCTTTCGGCCCTTATCCTAATGATTATTCTTTAGAAAATCCATTTGTTTGTAAAAGGTTCTTATTAAACTTGTTCCTACGAATCTTTCGACCCTTTCGTGATGAAAATGTTTCTAGTCTTGTTTCAATAAGTAAACATGGTGAGTGTCAATCACCATATCCCCATACTAGTTTGTCACTTAACTTTTTGGAATAAAATATAAGGGAAATCATTTCGGTCCTTTTTCTTAAACATGTTTTACCGACAAATCAAACAAGACTAGTAGTTTTTCCAACAAACTCATTTAAACAAGATCATTTACATGCATCACATATAAGAACACTCCTACAATTTCCTACATCCTTACACACAAGTATATTCAAGAATTACTCCATGACAATCATAACATAACACAAGTAGTAACAAGGTAATTCAAATAATTCAATACAATAGAAATTCATGACAAGTTCAATAGAATACCTAAGCTTTGGATTACAAGAATTAGAAATTGTGGAATATAGCAACCACACACCTCCAATCGTCTTAGCCTAACCGTACAACTCCAAATGATTACACAATCGATGAGAATTTGTCTCACCACCCTCCTGGATGTTTTACAGCAGATACAAGGCTTTTGGGATGAATAATAAGGGTTGGTAATGGCTTTGGTGTAAACTATTACTCTTTTCGGTGTGTCGCACTAGACTACTAAGTCTAGGTTCATTTTATAGCTAAGAACCCTTAACTATCAGGCTAAAAACGTCCCAAACAAGTTATTAAGTGGAAATGATCGGCCTCACATGATTAATAGAAGTTAAGGCAACAATAAATGACCAAAAGTGTAACTCCAGGGGTTGCAGCCAGATCGGTTGCGACGCAGCCGATCCGGTTGCGTTTTGTCAATCACCCCAGCCGATCCGGTTGCGGGCTCCGACCGATCGGCTGGGAGCCTTTCGTACACCCAATCTTGACTTTGGTTGACTTTTCTCGATTCGTGTCTTTTTCTTTGCTTTCGATGCTGATTTCCAAGATGAAACTTGATCTTTATTTGTTGTAGACACTTAGAAATCATTGCGCTTCCTAATCATTGAGTCCATGAGCTTCCTCACTTGACTTTCTTCCTCGGGAATTATCCAAATGTGCATGAAATCTTCATTTCTTCACCTTTTACGATACCTGGCTACATTCACAAACAAATACGCTTCTTTTGCACTTTTGCAACAATTATGAGTAAATATAGCCGATTATCATATAAAAAAACCAATAATAACACTACTAAAAACATACTCATTTTGAGCGTTATCACCAACACAACAACACAACTATCACAACTACCACAACTACTTTAGAAATACAAGAAGAAGTATCAACAACAAGAAACAACTCAGTGGTCTTGAGGTGATGTAGAATCCGAGCAACTTGGAGAGAAGAATGGCTCGTATGCAAGAAGGCGTTATCTCGTCTTTGTACTAAGTACCTTGAGAAACACAAGAGAAAGAAAGCTACAAGAATGATCTTTATAGAGCAGAGGTTAGAGAGATATATCAGTAGGAGAGAAGATATATTAAAGAGGGGTAAGACGCAAGGAAGAAATTGCTCACTATTTATAGGCAAATTGATCACTATTCACCCGGATCCAGCAGATCCCTTCCCAAAGGGATCCGGCTAACTGGTAATACCAGTTCAGATTTTGGGTCACAAACTGGGTTATGGCTTATGGTCCATGGATAGGTGATGTCATGCTTGATGGGTCATCTTGGGTCATGGGTTATGGACTTTGGGTCATGGGCCATGGGTTTTACCCATTATTGATGTCATGCATGATGTCATACAATTGGTCATGGGTCAAGCTCTATGGGTCATGGGTTTTGTGTATTGACTTTGGGTTTATGGATAGTCCAAGACTTCACATATTTATCTACTATGTATTTTATAAAAATGTAAGTAACTTGTACTTGTTTTATAAAAGTGTTTGATGATTCATTTAGGAAAGTAAGTTAAAAAACTTATTGGCTTAAAACTTACTTATTTTATTTATTTCGATAAAATGATTTTACGATTGTTATCAATAAAGCATAGAAAGATCGTAAAATATAAATAAACGCTTTTACGGTTTATTTGTAGTAACAACTGCCTAAATCTACAATCGGTACTCCTTCGAGGACTGTACCGATTAGAATTGATTTAGATACTCTTCCTTCGGATCCTGTTGATAGACTTCGAATTTATGATTATGACCCATAAGAGCATTGAAGTAGACCAGGGCATCGGGTTTTCCTTCACTCTTGAAGAATGTAACTTTGTTTTGTGAATTATATGGTATCAGATGGTGAATATGGTTGAATCTCATTCTAAAAGCCGAAGGAATAAAATTACCAACCAACACCATTTTGAGGTTAATATTTTCAATACAGTTTTGGATATGCAAATTCAAGCGTTTGGTGATCGTTTTACTGGGTTAAGCACCTAATTACTAGAAAATATGGTGGCGTTGAGTCCACACAATTTTTTTTCTCATTTCAACGTATCGAAATTGGTTAGTGAGATGTAGCAACATGATTTTAATTATATTTAGAGGTTACGTCTTCCTACTGATCTTGTTGTTAACTATTAGATTATAAGTAACGATAGGGATTTTTTTTTGAGTTGTCTAGTATTTTCAAACTTTCTAGTTTGATGGTAGAGAAGAATAAACACACCTCTCATCCTTTGGTTTATCGCTTGTTGAAGTTGACTTTAATTTTGCGCGTTGCAACCGTTACATTTGAAAGATAATTTTCTAAAATGAAACGTGTGAAGACAGATTTGCGTAATAGGATAGGTGAAGAATATTTTAATGGTGTTAATTTGTGCTATAGAGAAAGAAGAACTTCTAAATGTTACTAATGAGGTTGTACGTAAGCGATTTTTCGGCATGAAAGATTGTAGGGGATCTAATTAGGAGGTATGCTATTAATTTCTTTACAATTGTTAATAAAATCGTACATTTTAGTTCGTTTTTATTTCTTTTACACTCGTAAAAAGAAATTGTGCACCTGATGACTTAATGTTCTGGGTCCGCCCCTGGTCGAGATGGTACCACTACTCAATCATAACCATCTAGTTGACTAGTTAATGAAGACTTGGAGAATTATATTACAGGTTTAATCCGAACTCGTAACTAAAGCTAACTGAAATGGATGTCGGGGTTTGATCATTTTGTGTAGGGGTAAACGAACTGAAGGATCGCAAATGGAGCCTTGTTCAAGTTCGTTCGTTGAGTTTTAACCGGACACGATAAACTGGCAAATCTTCTTATTCATTTTCGTTTATTAAAAAAATAAGACTGTTCATATTCGTTCATTAAGACACTAAAGAAACATAAACCAATGATAAATGAATGTCAAAAAATAAACATAAAAATATACATAATATTGTGTGCTTATAACTTTTTTTTTTTTTTTTTAGATAAAACAATTTTAGAAGTATATAATAATAATATACGATATAAAAACATGAATAAAAAAATTAACATAAACGAACATTATTGAGTGCATAATCGTACGTTCATGAACATAAATGAATGGATAAGACTTTTGATCATCTTTATTTATTTAACTCAACAAACATAAAATATTGTTTATGTTCGTTTATTTAACAATTAACAGATATAAACAAACTTTTTACCGAACAGTCTATTTAATGTTTAGATAATTTTGTGGATTTAAAAAAAGTAAAAAAGAAAAAAAAGGAGAAGAAATATTAAAATAATAATATAGTGTCAGGCGGTCTTCACCTTCTCTTTTGCATGTTTGGCTTGATGGAGTCACTCCAATCCAATCACCTACCACCAAACCCCAACTTCCCCTCTCTCTTTCCATGGCCGCTCATTTTCTCCTTCACCCCTCCAATTTATCGTCATTTTCTCGGTATTATCTCATTTCATCAAACCCTAACTATCAATTTCACTATAATTTGATCAGTCAGTTATCATCATTTGTATGTAATCGATTGTTAATACTGTTTATTTGTAGATGTTAATTGATTACTACATTGACTAATTTAATCGCTTTTTAGATGTATATATTTTGAATTTATGTATTAGTTTGTTTATGAGATTGCCAGTTACGAGATGATTGCGATTGCGAAAACAGTTGAATGTAGGTGTCTTTAGGTTTGTGTATACAAGTAGAAGCGTTCTGTCGTTATTATTGAGGTTACGCATTTGCCTTTTTTTATTATAACTATGGAGATAAATGTTAGAACGAAAATGTAGTGAACAATTGATAATGTTTACGAGATGACTGGGATTGCGAAAACAGTTGAATGTAGGTGTTTTTAGGTCTGTGTATACGAGTAGAAGCGTTTTGTTGTTATTATCGAGGTTACGCATTTGTGTTTTTTAATATAACTATGAACATAGAGAACGAAAGTGTAGTGAACAATTGATGATTTTCAGAGATGATTGCGATTGCGGAAGGTTGAGTGTAGGTATTTTAGGTTGTTTGTGCATGAGTAGAAGCATTGGCGTTGTTAGGTCTGTGTATACGAGATGACTGTTAGAACGAAAATGTAGTGAACAATTGATAATGTTTACGAGATGACTGGGATTGCGAAAACAGTTGAATGTAGGTGTTTTTAGGTCTGTGTATACGAGTAGAAGCGTTTTGTTGTTATTATCGAGGTTACGCATTTGTGTTTTTTAATATAACTATGAACATAGAGAACGAAAGTGTAGTGAACAATTGATGATTTTCAGAGATGATTGCGATTGCGGAAGGTTGAGTGTAGGTATTTTAGGTTGTTTGTGCATGAGTAGAAGCATTGGCGTTGTTACGCGTTTGCGTGTTCATTAAGACGCTGTAACGGAAATGTAGTAAACAAGTGATAATGTGTATGATGTTATGGCTGAATGTTGCTGTGATATAGGTTAACTGAATTAGTTACGAGATGATTGCGATTCATGAATGGTTGAATGTAGGTATGTTAGGCAATTGCGAATGATTGTTATTGTCGAGGTTACGTGTTTTTGTTTTGAATAAATTTATGGGTGTATAAGGTGTAATGAAAATGTAGTGAACGATTGATAATGTTTAATTGTTTATGATGTTATGGTTGAATGTTGTTGCGACTTAGGTTAACTGATTTAGTTACGAGACGATTGTGATTGTGAACGCTTGAATGTAGGTATTAGGTTTTATGGATAATTAGAAGCGTTTGTCATTATTGTCAAGGCTACGTTTTTGTGTTTAGGATTAATCTATGGATGTAAAAGCTGTAGCGAAAATGTAGTAAATAGTGGATTAGTCTGCGCACATGAAGTATAATTTCAGGGACAAATAAATTTTTCGATAGAATAAAGTGGATAGGAAGCTGGATGATGTTTATTAGTTTATGATTGATAATTTAGGTTAACTAATTTTGTGTCGAGATGTTTTTGAGTGTTGAATGTAGTTTTTATGTTTTGTATATGTAGAAGAGCTGTCGTTAATTTCGGACTAATGGATATCTGTTGTAAAAAATGATGGAGATGAATGTTGTAACAAAGATGTAGTGAACTATGGATTAGTCCGTGCGCATGATGTATAATTCATCGAGTTTGCGACAGTGAATTAGATTGTAGAAGAAAGTAGTACTTTGAAGCTTGTTCAGCCAGTGTTGTAAAAAGCGGCGGATTAATCAGCGTCTAGGCGCTAGTCAATCACTTTCTAATGTGTTCTGGAGGTAATCAGCTATATTAGCCGGAATCGGTGAAAGTTGAGTCAACCGCTGAGCCTAGTAGGCATACATTGACCAATTGTGAACCTATTATTTGTAGGCTGTGTCGTGGTTGTTATATTTTGCTATTGCATTAGGCGAGCGCATGTTGATCTGAAGAACTTTTGTATCTGATTATCGACATAGATTTGGATAGGAATCTGGATAATGTTTATTATTTTATGATTGATGATTCATGTGAATGAAATTGTAATTTAGGTCAAGTAACATCATATCGTTGAATATAGGTTTTTAGTCTATTAGTCTATAAGTATGGCTATAAGTATATAATCATCGACATTATTCTCGATGTTACGTCTATGTGTATTAAAATTAATCAATTGACATTGTAAGGAAATTGTAGTAAGCCTGTGCCTATTAAATATAATTTCACCTAGTTCAAAGCTCTTATAAATAAATTTGATGATCGAAGAAAGTGGTTGCGTGAAGCTTTAGTTAAGTCTTTCAAATTCTAGTGTAGCAGGCATAGATTGACCAATTATGCACCTAGCAATAATGGGCCTCTAATTTTATAACTTCTATATTAAGTCATTAACCACAATAACCTGAATTACCCATGTCCCCTACCCCATTCTGAAATTCTCTCTGCTACTCTATTCTGATATCATCTTTATCTTTCTACGAATCAACGCCCTCTAGTTTGTTTTTGCTCGTAATCGTCTTCGTGCTATTAAACTTTATCCATCTTTATTATCCCTTCCATGGCCGCTGACTTGTTTTCCCGTATCTTCCGCTCCCCTTATTATTACAAGTGAGCTTTCTGTCTTCACTCTGAGCCAAACTTCGACTTGAATAGCATTGAATATATTTTGTGATTGTTTGTTTGCAGTGAGTACGTACATCAGCTCTTATATACATGGTTTTCTACATTGGAATGTTACAAATCGTAGTGATATATTTGGTCAAAGACTCAAATCTATAGCCAATGTATGAAACATGAATGCATGATAATAATTGGCTTGCTCTTTTTATTTTGACAAGATATGATACCAAGATATATAGTTTACCTAGTTTGAGTTGCATAAGAGACTTTATTAGCAGTAGGTCCTCATCAGGGAACTATGAAGTTGGTATTATGTTATGTGATATTTGTTGTGGAGGCTCATCGTGATTCAAGTAACACTATTATTTTTTCTGTGCATGATATATATGAGAACGGCACTTTTAATGGTTTGACACGTTTCCCTTTGTAAGGCTAGTGGTAATAGTGACCAACATCACTACCGCCAACTCAGAGCTACATCAACTTCTCTCTCTACAACCAACATCACCACCAAAACATACCCCACATAAACACAAATATACCCCACAAAAACCAAAATATCACACACACACAACTTACCCAATTCGGTCGTCTGAAAGACCGAATTCTCCCAAAACTGCAACTTCAACGTGTGCATGTAGGGTGGGTGTAATAAGGAGATACGCGTCTTTGGGGTTTCACGGAAGCAAAGCACACGCTTCAACTTCTTATTACCACTAGTCTAAGGCATTAGTATAGAAATATGATAATAAAAATAGTCTTACAGGACCTAAAACATGTATCTTATATAAGTTATTGAACTGAAGTTTGTTAAATTATGTAACTGTGTCATAGGGAATTTGCTGGATCAGAAGAAAGTGCAAAGTTTAGTAAGAAAGGGCAAGAGAACGATGGCTTTTCAACAAATAACTTTTTTCAAGGGTTTCTGTTCAGGCATTGCATTTCATCCCAAAAAAGTGTCACACTAAGCTGGTCTACATCAAGATCATTGTCATCTATTGCCTCTTTGGGCAGAGATATTATCATTGCTGAGGATTTGCCTTCTGTGAGTATACCACACAGTGATGAAGTGGAATTTAACCGTGTTAATTGCCTTGTATGGGTATTGCATGAATCTGCAAGGAGCTTTTCCCTTGCAATCCAGAATCAGCCGATGGCTAGGAGTGGGCCTGAGCTTTCGAATGCATGGATTGGAGTAGATGTGCATTTGTGGCATAAACGCATGGCATATCAGGTATTTTGATAAAAAAAAGTTGTCATACTCTCCCTGTTTAATGTTCAAAGTAAACTATAAATTAACCTTGATATTGGCCACTTTTGTATGTTCTCTCTACTCTGGCATGTTCTTTTGTATTGGCTGCAATGAGAAAGCAATAGGTTAGAGTTTGAAGTCAAACATAGCCCATAGTGGTGTTTACAGTTCGGTTAAATCTCAAAATTACGTGAAACCTCAAACCTAGCCTCATCGGCTGTTTGACCAAAAACTTAAATCCAAACCTAACTTTATTTCATGATTCTTATTAGACTGAAAAAACTATCAGGTAAGCAAGAATCCTAACTTAATGTTGTATTACAGGTGGCAGTTTATGCGTTATTAAAAGCTGCAATCGAGGTGGAGTTGTTTCTTTCTCAAAAGCGTTACAACAGTCCTGTAAGTGAAATGTAAGTACCATCTGGAAGACTGGAAGTGGTTGGCTAAAATGAGTCCTCAGACATGTTTTACCTTTCAATGTTGTTAGCATTTGGAAGTTCCAGGTAGAGAAGTATCTTAGGATGGGAAGGGTGGTACTTTTTGTTTCTTGTCCATTTATAAAGAAAATCAGTTTGTCATGCTAATAGTTATGCCATTGACTCCTTGTGGCCTGATGATCTATTTATGCTTCTATCTCAGTCTGTCTGCAAAGGCATTGTTTCTTGGCGAGTTTGTTGAGAATCAGTTGAATGCCAAGCACCCCAAGTTGGTGCAGTGGTTTAGAACAGTGGAGCTTCCACGGATAGCCGGATCATTTATCCCACTATTCAAGCAGTGGTCTGTGGAATATGCTGGAAGGTATGCAAGTAAAATCCGCATCTTGACTAAATAAACCATCATTTACCTTTCACAGTGATGATCAAATTGCAATGAACATTTCTTTGCATGGGAGCAGTCAACAGTTTTGTTATTGAGATGGATAGTTTATGCTTAGATAGCAGACATTTAAAGCAAATTTATTCAGTGGTGTTGCAGGACTCATTCTGGCTATAAGTTGCTGCACTGCAGTGAGAAAGTTAGGATCAGGCCGTATTGCTTGTGCTTTATTTACAGAGTCAATTGATGATATCTTGGTGGAGCTTATGGACTTATCATGTAGCCTTGTGACAGCAGATAAGTTGCATCAGTTGGCGCTTGAGGCAGGATTTGAAGACGAATTTTTGTTGCATTTTGGCAAAAAAGTTCTTCCGAATAAGAACATTGAAGATGTGGAATTTTGGATTGGTCTGGTCCAGAAAAAACTTATGTTTGCATTTCACAGAGAAGGCGTGATAACAGGGGAATTGACATTCAGTGATAATGTGAGCATCACAACCTCATCCTTTTTTTCCAGTTTTCTATGGGAATTATAGCAGAAACATTAAAAAGGGGCTTAATTTTCCAGAATTCCTTATATCATGTTTGCCTTGGCGTTTAAAAGTAGCTGGTAAATATAAAAATGGACTATTGCATAAATTGGTCCAGGGGAAACCTTATAAAGGTTGTAAGTTTTTATATATGAGGTCATCAACATCCAAAAATTTCATTTCAAGGTAGACTGACTGGTAACTGGTTAAAGTGGGGCAGCTGATGTGTTGGTAAATTGACCATTCTAAATTATTTTTGTGGGTTGACTCGGCTCTAACATGGCCCTGAATAGCAGTTATTTTAGGTGGTTACCTTGAATCATTTATATACCTAGATGGTGTTTTCTGTCATTAAATAAGTCGGTTACCCAGAACATATATTAGACTAAGCTGATTACATTATGCTGGGATTTATTTGGAAGAGGTTATTTGTGGGATATACTAATCCGTATGATCATACAGAATGAAGAGACTACTTTGGCTACTCTTGGGATTTTTGCATTTCTCGGAAGAGAGACAAGATTATTCTTATCAGAAATGAACATAAAAGATCTTGATGAACAGATCAAGGACTTCCTTAGGTAAATTGCTAACTTGGTCAGACACGGGCTTCTAATAAATAAACAAATTTTGAAAGCTTTGAGGTTTTCCAAATTGCAGTTACTTGGAGTGTGGTAGCCTGTATATACGTCCCGAATTTGACTCCTTGCCTGAGTATCAGCTCTTCATCGAGGTTTGTAGTTGATTAAAATGATTTATTTCTTATATAAATAGAATGATGAAAATCTTGCTGATTTATATACGTTTGATTGCAGGTTGTTGTTGATGAAATCGGATGGCTTGACTTCTATGCACCACTTAGATCCAAATTTCATCATGATGGAAGAAGATCAAGGCAACATGCTACCCAGGCAGAAAAGGAGATAATTCTATATACTGTTCTTACTGTTTGCTATGATGTTTTCTCCGGATATGCTCACTATAGCAATTCATCTCAACAAGCCATGGATAAAAAATTGCTTTCGTTTTTGCTTCGAAGGTAGTTCAAGATTACTTGGATAAACAGATTATGCTGGTTAATCAATTTCATACTAGCTGTCACGAAACCAATTATTGAAGAGTAAAATAAAATCGCCTTATTACTTCTCCATTTTATCCGAATTTAGAAGGACTTTAATTTCAAGTTCACATGATGCATCTCCTTTTATCAAATGAATATTTTATTTTGGTCATTTATATTTTGTCGAACACCGAACATCTAAATAATGTAAAACAACCATCCAAACACTGATTCTTATGCTTGTTTTGTCACAGCTGATTATTTGATTTTGACTACCAGACTATTCAAATCACTTTCAATTTACATTTTAAACACCTCCTAACTTGATCTGAATTTATTAAGTTACGTCTGCTTTTGTATTGGCAGTCAGACCTTATTATCTTCTTGTCTCGAGGAGTATTGGGCTGCTTACGATAAATCAGGGTAAGTCAGTTTATTTACAATTTCTTTAGACTGGGTGCCTGCCCGCATAGCTTAAAGAGGAGTAGCTTATATGTGTAAAATCTTCCATTTGCAGTGAATCAATGAAGTTTTCAGAGAGAGTTCCTTCCGACTCAACACCATCTATTCCAACTATTAAAGCGATAACAAGCTCGTCTATATTATTGGAAGCTCAGCAAAATCCAGTTGACTTGATGAAAAGGAGAAGTAGTCAGGATGGGTCTACAAGTAGGAAGGTATAAGTTCTTTTTCTAGGTGCAATCATCGTTCAATACTTGTTTAAGACATTGTACTCGTGTTTGAGAACAGTGAAAGGGGAAAAAATAGCTAAAAAAAGAGAAGTCAAATGGTTTGAATGCGTAAAACATATCGAGTGTCTTTCAAAGTGTTTTTTAAATGCATACAAGTATATAAACTCCTAATTCTCTGTATTCAGTTTTAGTATTTATTATTATGTGGTATTGTTACACAAAAGAATAAATGATCGGCAAAAAAGTGGTTGTAGGTAATTTAACCTGACCCCTAAAAGAATTACCTGTCTTAGTGTCTTAGGAACCAGCATCCATGGCCACCCAATTTGCCACCTCCAGGTAAATGTTACTCATATGTGACTAAAGATCTGGAGATTGGGGTATTGGAAACATTTTCTATGCAAAATGTGTATTATACTATTATGTACAGACTTCTCTTATTGACCCTCACAAACATCAACATGAGACAACTTTTACACAAAAAGACTAAGGGCCCGTTTGGTTGGGGTGTATGGGTATGATGGGTCTATGACTTTGAAAGTTATTAATGTTGTTTGGTTGGTTATGGGGCCCACCACAATGGAATGGGATACCCATATGTCAAGGTTTCCTCATATATTATGTGTGTGGGTGGTTTCTTTATACCCTCCATTATCATTCCACTCTATACCAACACCCATACCCATTGTGATTCATAGCGACAAACCAAACGCACCCTAAGATTTCTTTGGAATGAGAGTAAAAGTCTGAAATTAGATTAAAAGAAGGGCTAAATAGGTAATATTCTTTTATCTTTACATAATCAGTTTGTTGCAACTAGAATAAAACTGATTATTTCATGCTAGTTATTTGACTCCTAAGGAAAAAAAAAACACTGATAAGTATCAATTTAAGTCGACACTAGATCCAAACCGCAAATCCAAGCACCCCTAAGTCTACGTTAATTGGGAGCTCAATAACTTTATATATGCGTTCTTACATCCATTTTTCATATGTTTGATCTTGTCTCTGTTACTTCTTTTCAGGGCACTAATTTACAGGGTGAGAGGGGAAGTGGAAGTGAAAGAAAACCGTTGTATGAACGCTTCGTGAGAGATTCCACAAAGAAGTTGGTCACTGTTAGTAATGTAAGCCTCCAAAAACTATTGCTAAGAAGTATTTGTGACATTGTTTTGACATCGATGTCATGTAGGACATATGGATGGGCACCCGGTTGCTATTTATTGATGTAAAGGATGCTTTTGGGCTTCTTGTGAAGCAATTGCGTGGCAACAAGATTACAAATAGAGAAAGAGGGAAGATAGATAGAACACTCAATGATCTTGCAAATCTTGTTCCAATCACAATTCTAATGCTAATTCCTGTAAGCATATAATACAATCTATTCATGAATTGTAGATTCTTCTTTTAAATCAAATGTTCATTTTTGTTGGATTTCCTCGTCATTCTTTTTTTCATTTATACAACTGTTTCCATCTGTGAACAGGTTTCAGCCGTGGGCCACGCAGCAATGCTAGCAGCAATCAAGAAGTACATGCCATCATTGGTACATTTCGTTAAACACCATCTAGTCCTCCATCCTCTTTAGTTGCTTATTTAACTAGTGTTTAGGATGGGCGGGTAGGGTTAACGCTAATCTTTTTTTCCCCATTTTCAAGTGAATAATTAGTATATAGAAGGTCTAATTACAAAAGAGGTAACCAACTTTGATATGATATCTGCATCGGGTAACCAATTCATTTTCTGTCACATAAAACCGGCGAAGGCTCAAAAACATTGATATAATAAGATAAATCTTTCTATTTCAAAAAAAAAAAAAAAACATAATAACATAATTGGTTTTTAAGGGGCGACATCCACACCACGTTATAAAGAATTGTCAACCTGGTAAAAAATTACAAACAAGCCACATTATCATTACCCTAAATTGAAAATTCTAAAAGTTTGTTACCCTAAAGCACACTTTTGAAATTTGGATGGCTTTTCTGGCCTAAAATGGCTGGTTACCTAAATTAGCGATCAAACGAGAGTTAGTTATCTTTTCATGCACTTAGTACCATATAAATGCAGTCTTGCATTTTTCTGAAACAAAGCTATATAGAATTTTGACTTATGGTTTAAATCTACCAATTTAATTTGTTTTCTTCATGATTTTCTTGTTTACATGGATCCCGACAGATACCTTCTCCATATTCATCTAAACGTCTCAACCTGGTGAAGCAACTTGAAAGAACAAAAAAGATGGAAGTTGAATCATGGGCTGCTGAAGATCTGGGTCGAGCTAGAGAAACTAGTAAAGAAAAGGAAGAAGATAAAAGTTTTACAGTGACAATGCCATAGTAACAGAAGGTGATGGTAATTTGTAAATAGGTAGATGTTAATGTACAATCAATTTAGATGTTACATGAGTTACGTGCAACTCAACATGTTGTTAATCTCCTACAGATTTAGTTGTGAGGTCTCATAGTTGCAAAGGAAATGTTTCCTATATATCTTCGGCTTATTTTGTTACTTGAATAGACATTTGTAAAAAAGTAAAGCTCTCTCTTTTAACAGGCAAGCTTGGGAAAGACTTAAGCTGTTATGTGTTTTCACCTTTTATGTTTGACTTGTTACAGATCATTTTGTCTGAAAAACTGCGATATTATTCATTCCTTTATTAGCCCAAGTCCAATTTGGATTTTCATATTTGACTTGTTACAGTCCTAAAGACATTAGAAGATATTCCAGAGATTGTTTGGTCCATAGGGTTTTCTGAGATTATGTTTAGAGGTATTTTGAGTAGTTTTCAGTAAGGGTGTGCACGGTCCAAAAACCGGACCGGACCGGCCAAGACAAGACCGGACCGGACCGAGCCTGATTTCGGCATAAACCTTAGACCGAGACCGGACCGAATGTCACCGGTCCGGTCTCGGTTCGGACCGGTCCGGTCGGTCCTTCGGTCGGTCCGGTCCAAATTAGCCCAAATTCGTCGGTTTTGGTACGGACCGACCGGACCGGACCGAGGACCGAATTAGCCCAAATGCCAAGACCGTGGACCGGACCGAATGTGGTCGGTCCGGTCCGGTCCGTTTTACCCTTAGTTTTCAGTATTTATTGAAATATGAATATATAGGATGCTGTATTCCACGTGGGAATTGAGTGAGAATTCTTTTCCTGTGGCGGGGAAACATCATAACGCTGTATAGCTGGTATTTTGATGCGTGTTTTAATGGTGATTATGCTATATAGTATATAGTTGGAAACAAATGTAGGCTGTGCAAACACGTAAAAGGGACTAGAAATTATTATGGGTGTAGGTTTACTATTACGGTGGAACAGTAATGCGTTTGTGCCCCGGTCCTTTTGTCTGCTTCGGGTATGCCTATTGGAACTATGTCATCTTATATTTTCCAACTGTCCTTATACTTAAAAAATGAAATTTAGGACATCTTATGCCCAGTATATTGACATCAATTTCTAAATGATTAATCACATTTTAATCTACAGGTACCCATAACCAGTCAGTTGCCAACCTGTTGCTGAAATCTGAAACGACTCCCGTGGCCGTGAGTTATGTTTTAGGTAAGTGAATCAATTCATCAATTGTACACTAAAAGTATCATTTTGCACATCACAACATTGAATAATCAAACAAGGCTGTAAAAAGAAATCTGAAAACAGAATAAATGGTTCATGACTTCATGCACAGATCACATCCCACTGGATAGAGCGAACTCCCGCAATAATTTTCAACATTTTGACCAAATTTAATGAGAAATATAACCAATCATTTTATCTTATATATCCACCTTTATCTAGTTATCTTGCTTTTTGCAGTATGTCATGCTTAGCTTAGCTGTGAGATTCAAAATTTCTGTTTAAAGCAGAGGTTGGCGAGATTTTTGCTCAGATTTACACGGCATAACCGAGGTGTCTCCATGTCTGTTTCCAATCTTTTCTCCGCCCACCCGCAAAATATGTGCCGAGTGGGGTTTGAACCTAAGATCTCTTACTAGGACATCAGAGTGTCAACACCTTGGTGGTGGTTTGTTTAGTGCCATAATATACTAACTTAACTTCTATAAAACAAGTGCTTATAATTATAAATCCCCATAAGGGTATCTTGTTACACCATAAAACAAATTTTTTAGATATAGAATGTTAGAATCTACTTTTTCCCCATAAAATTGGTACTGTACACCGTACTGCTACTGTGTATGATGTTTGATGGCAGATTGGCAGGGGTCAAAATATGGTAATCACATGCTTTGATTGATACAGTTAGGCCCACCCACACGGTAAAAAGAACCAATCAAAAAGGCCCAATAAAGCAAACAGGCCCACCACTATCTTATCTATAATTGCATTGCTTCCACCAACTTCACTCATCTTTCAATATCGAACTTAAAATGCTTGAACCAAACATATAAACATAAACAAACAAAAACCAAACTCCATTAATGTTTCATAAATAACAATAAGATAGATAAAAGAAAGAAAAACAAATAAATTGCTTTTCTTCCTTCATTACAATGACGAATTGGTTTGGTTTACATCACAAACTAAATCGTTTAAAAATCGCTAGAGAGGGGAGCATGTTCATGGTTCATGAACACATTGGGGTAGACAATTCCGGCTAAGCCACCACCGATAAGAGGTCCAACCCAGTAGATCCAGTGGCCAGAGAAATCACCGCTGGCCACAGCTGGACCGAAAGATCGGGCTGGGTTCATTGATCCACCAGAGAATGGGCCGGCAGCCAAAATGTTGGCACCAACAATGAACCCAATAGCAATGGGTGCGATTGTGCCCAATGCTCCCTTCTTGGGGTCACATGCGGTGGCGTAAACTGTGTACACCAAAGCAAATGTGATGATGATTTCCATGACAACTCCTTGGATAGCTCCAACTCCAGCTGCAACTCCGTGTGTGGGCACAGCCTAAAAACATACACTTTGTATAAGTATATCATCCAATAATCTATTCCTGAATTATATGATACTGCATTTATTAACAAAGGTTACTAAACTTTGTGTTTTAACAAAAATGTTCAACATATATATTTAACATTTTGGCTTACCAATCCTCCAGTGACGTAGCTAAGAAGGTAGCAAGCAACAATGGATCCAAGACATTGAGCAATCCAGTAAAAGATACCGGTTAGGACAGTGATTTGACCACCAACAGCCAATCCAAAGGTGACAGCTGGGTTGACATGGCCACCAGAGATGTTGGCACCAATGGACACTGCAACAAAGAGTGCAAGTGCATGGGCAACAGCCACAGCCACCAAACCAGGTGGGTCAAGTGCGGCATCGGTTGTCAACTTAGCTGCGAAAAAAGAAACACAAATTGACGTGAGCAAATAAACTTGCATGGGAAAATAATAATTTCTTAACATATTTGCAGTGTCGAACTTTGTTAACTTTGTTTGACATAAATAACGCGCTAACTATACTAGACATGTAACACAAAATTCGGAACAAAGAAATAAGGACTTTTGACCAAAATTAACACTACACGACAAAAATCCATGTGGTTAACAGGACCGTGAGCCCTACATTTTATAGGACTCTTGTTAACAATCAACTTACTTACGACTAGTGACTAGCTAGCTATGAACCAAAAGCATTTATGGTCATTTGAAAAAAAAAAAAAAAAAAAAAGTTGGTAATAAAATGTAGGTTTTTTTTTTAAAAACTTGCAGTAGTAGAAAGCAGTTGCGTACCATAGGCGATAGCTGAGCCAACACCAGCGAAGACGAAGAGGAGGGTGGAGATGAACTCAGCAATGTAGGCTTTGATGGAGCCAAAGCTAAAAGAGTCATCAAAACGACCAAAGGCAATGCCAGGCATTTAAAAAAAAAAATGATTTTAAGAAGAATAGGGAGTGATAAAAGAGATGAGGAGAATTGGGAGTGGGTGGTTTAGAAATGACACTAAAGCCCCTTTATATAATGAGAATTTTCAATTATAATATTGTGAATAGTTTGAAAGTAATTGATATGGCCAAAATATGTGTATTTTTAATTTTGAAAATGCTGAGTTAAGAAAAGTGGTGTCATAATTATTGATTATCTTGTACAATAATTGTGACTAAACTATAAGTAAACTTGAATAAAGGAAATGAACTATCAAATTGTCATAAATCAAATTAAAGAGTGTTTTCTACAGTATATAATTTGTCCATTGTTTTCCTACCTTTTAGGAAGGAAGATGATGAGGTAAGAAACATTGGGGTTGTCTCGATAATAAACTACTATGAAATATGGAGCAACTGTTTTCACAAATTTGGTTCTTCAAGATTAATAGAGAGATTTAAACTTGTTAAAAAAAATAATAAATAAATAAATAAAATAAATGGAGTTACTATAAGTCTATAACCCCGAGCAATAAAAAAAATGCACTTTATAGAAAATAATACATTTTGTTGAACAAATTCAGCACAATGCATTTAGACGGGGATATTGGTGTAAATTTACACTTTTCTCGTGTTACTGAGAAGAACTAATTAGGATGAGATTCTTTTTTGTTGGAGAGCTACATTTTATGGTTTTATTAAATTTTTCATCTGAAAATGAAAAAATTGAAAACCCATTTAGTCACAATTTTGTCTTGTTGGATATAAGTTTTCACATACACATCAAACCATAACACAAAGTGGCGTATAAGTGGAATTCTAGAGAGAGAAAGTTAGAGGTTTAGGAACTTAGTGAGAGAAAGTGAAAGATATTATTATGAGCTCCAACTCTCTACCTTTAGAGAGTATTTATAGTCTTACATAAATCGCCACCCAACAAGGCGTGATGCATACATAAAGTGGTAAAGACCCGTCCCTCCACGTGGTATTTACTAAATACTACTAATCCTAAATATAACTACGACTACGAGCATTCTAACGATTACATATACTTGAGGTGACCGACTCTTTAATACCGGAATTTCTACCTAACAATCTCTCGGAGGTCACCTCAAACATATACTAAAATGACATTGAATACAATCAGATATTACATAAACAATTGATCTTGCATTCTTGATGTAGTACTTTGCTCCGAAGCTCGTAGTCATTGATTCCACTCATTGCATGTTTGGTTAATCCAAGTGGAGGTCTTTACTGATCCACGTGATAATAATGTTCGCTTTTGAGATCATCCAGAAAATCGATACATCCATTGTGGTGTTGGTATTATGTGATGTTGTGACATTCGGACCCACATGCTCACATTCTGGATCATGATATATTCTCATCAGAGTAGCGGAAGCATTCGTTGATTCATGATATTGGCAAGCAAAGAGGTAAGATAGGGTGAAAATATCAGAGTCATTGATGCACTAATCATGATTTCTTTTGAGATGAATGTGTTAGGTGAGCATGCGGCTATGGATTGACAGCTTCATTCTGATCACCAAACGCGGGGTGTACCGCATAAGACAGTTAGCAATAAAGCGCACGTAAGTGTCTTTGATCATTTGAATTGAGGTACACGCCCACGGTTCCCCTGATCGTACAAGTACCGCCGTGATCAGTATAATTCGAAGAATTTCCTTTGGGTTTTCGAAATGCTCTAGCTGCTCAAACCGAACGCCTCAAAGAAAGACAACACGGAGAGGAGTGAACCGAATTTACGTCCAATGATTGATGAAAAGAAATGAAAAACAATCGTGTATTGCTCAATAGAAATTGTTTTTGCAATACAACTGAGGTTTTAATGAAAATCAATTATCAATCATAAAACACCTTTTGATTTGAAAAATTAGTACACGGTCGACATGCTAATGAAAAGAGTTTTAAAGCACAAAGACCGTTTTTCAAAGGTATCCGTCAATCCATAACCTGAACCAGGATTGATTCAAAAGATTGAATCGCCCCATTGTTTCTGTTCAGTTGTCACATGGTTGATCTATATAATAGATCTCACATGCCACCTACCAGGAGCTTGTTAGATGTTGGCTCTAGAAGGCTTTCCATCTTCATTGTAAGTGTGTAGACACATCACTCAGATGTTCTGGCAATGCCACAAGGATAATGCGTAGGACTCAAGATATAATCTCTCTTTCCACATTGTGTGAAACAGAGAGTCTTCATTGAAAAGTGTCCTAATGAGATTTATTGATGATCTCGTGGCTCTAGACTCAATTTATGCATATTTGGATCCTGTGCCGAGACTAGGAGAGGTTCTCCTTCTTCAATATCAACAATCTCTAAGAGAAAGTCGATAGATAATGTCGGTTCCCGTGAGAATGAAACAAGTCCTTTTAAGAGGAACTTGAGTGGTTTGGGAAGTTGAAGTGCAAGGCGCCACTGGGTCCATGACGTCTTGTCTTCAATACCGATGTTACCATCTATAGCATATGAATTGAACCCGGTTTCTGCCCTAAGGTTGAATATATGGAGGGCTATTTGTTTTCACCCTTTTCTCATTCAATTCTTTTAATTCCAACCTTCAGTGCTTACCGAGACTTCATAGCTAGAACCTTGTTGGGTTTATTCCAGATTTAGCTCAGTCTCAGTACGCACTCTTCCCATATCTCATTTTTCTCCTTTTATCATCATACCTAAGAACTCTACACTAACTAGTGGATAGTCCACAGGTAGATCCTCCCGGTTCAGGATCATGGGAACACGTACCTAGCCTTATCATCCTTATATCACCATTCAAAGTTGGTGGTCTTTTGGTATTGTTCATCTGCCATAGGAACCAATTGAAAACCATTTGAAAATCAATCCAGATACTTATGATATTTTATCAAAGCATTTTGTACCAGAATTGTTTTTGATATTTTTAGAAGAAGAACTCCCCTCAACATGTGAATCAAGTATTTGAAATAGTTTTCCACACGGAAAGAAAGAATTAACTTCTTTGATTACCATTTTCTAAAAAATATCAACATCACTTCCCGAATCAAGTAGATAAAGCATTTTGGGGAAGGATGAGGTTTTCATGATTTTGCTCCCCTCAATATGTGCCTCGAGATTTGAAAAGAGTTTTGCACATACTAGAGGGAACCCACATTGAGATAAGATCCGCTTTCAAATCATTGTGATTTAAGATAGATGCTCCCCCTCAACGTGTGCATGGAAAATTTGAAATCGTTTGTCACTTACGAGGAAGGAGAGCTTGTTCATCCTTATAACACCATTTACCGAATTATCAGTTTAAATCCAATTTAAATCACACATTCTCCCCCAATCACAATTATCAATTCATTTGAGATTTGTGATCTCTTATAGATTTAAATTGATTTTGAAAGCTTTTAAGGAGAATTGTGACTTGATTATGAAAGCGTTTTAACTGATAATGATCGGAATTTAAGACTTTAAACTCCATTGATAAAACATGCATGTACATCTTTTGAAAACAATTTAATGCCAAATAACATTTTAATTTAATTGAAATCATTCTCCCCCTCACTCAATGACATAGGTTGTTGATTGAGAGATGGAGATTTTGACAACTAAGTCCTGATGATTATCAAAACTAGAGACCGAGTTATTTTTCAAAGCATTTAGTTTTCAGCAGATAAATGTTTATAGAATCGGAGCATGGAATTTGAAACATGGTAAAAACATGCTCGTTCTTTCTTTTTAAAACCGGGTTATTGCCTGAAAATGACAATAAACCATTTTTTCTCTTTTTTTCTCCCAAAAAATTTTTTGATTTTTTTAAGAATTAACAACATCTAAAGTCCCGTCATTCTTTGAATGACGAACAAACCGTAGATATTATCGAACCGAGAGAAACATGACAGAAAGACAATATTTTTTTGAAGATTTTTCTAATTTTTCAAATTTTTATGGATTTTGAAAGTTTTATATTTTTCTATTTGATTTTTGAAGGTTTTATAATTTTGTATTTTGTTTTTCGAATAAATATTTACAAGAGATAAATTAGTTTAAGAGAATGATGAAATGTGTACCGAGATAAAGATATCGTTCAAAGACGTTGTAGAAGAAAAGAATCAACATCTCTTAAACTTTCGCCACCAAAGCATTCGATGCTTCTAAGAAAATCGTCGGACATGAGCCTTCAATTTGAATTGGTAGCATCCCCCCAAACCGACAAACATCGAATAAAGACCATTTCCCTCAGAAGTAGAGTTGAATACAAAGCGGTCTCATTGATTGAAGCTCAGCACCCTAAGAACAGCGAGAATACCGAAGTAACAAGTTGAAACATTGATCGTCTCAGTAGTTATCAAATCCGGATTAACTGATTACAACCGATCACATGAACCTGCTGTGCATCCCCGATGTACACCTTACTCTTCGAGATTGACCAATTGTCTATTTAGGGGAACAATATATCAACATCTTCATTTTACCAAGTGCATTCCAGGTATATAACATATAACCAATCAGCACATAATGTACACATGTACCCAACAAGAGTAGAGACGATGACATCCATGTAACATGTTGAGTCACTAATCATCTCTGGATGTCAACTCAAGTAACTGAATTAGCTCAATCAAGTGAACATGTTGTGCATATAACCGAAAGCACTTTATCATAAACCGTATATAAGATGTCGATAGGCAGTATCATCTCACGTTCCAAATATTCTTCTCACATTTCTTCCAACAACACTGGTAACAAAAACCAAAGGTCTCCGAGACCACTTCCCCAAATAGTTGGAATAATATATCCTTCCCCAAATGGTTTTGATACCTCGAATCCGAAAAACATAATATATCTATAAACTTGAAATTTGTGAGAAGAACTCAAATAGCCCAAATGAATCCTTTGAGAATCAACTGCTACATAAACTCTCTCTGACTATCTTTATTAACCCATATGTAGACAATTTGAAGTGACCACTGTTGAAGAAAAACCCAATATACCAAACTTGAAATGAAGTCCATTCCCCGTATTTGTGTCTTAAGCTTGCACTTAAAGATGGAAGAACGGTGTCGAGAATTATGCACCAAGCAAATCTCTTAAGTACTCAATACTCAATTAAAGTATGAGACATTAACACCTCTTGCGATTATCCACAACGTAATATACGCGACACCGAAAAACAACGTAACTCCTAATAGTGATAGTTAGCTAGCGTCTTCAACCATCCACCTCACCGCTGGTAACTAGATAAACCAAGTCTTCACCTCAAATTCTTCCAGCAAGTTATCAAATTAGAACACGCCTTTGTGAAAGTCAACTTCAATCTCAAATAAGTGATAAATGATTAACTCGGAAGTAATCACCTTGTGTCAAATGTCCAACAATAGTCAATATCAACGTCTCGAGGAGTCATGCTAAAAATATGGCGTCTAATGGGAATGAATCTGACTTATAACTTTCTCCCAATTAGTGCCTCCTAAACCGACAATCTGTTTGATAAATGCCCAGATAAAGAAGAAGTCTTTAGATCGTTAAATGCAACTCGTCTTTAGTCTTCTAACATGTATGATGAGTCTCTAATTACTCATCATTTTTGTACAATATAAACTGCAAAATCATCTGAAAACACTCAAAAATGCATCAAAATGATCAAAATATCACAAACAAGTGTTTTATGTGTTTTAAATGAAAATATCAAAATCGGATGAAAACGTATCAAATTTGCAAAACGGGTCCCCAAGTTTCAAAAGTTGTCAAAAAAATCCCTGTAAATCAAAATAAAGAAAATGTCATTTAAGGTCCATGGGATTCAAAAGTTGTTAAAACAAACCCT
This sequence comes from Chrysanthemum makinoi, assembly GCA_910596185.1. Lineage (NCBI taxonomy): Eukaryota > Viridiplantae > Streptophyta > Magnoliopsida > Asterales > Asteraceae > Chrysanthemum > Chrysanthemum makinoi. The sequence goes on from OU343216.1 coordinate 23,829,242, forward strand.
TCAAAGTTTAAAATTTGCAAAATTACAACTTTGGTCCCTCAAGTTTGAAAAATGTCAAAAATGGCCCTTGGAAATTGGAAATTGTCAAGATTGGTCCTTATACTTTTGAAGATTGTCACTTGTGGTCCCTTGGAATAACTTTTCAGAATTGGCAGCTTAGGCCCCTCAGTTTTCAGAATTTACATAAAGGCCCCTATGATTAAACCTTGGTCCCTTGTCAAATCCTACTATGGACCCTGCCAAACCCTTTTGGACCCCCTGTTTTGACCCCCTTGATTATTAATATCCAGTCAACCCATCCAGTCAAACAAACCAACCCCCTGGTTTCCCTCCTTC
>OU343216.1:23829677-23886184 GCA_910596185.1 Chrysanthemum makinoi
TCACCATATCTTTAATTAGTAAAGAGTTGCTTGCCCCAGCCGCAAGTTTATGGCAATGGTAAAGGCGATTGGAAATCCATAATTGGTGTCGACTCACCAAAGAGACAATATTGATAATTTGTCTAAGAGTTGGCTAATCCATAAGCGGCTTGGTAGAGATAAATCAAAAGCGGTTGAAAGCTGGTGGTTTACTCAAAATCACATGGTTATCAGTGTACCATGGTTCTTACTTGAACTAAAAACATTTGGCTACTCGAGTAATGGCTTTTGGTAAAGAGACTCAAATCCATTATGTTTTCTCAAAAGATTGCTAGGGACTAGCAATGCTTTAGTGTGGGGGATTTGATGAGTGCGTATTCACTCATCATTTTAGGTCAAATCGGTGCCAAAACATTTAAAAACACTCCGAAATGCATCAAATCTTGAAAATATCTCAAAAAGTGTGTTTTATATGTTTGGATGCAAAATGTTTAAAATAAGATGAAAAACGAACAAAGTTTGCATAATTGGCAGTTTCAGTCCCCCGTCGTTCAAAAATTGACAGAAATAGTCCCTGAGCACGTATTTTAAAAAGAAAACTCACCAAAGGTCATTTTAAAATCATAAGTGGTCATAATTAGTCCTTTGGTGAAAAATTTCAAAAGTTTGAGAAATTACAGTTTGATCCTTGGAATTTTTAATTGTCTTGATTAGTCCTTGGGATTTCAGTTTGGAAATTTGATCCTTACACTTTTAAAGATTGTCAAGATTGGCCCTTGGAAAAACATTTTCAGAATTTCATGAGTGGTCCTTGGATTTTCAGATTTTACATCTTTAGTCCTTAAAGTATTGTTTGGATCAAATGTTTAATCCTAAGTCCAAGTAATTATTTAGGCCCAAATAATAACAAAACAAACCCAAATACAACCCAATCCAGTCCACATCCCAACCCGGTCAAGTAATAACCCAACCCTACCCGTGTTTATTAATAAACAAAATATACCCAACCCTTTTCTCTCCCTGTCTTCTCTTTCCTTGAGAAGCTAACCACAAACAGAACCCTAGATACCCTCACCTTCCCCTTTCTCTCTAACCCAAAACCCTACTCCCCCTTTTTACTTCCCCCCAAACACTCCACCCCCATTCTCCCTATTACCCACCTACAACCTTTGACCCAGGTTTACTGATTCCCAAACCCTCTTGCCTTTTTCCCAAGAATGGCAGTGGCAATCAAGTTTCAAAAAGCTCCATGAACGGCTGGATATAATCTCAAGTATACCTACATTTGGATGGCTCGGATAATTCAAGAAAAACAAACCCGAAGAATGAAGATACTTGAAGACCCTAGACTAGTATAAATGGAAGATTATTGTAGCCTTCAAAGGGCATTAGGGTTTAGATTTAAAATTAAGTTATCTATTTTATTATTCGATTTAATGTTTTTAGTAATGAAAAATATTCTTCTCAGCTTATTAGTTTGTTTTAGCTTAATTGGTAAATAAGTACTTAGTGCTTATTAGCTTGTTGTCTTATTTATCACCTTAAAAGTTTTATTTTAAGCTAATAAGTAAGTTTTTCAAGTCTGCTTGTTTTTTTTTATGGAGTTCTCCAACATTTTACACCCCTCCCGAGTGTTTGGTTCAAACTAATTTAAGGTCCAAAAGAAGTTTACCCGTTTTGACTCTTAAAGTCAAACGTGTTTTAAGGTTTTAGTTAGTTTTAAAAAAGGTGTCAATATGTTTTATCAAGTTTCATACAAGTCTTAACTTGAAAGAAAAGAAAACTCACCTCGTTCCTTTGTCTTAACAGCGGCTTAGCTGCTATTTGCAGCCACTGCTGCTTGGTCCAACTCTTTTCAAAAAAGCTTTTCTTTAGTCCTCACATACCCCTTTCAACATACCTTTAGTTAGATGCATAGTTTCCTTGTTTACAATTTTTTGAAAACTTGTGTTTTGGCCACATGAGTTAAGGTACTTGGCAGACAAATCAGTCCACAAGAACATAGCTTATCTATAAGCAGCTTGACTTTTATTTGGTCTCTAATTATTGTTTTTAACCTCTTTGGTAGCTTAACTCTAACATGCTGACTTTTCATTGCTTCAAAAGTTCATTTTGCGGCAAAATAAGGTGAAGCAGGTCAGAAGTAATTTTGTTGTCCACAGGCTCATTCATTATTTTGCTTATTGTTAGAAATCTCGACAGCTTATTTGAGTGTAGAATAAAGCTTTTTTAGGTAGCTTAGATTGAATGCTTTAGGATGTATCTTAGTTCCTTAGTAGCTTAATTCCCTAGCCTAGCCTTTTAATTTAGCTTATTTCTTATGTTGGTCCATTAGCTTATTCTCTTTAAATTCATTAAGCTTTGTTTTGATTGAGCCTAGCTTATTTCATGTTCCAGACTTTTAGGATTTAGGCTTATGCTTATTAAATATTTTCCTTGTGAATAGCTTTTCCTTGTAGCTTTTAGTTCCTGGCAGTAACTAGAGACCAATCAAACTTTTAAACTGATTTAGTGCTTGAGAAGCATTCCGCTTTTGTCAAGCTTTCATTTTTGGTTTATAAATAGTATATGTTTTGAGTTTTATAAAAGTTGCAAAGATAAAGTAAAATTAGTTTTCAAAAAGAGGATTGAACCTGGTCTCTCACCTCAAGGCACACGACCACAACACACAACACCTGGAACCATAAGCGCCCTTGGGACTTTCTTGTTGAATCTTACACAATCAAATCCTTTAAGGCATCTTAGGCAGTTTGTGCTTTAAGCACTTTTTAGCTTATTTTGCAGCTTATTTCCCAAGCAACCATATGTTTTCTTATTTTTCTCCGACTAAGCATTGTTCTAAGTATTTTTTTATGAGTTTTTCAGATTTTTCAAAATTAGTTTAGTATTTTTAATCATTAAATTAGTGTAAAATAGATTTTAATTCGTAGTTATTATTTTAAAAGTCAAAAAAATACCCGACTTTTTCCTAAAATTATTTTTTAATCATGTAGAACGTAGGAAAATTGGTTTTGCACCCGTAGGTCTTAAATTTCATTATTCTCACGTTTTAGGCTCGGTGCGTTACCGGTTTTTGCGTTTTTTTTAGTTTGAATACTTTAGGATATAGTTTAGCATCGTTTTATTGTTTCCTAGTCTTAGTTGTAGTTTATTTAGTGTTTACTTAGTTTTATATGCTTTATTTTCTTTCCCGTTCATTAATTTGTAGAATTCGTTATCAAATCCAAATCATTAAAAACCAATTCAAGTTCAAATCACGAAACTCAACGACGCCGTCAATTTCACACCTCGTTGGGACACGACCCGGGAAATCACTTTTCCGGTATCACTTTTATCACACCCGTGAGATTTGGCACGTTAACCCTTTTTCTAAAAGGTTGATTTGTCGAGTTTTACGGTTAATTTGATATTGTTGATATTTGTGTTTTTCTCACACTCACTTCACAACGAATCATTTAACGAATCACTTTTCAACCAGGTTATGGGGGCGTTTTAGAGTGTCCTAGGTGGGGTTTACAAAGGTACTTTGGTTGGCCCTAATACCTTTAATCCGATGTAAATAAATGGGGCGCAAGTAGGGGGCTGGGACTGTTTTTGTAACATATATATAACAGCTGTTGGGATTTTTATTAAATTATGACTTCGTTATGCGTTTTCTGGACCCGTGCACCTGAGTTTATGAAGAAAACATCGTTCTGGACAACTTTCGTGTTTTAACTTTTTCCTGAAACGGAGCAGAATACCGAATTGCGTGCCCGATCTTCCTGTTACAGAAAGTTTTGGACAGCTTTTATTTTGTATCTTTTGACTTCGTTACTCTTTTAGGTGATTCAAATTGCTACGTTTTTGTTATAAAACCCTTTTTAACAGTAGGCACTTAATATTAAAAGTTATAACGAAATGGAATGAGTTTAAAACTTACATGCCGAGGGGTTGACCAAGAACAAAAATGAGATACAAGCTAGGTTTCTAAGTTGAATAAGACTTCTTCCTTCCTTCTAGGTTCTTGACTAATCTTCCTAGACTTCCCTTTAGGGCTTAAAACCAGAATATATATGAGTGTGGAAGTGTTTGTGTGCTTTGAATAGATGGTGAGTAAAAAGGATGAATATGTATCGATTTATATAGGCAAGGAGGATTTGGGTTTGTGGAAGGTAATTTGGCTACTTGTAATGGTTTATAACCATAAGAAGGTGTAAGATAGGGAACAAGGTGAGGTGTAAATTCATGGACCATTTGGTCTTGTGTGTAATATTTGTAGCTAAGTAGCTTGGTTGAATGGTTTCCAACAAGGCTAAATGTTGCAATTTTAACAAGGGTAGAAGAATATGATGATGTGGCTAGATTAATGTTCATTGGGTTCTTGTGGTTTATAGAATAAATCACTATGTGTTCCATTTTGTGCCATAAGGTTCGTATGGTTTGAAAAGAAAACACCTAGGTGCATGCTTGTTCAATTTCCTAGCCACAAGGGTGGAAAATCTAGGGGATAAGGTGATGTGTAAGTAATTTATAACTAGTTAGGAATTTATGGCTTTGGATTTAGTTAAAAATCTAGTTAGGATTTGTTTAGTTTAGGTTAGTCTAATTTAAGTAAATGTCATGTTTAACATATATGCATAAAATGCTTGTACCACAAGCATTGAAGAGTTGTACTTTAGACTTGTAGATGATAAGAAAAATCAAATTTTTAAGGTTTGTGCATTATAGGGTTGTACCTTGTGCTTAAAAGTAGGTACATTGAGGTTTATAATATGATTTATATAAGTATTAAGCTTGTATGCATTAAAGACTTGTACATGTGCTTGAAAGACTTGTACATTAGTATTTTGAAAATATATCATGCACACAAAATCATAGAGTTGTATATTAGGGCTTGTAACGGAAATTAAAGTATAGCTAGGTTTCGATTGCTTTAATGCTTGTACTCTAGGTATAAAATGTTGTACTTACTATTTATGAAAAATCGTAGTTATAAATTAGGGTTTCATAAACTCAAATAAATGGTTAACGTTTAACGAAAGTTTAATAATTTAACGCTTAGCATAATAAAACGAAAGTGGTAAATAAAAGTTGGCATACTTGACGATAAAGGAATGAACTTAAGACATTCGATATTGGTGTGTACATTTATTAAGAATGTGAGTTACGTCATATTAGTTAGTTGTTGTGATTAGATAAACATATAACGTTTTAAAAAAAAATAGCCGTGAAAAATGGATAAGTATTCTTTAGTTAAAATATCATACAAGTGGAAATTTACCGGTGGTTACAAATGCTCCCCCAAATTGGATGCCTTGATGGAAGGATACATGGATTATGAAAAAGCTACAAAAATATTTGTTAGTAATAATCATCATTCACAAGCATTTCCAAACACTATGTAATAAGTACCAACAATATAGAAAACATCATTCATTAGTTAAAATTTTTCATGATTTACAAACCATGAAAGACACAATGAAGTGTTTTAGTACAATAAACAAAAAATAATCCTAAAAAGTAAAAATGCTTAGAAAAGCTAATCTAGGACAATTCTAATGAGATGGTGGATGAGAAAGAGCGTTGGTTCAGTCAAGGATGTGATTGAGGATGAACCTCATTTCCTCTTGGAATTCATGGACCAATACCGGGTCCGATCAGCGGTTTAGGCGGTTTGCTCACACAAGTTGAGCAACCATGCCTAGGGGTGAGTATGGTTGATGATGAGTTGTGGTGGTGGAATGGCAGATGTGTTGATGTTGGTGTTGGTGTTTGGGGTGGTGATTATGGAGGCTAGCAAAGCACTTTGCATTTGCATAGTCTCACTTAGGTGATAATCCACCATATTTGAGAATTGGTGGAGATGTTGGAGTTAAACGAATCTCCTCTCTTGGGATGATCTTCCCACATGGACTCCTCAATGTCCTTTATGTAGGGGACACATGTAGGGAGGTGGTTGATCCCATACAAAGGATCATGGATGTCTTTGTGGATGGGGTGGAAGAAAAGAGGTCTTGGCTACTTGGGGCATTTGGGTCGAAGGATGGTCTAGGAGACTCATGAGCAATCCGCTCAATAGTGCCAAATGATGGCAATGGTGGTGGGTGATTTGGCCTAGGAGGCAAATCTTCCAAGTCCTCCAAGAAAGGATTTGGAGAAGTGGAAGGTGTGGAAAATAACTCCAATGGGATGAGGGTTGGAGATTTTGGTGGTGATGGTGTTTTTGATGTTTGGAGGGGTGCCGATGGTGGTGAGCTTGGTGTCTTTGTTGGTGGTGGAGTGGTGATGGTGATGGGTATAGGAGTAGCTAAAGTGAGGTGTGTATCATCCCTATAGGAGATGAGATGGTGAGTGGAGATGACTCGGATGAAGAGATCAAGTTGACAAAACAACAAGGTCTTACGCTAATCCTAGCGGTTTTCTTGCAAGGCTTGGTTGAAGGTGAAGATTTTGTCATTTTGACTTGTGTTTTTGCTAGTTGATGGTAATAATGAAGAAGGTGTGAAGATGATCATGGTAAAACCTCTTAATTTATAGAAGTGAAAGATTATAGAGAAATGTGTTTGATTTGATGTTAAACCATAGAAGGGATGGGGTTCCTAATGATTTGGAAGTGGGTTAAATGCTAGTCATATCACCCAAGTCAAGCCATACAAGAGGGATAGAGTGAAGAGGCAAATATTTGCAATAAATGTGTTCTAATGATTGTAAGATCCTAACAATCCAGTTACCCACGGTTGCAAGGAACCAAATTTTGGTTCCTTCCTTTATGCAAAGGGTTCCTTGGGTTGATTTTCAAATTTTGAATTTTGGTGGGAAGTGGATTTCCTATCTGCCTAAGTATGTTATACTAGTTCTAATATGGGTAAAAACTAGTCAAGATTAACTTACAAGCAATGTATGGTAATATGAAATGTCGAAATAACGTAAAAGAAGTTACACGGTGTACGGCACCAAAATTTTACACAGTAGGAACCCTTAAAAGGGTGCGCTGGTCGCTGTGCAGATATGGCGTTACCAATTCTCATAACAGAGCGAAACCAAAATATTGGTGCCGTCGATCCGTGAACACCGAAATACCCGCAGAACAAGGTGTAGAGGACATTTTGAAACCTGAAATTTTGCTTAAAACATGTGACATTAATTATTTCTAGTTAGGAAAATAAATAACATGCACAAACATAGTGGAGCATAGATTTAGACCAAGGGTGAATGATTTTCACATTGAAGTGAAAATGGGTAAAATTTGATAACACACTTGTGCTATCCCCTTGCATGAAATAGTTAGCATACAACATTGTTTTGAGTTATATTATCATCCTACAAAATAAAAACAACCAAATTGTATCAAACATTAAAGATAATGTATTGTTCCAAACACTCCTAGCCAGATTCTCACTTGTCTAACTTCTTGTAGATCTTGTTCATCATCCTACCAAGGCACTTGAACATCCCCTTGGTTTGCTGAACTCCTTTAATTCATTCTCAATCTCGGGAAGAGATGCATAATACTCATGAGGTTGGAAGCCTTGATTGGGAAGACCATCCTGGAGCTATTTGATGATGAAGATGATGGAGTTGGAGGTTTTGCTCTCTTGCCTTTTGTCTTAGCAACTCGCTCATCACTCAAGGGCACAAAAATGTGAGGGATGAGCTCATAGTGAAGGTGCATCTCTTTTGGGCTTGGTGGAATTGGTGCATAAGCTCTATAGAGACGGGTGAGAAGCATCCCATACGGAAGAGCAACCGATCCTTGAGTTGGAATCTCAATCATTCTCCTAGTGATGTAGTAGGCTAAATTGAATGGTTGACTGGGTGGGTAGTTGTAGAGCATGTTAAAGGCAAGATTGTGTGATCCTATTCCCTATGGTGCTAGTGATGTTGGCTCTAAGTAGTTCTTCCCATTTCTTAAATTCGGGCTTATGTTCATTTAGCTCCATTGCTTATGGATCTCGGTTCATTCTTTCCTTTTGAATTTCGGGTTGTATCTCCTTGGGATAAATAGGTCACGGAATGACATCCTTTTGCTAAAAGGTGTTTGGTAGGGAAGAGAGTGGTCATTGATTGCATCAAGGATGGTGAGTGACCATTTATCCGAGTAGACACATGTCCCTCGGTTGGGAATTCCTAGCACTTGAGCAAAGTTGGTTAAGGAGATGGTGTAGTCGTTTTGATTGATCTTAAACCTAAGGCTAAATTCATCATCTTCATCAATGAAACCTGAAATTTGACACTAGCATAATTTTAACACAAACCTAGGACAAATAGGTTCATCGATGTCAAGGAGACAATCTAATTGAATAGTGGCTAGCTCTTCACGGAGATTGGTATTTTCGATAAAAGATGAGTGAATGGTTCTACCCTCATGAAAGTACCTTGTTTCTAGACTCTTAAAGATTTCTACTTGTTCCTTGGTGAGTCCCTTGGTTTTGTGATGTTTGGGAATGTAGCTAAGGGTATCCTTGTGATCATAGAATCTTGCGGCTACCATGGTTATTCCTAGGAGCAAGAATTAACGTGTTAAAAATGAGAATAAACTTAACGTTTTGGTTCTAGTGTGTGCCTATGTGAAAATTATTTGGAGTTGCGGTTATCTCGACTCATTTTATGCACAAAAATGGTTTTAGTGGGGTGTTTGGCAAATACCATGAGATAACCCAAATGCTCCTAATTCAATGTGGCTTCATTTGAATATACTCGGGAATGCATATTAGTTATGCAATACCTTTAGTATTCAAGAGCATGCAAGTGATGAAAGTCTAACATTTCTATTTGTATTAACAATGAAAAATTGTTTTCCTACAAGTGAGAAGCTTTTCAAAATTTTTGACATGGGGTGTTTGGTTATTTGAATAAGTCCTTATAGTCATTATCTATTGATTAGTGGGAAGCATGATTTGTTTATGCAATATGATAATGTAGTACCTAATTTCAATGACTAGTTATGCAATTTGCCAATTGAATCCATGTTTTATATAAGAATATATACAAACCCCATGTAATGATTTTGTGCACAAATTAGAATCCTAGACTCAGAATTAAGAGATAAAATGTAGTTAGGATACTTACAATAATGTTATCTCCAGTGATTAGTGGGTGAGAAGGTGTCAATAATGAGTTGGGTCTAATGTTTACACGTTTTGGTAAAGTGGGTTTTGAGGAAGAAGATGTTTTGTAGGTAGTATTTTTGCTTCGAAGTCACCCGCGGACGAGCGGCACCATAAAAATGGTTCCGTCTTTGTTGTCGCTTTGGTGCGTGGCTACAATAGCAGGTATAAAACAAAATTTTTTTGTTTTGTTTATTCTAAGGTTTAGGCTATGTTTATCCTACATGTTTGGTTCCATTAACCCCAAACCAAGTCTAAGAAGATTGAATGGTTCTCGTTTGAGAGGCTTAGTTAAAATATCGGAAATGTTGTCTTCGGAGGATACTTTCTCAATTGAGATGTTTCCTTTTTGAACATTATCATGAAAAGAAGTGATGACGGATTTCAATATGCTTCAGCGAGCATGTTGGACGGATTTTTTGAGATCGATAGCTCCTGTTTGGCAAAAGTATACAATATCGTTGAGATGAATTCCGTAATCTACGAGAGCTTGCTTCATCCAAATAGCTTGTTGATATGCTTTTCGGGGCGAGACATATTCGGCTTAGGTTGAGGCTAAAGCCGTTTGCTTCTTTGCGAACCATGAGGTGAGACAATGTCCAACAAAAGTGCAAATACCACTTGTACTTTTCTATCGACATAGTCACCGGCATGATCCGAGTCGGCATACACTATGGTTTCTACGCCCGTTCCTTTGGGATACCATAATCCTAAACACGTTGTTCCCTTAATGTATCTAAAAATCCTTTCTAAGGCTTCTAAGTGTGATGCCTTTGGGTTTTCTTGAAAGCGAGCACATAGACAAACACTAAACATAATGTTGGGTCTACTAGCCGTAAGATAGAGTAGGCTACCAATCATTCCTCTATATTTAGTGTTATCTACGGATTCACCTTCCTCATCCTTGGTGAGTTTAGTGTCCGAGGACATGGGTGTCTTAGTTGGTTTGGAATCTTCAATACCAAATTTCTTACGCATGTATTTTATATATTTAGATTGGTTAAAGAATATGCCATCTTCTAGTTGTTTAATTTGAAGTCCTAGAAAGAAGTTGAATTCACCCATCATACTCATTTCAAACTCGTCGTGCATGATTTTAGAGAAATCATCACATAGCTCTTGACAAGTTGATCCGGATATGATGTCATCAACGTATACTTGAACAATGATAATATGTGACTCCTTTTTCTTGGTAAAAAGTGTATTATCTACTAATCCCATAGTGTATTTGTTTTCAACAAGAAAAGTCTTAAGTCGATCGTACCAAGCTTTTGGTGCTTGCTTAAGACCGTATAATTTCTTGAGTTTGAAGACATGATGTGGTTTCTCAAAGTCGGTAAACCGGGAGGTTGAGCAACATATACTTCTTCGTTAATAAACCCATTAAGAAATGGACTTTTAACATCCATTTGAAATAATTTAAAGTCATAGGCATATGCATAAGCAAGTAATATTCTAATAGATTCGAGTCTAGCTACCGGTGCATAAGTTTCATCATAATCAATCCCTTCTTGTTGATTATAACCTTGTGCAACAAGCCTAGCTTTGTTTCTAGATACTACACCATTTTCATCCATTTTATTTCGAAAAACCCATTTCGTTCCAATTATAGTTTGACCTTTAGGTTTTGGAACTAATTTCCAAACATCATTTCTAACGAATTGGTTTAACTCTTCTTGCATGGCAATTACCCATGATTCATCTTTAATTGCTTCATTTATGTTTTTCGGTTCAATGGTGGATACAAAACAAAAATAATTACTTTGATTTTGGGCTTGTGACCTTAAGGTTCTTTGATTAAGTTGTCCTATGACCTTTTCTAAAGGATGACTTTTAGATTCTTTGATGTTTATAATCTCATTATTTAATGGTTCATTTTCCTTGTCATTTTTAATTATTTCTTGACTTTCTATCATTTGACTTTCAACTAAGTCATCATCTACCAAAGGTGATGTCTTAGAGGGAGTGGACTTTCGTCGAATGTTATGTTCAACGATTCCTCGACTATCATTGTTTCTTTGTTTAAGACAATGTAAGCTTTACTAGTTTGAGAATAACCAAGAAATACACCTTCATAAGACTTTGGGTCAAACTTGGTGAGATAATCTTTAGTATTAAGAATGAAGCATTTACATCCAAAAGACTCTAAAATATCCTAAAGTTGGCTTTTACCTTTATAAAGCTCATATGGTGTTTTGTTTAAGAAAGGACGTATTAAGACTCTATTCAAAATATATGTAGAAGTGTCAACGGTGTTACACCAAAACTTTTGAGGAATGTTTTGTTCATTAAGCATTGTTCTACTCATTTCTTGAATTGTTCTATTTTCACGTTCTACTACTCCATTTGATTGAGGTGTTAGAGGAGCCGAAAAGTTATGTGTTATACCATTTGTATCACAAAAGTTTCCAAATTGAGTTTGTTAGGTTCCCATATATGTAACACAAGCATCAATATGTAGAAATAGATAAGAGAAGCGGATGAACAATAAACCAAACACACACACTACATTATGAACTAAGACAGATTCGCGTAGGAGTATGAAAGAGATAAATTGAACAACCACCCTAGTGAGGGTTATTACAAAGTATTTATAGGAGAGAAGCTAGGGCAACACTCCTAGTTCCCATCCTTTTCATTATTGGACTAGGCCTAAGCTTATGGGCCTTCTACATAAGCCTAAGGCTAATTACTAACATAAAGGCCATATTAAGCTAACTATTACATATGAATTACTAACACTTGATTTAGGTTTAGGAGTGATTCCAACAATCTCCCCTTAAGTGTTGGTGATGAATGAATATGAGCGGTTAAGATGCTGATGTAATAGTAGCTTTGACGTCTTGACATTCTTCTTTCTTGTGAGAGAATTGCCTTGATTTGAACAATCTCCCCATTGTAGAAAATTGTTTTCATTAAACAGTTCTACTTTGACGTCATCTTAATCTTTGTTCTTTGATCATTGTTCTTTGTGATGGTAGTGATAGTATGTTGTTGTTGTTTGCATCAAATCTGCCTCAGTTGCTTGCTGCTCGGTATCTCCACGTCATTCTTCAACATGCTCACACGCCTTTGGCGTTGAATTCATCTTTGATGAAGTTCTTTAAGTCTTTAAACTTTGTAGATTCTTTGATTTGACGTAGAATCATTCGACTTTTTGTTGCTTTTAGAAAACTTCCATTAGTGATGATGTTGGCATGAGCATGTGAAGCCGATGATCCACTCATAGCTTCCATAAGAGGTAAACATGAGAAAGGTTAGTAATAAGCGGATTCCGGCACTTACAAGTTTGAACCTCGAGAGTGTTAACAGCATAGTGTGAAAACACAACTCTAATTCTCACAAAGGCCGTTCCTGAAGCGGAGTCCCACAAGTGAGATAACACGATGTACCGAAGTATATCTAGGTTGGATGAGTCGTTGAGGTACACGAGAAGCATCACCTCACAACTGTAGACCGTTTGAGACACACTAAGCGTAATCCACAGGGAGTTACCGAAGTGACCTGCTGTCGGTACATTTGATGTTGACCCTGCGAGAGTTTCCATTCAATCACACTGGGATCACAGTTGTGAACCTCTCATAAATGTTCTCGACAGTTGTAAAGATCGTGAAGGACTCGATAACGTACCACTTGATGTTGTTGAACAACAAGTGGTGAAATGTCAAGTGTACCTAAGAGATCTTTTGATGAATCTCGTGGCTCTAGACTCAATAGTGCGTTTTGGTTTTCCTGAGCGGAGACTAGGGAGAGGGTCTCCTTCTTCAATATCAGCAATCTGTAAGAAAAAGCCGATAGATTATGTAGGGTTCCCTGTGAGAATGAAACAAGCTTCTTTTGAGAGAAACTTGAGTGGCTAAGAAGGTTTAGTGCATGCGTCACTGGGTCCATGACGACTTTAATCTTCATACTGGCGTCATCAAGTGACAACCATAGCATATGAATTGAACCCGATTTGCCCTAAGTTGAATAATCTGGAAGGCTATTTCTTTTCACCCTTTTCTTTACATTTCTTTTTAATTCTTCAACTCCTTCTTTCTCCGATTCTCATTTTCTCCTTTTTACAATCATACCTAAGGACTTCTAATTTTAACTATTGGTAGTGTCCTTGGGTAGATCCCTCCGGCTCTGGCGGATCATAGGACGGTTATTCCTAACCTTAATCTCCTTATAACTCCATTGCCATAAAACCATTTTCAAGAAAATCTCTCGTAGTGTTTGTGAATGAAAACATTTTGTACCACTGTGAGAGTTTTATCTTTTAGCAAAAATACTCCCCCTCCATACGTGCTTAATAGTTAAGACATAAACGGTGAGAGAAGAGCGCGCACTTTTGAATTGATCGACTCAAGATAGACAATCCCCCGCGAGACGCGGTTACGTTGAATAGTTAAAGAGTTACATTGTCAGCTTTTAGGTGACAACTAGCTCTAATAACTATCTTGAAGGTGTGGACAAACCACGAAAGGTTATCAAACCCGTCAAAGATCATGTCTACCAAGAGTTTCTCGAATGGTACATTCTACTCAGACAAGTCCTTTGCGAGACACGTTTACATCACTAGCGAACTAGCTTGAAATTATTACCCGTCCCGGACAAGTCTTTTCGAGTTACTAACAGTTAAGATCTCGTCAATTCGTTGGTTAAGTCTATAGTACAAAGATTCATTTGCAGTTACACAACATATTTCTTATCACATAAATTTTCTCCCCCTCAAAAATGGCATATAAATGTTATTTTTGATGAAATGTTTGATAATAAATATGACCATTTTGAGTTTTATGGGAAGATGACCACTGTGAACAATTTGTGAACAAAGTTTTAATTCAAATACTCCCCCTCAACTAGTGATATAAACGGTTGAGGTTTGAAAAATCATAAGGGGAAGTACTTGTTCTTTTTAGCAAAACCTTGAAAAGTGAAAGGTTTGATAGGTTTTACTCAAAAGTAAGAAGCTTTCGCTCTTTTTATAAAGATTGTGGCACTGAAGCGTACCACATGGTCCTTTCTTGACAAGAACGGGTTGTACACTGTTATGTGTGTACAATCCATAGACATATAAATCACACATCCAAGTTATATGAAATAGAAGCAGTTCAAGGGGTACCAGGAAGTCCATCAATGTTTCCAGGAATGCGAACAGGGCGTTGATTGCTTGAGAGCAATCCGGGTCGACACTTCCTACAAAGCTCTCCGTGTTACGAACGGTCCTTCGTCTGATACAACCTTTCATAAATCATGGTGATGATTCTCTTCACATCCCACTGTCCTTAGAATTCCATCGCTTTTGTGACCCAATTCCTTCATGTATGTCCTTCAACCTATAATCCAATCCGTCCCTAACCTTCTTCAGTGTGTGATCCCCAAACTTGTGAAGATCTCTACACGCCATCAAGCTGATGCTTGTAGTTCACTAAGGTAAACTACTCCGAATGGTTGGATGATGAGAGTGTATTGTGGAAGCTGGTTGATGTCGGGAAGATCTAGCTGAGGTGGAGTGAAGTTGACACGGGCCGATATATATGATTCAAGCTGGTGGAGATCTTCTACCGCGTTCTTTGATTACTATTCGTCTGATGAAGATAAGCAAGGACTTGATGAATTCACGTTGCACTTCAGTCAAGAATTGTCTCATGCGTCCCATTACTTTGGCAAGGTACATGTCTTAAATGTCGTTGATAGACAAATTCTCAAAGTCCGCTTCAGAGAATGCATAATCCCTTTCGTCTTGTCTTTTGACCACGATATTCTTGAGAAAAGTGTAGTCCCATTTAGACGAAAGATCAACATGTTTGATGGCAACGATATTCTTAGTATTGAACACTTCATGTTGAGATTTCTGAACCTTGGCAGCCTGTAGTAGATTCAATTGGCATTCGGCCAATGGTGAATCACATACATTGCATCACGGTCATACTCTTCCACTTTGTTGGAGAACATGTGGTTAGCTCTTTCCTCGATGGCTATACAGGTTAGAGTATATGGCATGGGAGCGACGGAAGTGTCGATGATGTAGCGTATTTTCTTGAACCATCGCCACCGTGTAGAAGGAATTCCAAATCTTTGTTGAAGAAATATCGAATGGAATCCTAGGTGATCGGTTGGCCAATTGTTGATAGAGGTTTAGACCAGTGATCGGTCAAAAACCGTCAAGTTATCCCACGCAAGCTAGCCACTTGTGAATGACCAACCGTAAGAAACTCAAAACAGCTCACACACCAAATGCAATTTAGATCAGAGGAATATAGTGGATTCCTGGGTCGTTAAGTCCCACGGAGGATGAATTGGTGTATAAACACTTGATCAGATGATAGAATGATCACTAAGGATAGTGATCAGTAAGGATTTTGATGGATAATTACCTAAAGAAAAGATCTACAAATTACAGCGACTTAAATGCAAATTAAAGAAAATAAAAGATAAAATATATTAAATAAACGCTATCACTATTTTTAAAGTGATGAACGTTTAAAACCTAAAACGTACGTTTAAATAAAATTACGTAAACGTACAAAATAAAACGTGAGTTTTAAGAAATAAAAGGCCTACAAATATGAAAATGATATTTTTATAATCCTAATAATAAAAGAAAATTATTAGAAAAAGAAAATTATTTTTACAACTATTTATTTAATTATTATTAATTAAAAACTATTTATTAAGTATTTAAAATGCACTAAAATATAAGAAAATACAAAATTAACCTAGAAAAATGAAATTATAACTTAGAAAAATCTAAAATATGATAAAACTTATTTTAAAACTGAAAATATATTTTTAGACTTTTTATATATTTATTATTAATTTAATACTATTTAAAACTAATTAAAATGCTAGAAAATACTAATTAAACCAAGAAAATTATGGAAAAATACTTTTTAGGCTTTTTATATTTATCTTAATCTAGGAAAATTGAAAACATATTTTTTAAGCTTTTTCTGATTTATTAGTATTAAAAGCTATTTAAAAAGGATTAAAAACTAGTTAAAATAAAGAAAAATACTAAACAGTGAAGGAAAAATCTGAAAAATTCAGGAAAATGCTAAAATATTATTCTAAGTCTATAAAAAATATAAAAACATATGCTTATGTGGAGGAAAAAAGCAAGCTGTGCAAGCTGCTTATCAATAAGCAATTCAAAATAAGCTAAAATCCACAATTGACCACCAAATTAACACATAAGCTAGGGTATGCTATATTAACTAAATACTAACCTATTCCAACCATCCTAAACTTTTGAAAAGCAGTTTAAGCCAAGAATTAAGCAAAGTTAAACTAGTTAATTTCAGAAAATGGGACAGAATTGTGGCTGAACTAAGGGTGGGGTCCACAGAGCTTAAGCTCAAAACCTTTATTGAAATGGAGAGTCAGCTGGGTGGTGAGTGGAAAGGAACCAAGAACCACCAGTGGGTTCACTGTGTGTGGTGTGGGACCCACCAAAGTGGTGGTTATGGCCACTGTTTTGGTGGTGCAAGGCATTTTTCAGAAAGGGTCCTCAAAACAAGCTTAATAATAAGCACTTTATAAGCCAAGTGGGAGAGAGCTACTATTTTTATATTTTAGTTTAGCAGTTAAATATTACTATCCCAAAAGCATTTAAGCTAAATCCTAATATTAAACACACAATAAAATTCTAGATTTTATTCAAAAACAACTATTTGAGAAATTTGACTTTTTACAAGAACATGCAGTTTGACTAAAATGAACTTTTGATTGATCTTAATGACTGTATATGTTATATTAAGCTATACTAAGATTATCTAAAGCTAAACCAACAACTTTTAAGCTTGTAAAATGAATTTTGCAACTCAAAATCCCAACAATGTTAAGGGCAAATACATGAGATTTTGACTTTTTATCTTATGAGTACTGTATTTTATGGTTAAACTACCCTCTTTAGACATGATGTAACATATACCGAAAGTTCAACCAAAACAACCTCTGAGTTATCAAACTCAGCAAATCCAAACACCATTTTAATAAGCTGTTAAGAAGCTTAATGAACTAGAACTAATTTTTAAACAAAGTAACTTATTAATGAACTGATATTAACTCAATTTAGACATATTAAAGCTAGAACTAACAAGATTATAGTACTTAATTTAGGAAATGCAAATTTAAGGAAATGGCTTACAAAATGGAATTCAAGCATAAACAGAGAACTGAGGACAAAGGACACTCCTATAGCTTTCCAAAAAGCTCTAAACCAAGATACAATCCATAATCATCCTTGCTTCAGACTTGATCATTTCTTCAATGGAATTTTTATTTTCTCACTATTTTTTCATGATTTTTCTTGTTTTTCTGTTTTTAATACTAAACAAAGTATTTAAGATTTCTAAAAGCTTATAAGAGATTCCTAAGAGCTTTTATGAGCTTTCTTAGTCTAAACATCGATACAAACAACTTTAGATCATTTTGAGAAATTAAGGTAGAAATTGCAAAATCATAAAAACGTGGTAATTCTTGAAATTGAAACTGACAATAGATTTGAAATTCACTGAAATATTATTACAAGATATTAAAAAGCTTGAACATGTACTGAAAAACTTAGGATAATTAAAACGATACAAGTAATTAAAATTACACTACTTCTTCTACTCTCTTTTCTCTTCTATTCTTTATTGATTTATAATGATCTATGTCGACTTCTGAGCTTATCCCACCATCATTGGATCTCTGAAACAGATCCTAGCCATCAATTTTACTTTTGGCGCCAAAAGTCTTTGGGTGGGTTTCGCAATTAATGCAGTGTGGGTGGTTTGCAGGTGGAGGGGGTGATAGTGAGGTAGATATGTAGTTTGGAAAGGTTGAGATGAGGTGGTGAGGATGGAGGGGAATGAGTGGTAGCGGTGTTGAGATTGAAGATGGTGAACGATACGAGGGGTGTTTTATTTTTAAAATATGGGCTTGGGGTATTTGGGCCACAATTGTGGGTTTATGGATTTGGATCTGGTTTAGTAAATAGGTCCGTTTGGTTTAACTAGTACACAAGGACCATTTTTGTAATTTGAGCAAAGTTAAGGGTTAAACTTGCCACCTTTCCAAACATCCTTCCAAGGGCTAAACCTGCCAATAATATAAACACAAGGACCATAGTTGATAATTATTTCATTTTTAAACTTAAAAGGACCTTAATTGTCATTTTTGGATTTTGAGGGACTAAAAGTGTAATTTCCCAAAAGTTTCTCATAAGGACCTATTTTGTCATTTATTAATAGTACAAGGTTAAAATTTGATAATTTTCACTTTTTAAATTAACCAAGGACTATATTTGACATTTTTCAAACTTGAGGGACTAAAGTTGTCATTTTGTGATTTTTAAACTTCAAAGGATAATTTCTCACAACTTGTGAATCCCAAGGACCTTTTATG
Organism: Chrysanthemum makinoi; assembly: GCA_910596185.1. Classification (NCBI taxonomy): domain Eukaryota; kingdom Viridiplantae; phylum Streptophyta; class Magnoliopsida; order Asterales; family Asteraceae; genus Chrysanthemum; species Chrysanthemum makinoi. The sequence goes on from OU343216.1 coordinate 23,848,121, forward strand.
ACTTTTTACAAGTTTTGGAATGACCAGGGACTAGATTTGACAATTTTTGAAACTTGGGGACTAAAACTGCCAATTATGCAAACTTGATACGTTTTTCACCAGATTTTGATGTTTTTGCATTTTAAACACATAAAACACTTGTTTGTGATATTTTTATCATTTTGAAGCATTTCTGAGTGTTTTCAGATGTTTTTGGCATTCTAAAGCATACAAAAATGATGAGTATTTAGACACTCATCAATCCCCTACACTAAGATATTGCTAGTCCCTAGCAATGATTTGAAAAAATTAATGGATTTTATCTCTTTACCAAAAGCCATTACTTCTGGAGTAGCCAATTGTTTTAGTTCAAGTAAGAACCTTGGTACAATGATAACCAAATGATTTTGAGCAAATCATAAGCTTTCAACGGATTTGATTTGTCTTTACCGAGCCGTTTGCTTCGGACTAGCAACTCTTAGATAAATTATCAATATTATCTTTGGTGAGTAGATTACCAATTATGGTTTTCCAATGCCTTTACCACAAGCCATAACCTTGCGGGCTAGCCAACTCTTCACTTTTTAGGATATGGTGAAATGAACACCATACAATTATGGGCAAATTGCAAGCCATAAACGGATTTGAGATATCTTTACCAAGAGCCGTTTGCTCTTGGATTAGCCAATCCTTATGTGGGTTAGACATGGTGGACTGATTACCATTTGTTGTGTTTAGTACATAGTACTTCCACTAAAAAATTTTTTTAAAATTTGGCCATTTTTGGGGAAAAAGGGACTAAAAGGGTACATTTTGATCAAATTCGCCGAATTTCCCCACACTTAGAAATGAATATTGTCCTCAATATTCAAAGTACCGGTTGTTATGTCGAAACTTAGAACGTAAAAAGATAACATTGCTAGCTGAGTGTAGAAACACAACAATTATTCTCTTTTTTAATATTTACAATTTTCATTCATTTTTGAATCTATATACAACATGTGGGGCATCTCCCCACACTTGGGGTACACACAGGTGAAAACCCATGTTTAACTATTGTTTTTGATTACCGAGTCGCTAGCTTGACTCGACCCGAATTAATTTGTTCATGGGGAAGTAAGTGGAAGAGACAATCTCCATCGGACTTTCATTCAAGATGTTTGTATAAACATTGAAGTACGTGAAAGTTCCACACCGATGAGATCAGAGAGACCCGGCTCACAAATGATACATGAAAATGCCGGGGTCAAAGATAATGTCTTCATTCCCGAAGGAGTGAAGAACAGGAGAAGCCACGGAATAGGTGAAGAAGAGAAAGAAAGTCATGATAATAATCTTGACTAACTCATCATCATCAGAAGGGGAATTCATGATAGCATGAATTTCATCTTTTAAGCTCAATTGGTCTAGACATATCCCGGGTGTCTAGATCAAAGTAGAAGTTATCATACTCTGGTAGAGATATGATATGAGTGAGTTCACAGGAGAACTCCTCAAAGGAGAATGATTCATATTCAGGATTGATTTGACTGAGTTCACGGGGAATTCATCAAAAGTGAATGATTCATAATCGGGAGAGAATTATGAGAATGAGAAGTGGTAATACCACTAATCTTCTCTCCCATATGATCAAAATGGAAAGTTTGCAATTCGGGAATAGAATCATTGAACAAAAGTTCACTATCCTCAAAGGGGATAGGATATGAAGTAGGCTTTTCATTAAAGCCTCGATTCTAGAAATGAGAAGATTAACATTCAATAATGTAAGACGAGAGCTTCGTCTTGGATTATTTCTTCATCATTCTCTTCTCTAGCTCGACAAGCTCGAAGGTAATTCCCCCAAATAACTTATGTCTCCACAAGATAAAGAATAGTCCTCATCAGAATCAGAGAACATCTCAATATGATCATTTTGGAAGACAAGAGGAGGAGGGATATCACACACATGATCAAGAATTCCCTGTGACTTTCTCGGGATTTGGACAAGGTCCTCAACACTAGACTTTATGAATTCGTCCGATTCCTTTTCAGGAATAGTGTCAAGATGCTCGTCCCCCATAATAAGAGAGTGAGTGTGAATCTCGGGTGTGATAACAACAGACTGAGGGAGTTGAGAAGGACTAGCAGTTATGGATTCTACAAGTTCCATTATTTCTACTGCTAGTGATTCATTCATATTCTTTTCTCCCTGTATTTCCACGGATGGAATCTCAACGGATGAACTTGATGAATAAAATTGTAGAATATCAAGGGTATCTTCATCATCATCATCATCATCAGGAATGAAATGGAATTGAGAGCTAGATTTGAATGCTTTTTGTAGTTTAATTGATTCCCTAACAGTGTTTTCAATGGCAATCTGGGAATCTAATTTAGCGCCTTGTTCCTCCGCTAACAATTCTTCCATGGATTTCTCATGTGACATAGTAGAATACTCCTCCTAAGTTCTTTTAATAACTCAAGACTCTTCATGAGAAGGTCACGTAGTTTCATGAGGATTTGCTTGAATCATTTGGTATTGTGGAGGTTGGTCTTGATACGAAGAGTCGTAATTGTTACAAGGAAATGGATTCCCTGTTTGACAATCCGAGCTAGAGTGAGGACCTCCACAATACTCACAACAGTAAAACCGATGTGGCTGTGAGTCATATGTGTTGTAGTCATAATTGTTATCAGGAACCTGCTCATAGACAAGCGTGTTTCCGATTGACAATCAGAACTGTAGTGTGAACCACCACAGTACTCACAACGATAAGCTGCTGAGTCTCACAGAGCGGTAGCTGATGGAATAAATCAGTTGTGTTATGGTAGGAATAGGGATCTTGGTTATAGCAGACCCGTTTCTGATTCCACCATGCTACAACTGGGGCAATTGCCACCATTATAAGGACCACCACACCATTGACAACCAAGAGGGTGAGGATAAGACATAGAAAGAATCAAATGGTTCTAGAGGGTAAGAAATGAAGAATTAAAAAGGTAAGAGGGTAAAAATGAATATTTTGGTATTTTTGAAAACATTTTGTAAAACAAAGAATGAAAATATTTTTGGTGTAGATAACACTTTAGGAAAAGTGTTAATGAACTTTTTGATTTTAAAAATTGTTTACAAAAAGGTGGTATATGTGCAAGAATGAATCTGGAAATGCTTAAAACACGCTACAACCTCCAATGCGTGCAAAATTTGATCGGGTCTGAACCGTCAAGTTATCTCACGCAAGCTAGCCACTTGTGAATGACCAACCGTAAGAAACTCAAAACAGCTCACACACCAAATGCAATTTAGATCAGAGGAATATAGTGGATTCCTGGGTCGTTAAGTCCCTACGGAGGATGAATTGGTGTATAAACACTTAATCAGATGATAGAATGATCACTAAAGATAGTGATCAGTAAGGATTTTGATGGAAAATTACCTAAAGAAAAGATCTACAAATTACAGCGACTTAAATGCAAATTAAAGAAAATAAAAGATAAAATATATTAAATAAACGCTATCACTATTTTTAAAGTGATGAACGTTTAAAACCTAAAACGTACGTTTAAATAAAATTACGTAACGTACAAAATAAAACGTGAGTTTTAAGAAATAAAAGGCCTACAAATATGAAAATGATATTTTTACAATCCTAATAATAAAAGAAAATTATTAGAAAAAGAAAATTATTTTTACAACTATTTATTTAATTATTATTAATTAAAAACTATTTATTAAGTATTTAAAATGCACTAAAATATAAGAAAATACAAAATTAACCTAGAAAAATGAAATTATAACTTAGAAAAATCTAAAATATGATAAAACTTATTTTAAAACTGAAAATATATTTTTTAGACTTTTATATATTTATTATTAATTTAATACTATTTAAAACTAATTAAAATGCTAGAAAATACTAATTAAACCAAGAAAATTATGGAAAAATACTTTTTAGGCTTTTTATATTTATCTTAATCTAGGAAAATTGAAAACATATTTTTTAAAGCTTTTTTCTGATTTATTAGTATTAAAAGCTATTTAAAAAGGATTAAAAACTAGTTAAAATAAAGAAAAATACTAAACAGTGAAGGAAAAATCTGAAAAATTCAGGAAAATGCTAAAATATTATTCTAAGTCTATAAAAAATATAAAAACATATGCTTATGTGGAGGAAAAAGCAAGCTGTGTGCAACTGCTTATCAATAAGCAATTCAAAATAAGCTAAAATCCACAATTGACCACCAAATTAACACATAAGCTAGGGTATGCTATATTAACTAAATACTAACCTATTCCAACCATCCTAAACTTCTGAAAAGCAGTTTAAGCCAAGAATTAAGCAAAGTTAAACTAGTTAATTTCAGAAAATGGGACAGAATTGTGGCTGAACTAAGGGTGGGGTCCACAGAGCTTAAGCTCAAAACCTTTACTGAAATGGAGAGTCAGCTGGGTGGTGAGTGGAAAGGAACCAAGAACCACCAGTGGGGTTCACTGGTGTGGCCTGTGGGACCCACCAAAGTGGTGGTTATGGCCACTGTTTTGGTGGTGCAGGGCATTTTTCAAAAAGGGTCCTCAAAACAAGCTTAATAATAAGCACTTTATAAGCCAAGTGGGAGAGAGCTACTATTTTTATATTTTAGTTTAGCAGTTAAATATTACTATCCCAAAAGCATTTAAGCTAAATCCTAATATTAAACACACAATAAAATTCTAGATTTTATTCAAAACAGTATTTGAGAAATTTGACTTTTTACAAGAACATGCAGTTTGACTAAAATGAACTTTTGATTGATCTTAATGACTGTATATGTTATATTAAGCTATACTAAGATTATCTAAAGCTAAACCAACAACTTTTAAGCTTGTAAAATGAATTTTGCAACTCAAAATCCCAACAGTGGACTGTTAAGGGCAAATACATGAGATTTTGACTTTTTATCTTATGAGTACTGTATTTTATGGTTAAACTACCCTCTTTAGACATGATGTAACATATACCAACTAGAAAGTTCAACCAAAACAACCTCTGAGTTATCAAACTCAGCAAATCCAAACACCATTTTAATAAGCTATTAAGCCCAGTGAACTAGAACTAATTTTTAAACAAAGTAACTTATTAATGAACTGATATTAACTCAATTTAGACAGATTAAAGCTAGAACTAACAAGATTATAGTACTTAATTTAGGAAATGCAAATTTAAGGAAATTGCTTACAATATGGAATTCAAGGGTAAAAAGAGAACCGAGGACAAAGGACACTCCTATAGCTTTCCACTAAGCTCTAAACCAAGATACAATCCATAATCATCCTTGCTTCAGACTTGATCATTTCTTCAATGGAATTTTTATTTTCTCACTATTTTTTCTTGATTTTTCTTGTTTTTCTGTTTTTAATACTAAACAAAGTATTTAAGATTTCTAAAAGCTTATAAGAGATTCCTAAGAGCTTTTATGAGCTTTCTTAGTCTAAAACATCAGATACAAACAACTTTAGATCAATTTGAGAAATTAAGGTAGAAATTGCAAAATCATAAAAGCGTGGTAATTTCTGAAATTGAAACCCACAATAGATTTGAAATTCACTTGAAATATTATTACAAGATATTAAAAAGCTTGAACATGTACTGAAAAACTTAGGATAATTAAAACGATACAAGTAATTAAAATTACACTACTTCTTCTACTACTCTTTCTCTTACTCTTTCTTTATTGATTTATAATGATCTATGTCGACTTCGAGCTTATCCCACAATCATTGGATCTCAAAACGATCATAGCCATCAATTTTACTTTTGGCGCCAAAAAGTCTTTGGGTGGGTTTCTGCAATTAATGCATGGGCTTTGGTTTGCAAGGTGGAGGGTGATAGTGAGAGGTAGATATGAGCTGGAAGGTTGAGATGAGGTGTGAGGGCGGATGGAGGGAATGAGTGGTAGCAGGTGTTGAGATTGAAGATGGTGAACATGCAGAGCGCGGGGTGTTTTTATTTTTAAAATATGGGCTTGGGGTATTTGGGCAAACAGGTGGGTTTATGGATTTGGATCTGGTTTAGTAAATAGGTCCGTTTGGTTTAACTAGTACACAAGGACCATTTTTGTAATTTGAGCAAAGTTAAGGGTTAAACTTGCCACCTTTCCAAACATCCTTCCAAGGGCCAAGCCTGCCAATAATATAAACACAAGGACCATAGTTGATAATTATTTCATTTTTAAACTTAAAAGGACCTTAATTGTCATTTTTGGATTTTGAGGGACTAAAAGTGTAATTTCCCAAAAGTTTATCATAAGGACCATTTTTGTCATTTATTAATAGTACAAGGTTTATTTTTGATAAATTTCACTTTTTAAATTAACCAAGGACTATATTTGACATTTTCCAAACTTGAGGGACTAAAGTTGTCATTTTGTGATTTTTAAACTTCAAAGGATAATTTCTCACAACTTGTGAATCCCAAGGACCTTTTATGACTTTTTACAAGTTTTGGAATGACCAGGGACTAGATTTGACAATTTTTGAAACTTGGGGACTAAACGCCAATTATGCAAACTTGAGACGTTTTTCACCAGATTTTGATGTTTTTGCATTTTAAACACATAAAACACTTGTTTGTGATATTTTTATCATTTTGAAGCATTTCTGAGTGTTTTCAGATGTTTTTGGCATTCTAAACAGTACAAAAATGATGAGTATTTAGACACTCATCAACCAGTCGGTGTAATATGGAGGATTGTCTCGTTGAGTGAAGTCGATGTTTGCTTCTGGGTTGAGCCAATCCATATTGTTAGACATGGCTCGTGCTATATTATCAAGGTGATACTCGACTTCAATAGCACTTTCCGAGTTGTCTTTTAGCAGTTGAAATGCTTCATTCTTGATTGCTCCTTTCAACCTCGATTTCGTCATCTTTTCACACGGAATTTTCTTGCAAGAACTTAGCGTGCTCCACATGCGACCTTCTACCACATCTTGACCTTCAGGTGGGTAGGGTGTGGAATCAACAAGCCGAGAACCGGTCCAATTCATGTTATCCTCGTCCGACCATGATAAGACGTCATCATAGGCTTCTTCTTCTTTTCTTTGGCCTAGCGGAGGATTCTGGTTTCTTGGTTGTGTCAGGAGAGATGGGTTGTTGTTGGGGCTTAGGGATTTCATCAATCGTCACCACCAGTATACTCAAAGTGATCACCGGTTTTTGAAGTCTGGGTGGTGTCTCACGAAAAATCCTGAGTTTTTTAGTTGAAGAGCGAGGAGGAGATCGTCTTGGTGGTGAGGTCCTTCGGGGTGGAGGCGGCATTGAGGAAGATTCACCCGACTTCTTTGAAACGTTTAGGTGCAGAATCCTTGTCACGATCATCGTCATCTCTTGATCATTTTGGTTGACTTTAATGATTCTTGCATGAAGACTTGAGTTGATAGTCTAAAAAAGAGTCTCAAAAACTTAGCTTCATCCGAAGTGAAGGTTCGGCTCTTTTGACATTTGCATCACTAATTTAGTAATCAAATCAGTGTGAGTAATGGCGTTCTTTGGCCATTATATGTTTGACCAATGTGACGATGTTTGGCGTGAGTAGTTTTGGCGTGAGAGTAGTTTGGAATATATGTTAGGAATTAGAATTTCCCGGTATTAAAGAGTCGGTCACCTCAAGTATATGTAATCGTTAGAATGCTCGTAGTCATAGTTATATTTAGGTTAGTAGTATTTAGTTAAGTAACACCGTGGAGGACGGACGGGTCTTTACCCTTGTATGCACGATCCACGCCCGTTGTGTGGCGTTATATGTAAGACTATAAATACTCTCTACCTCCCAAGGTAGAGAGTTGGAGCTCATAATAATATCTTTCACTTTCTCTCACTAAGTTCCCTAAACCTCTAACTTTCTCTCTCTAGAATTCCACATATACGCCCACTTGTGTTAATGGTTTGATGTGTATGTGAAATCAATATCCAACAATTGGTATCAAGAGCCATGGTTAGATCATATCTTGCACATCTTTGGATTTCTAGTGGTTTTAGGTGGTTTTTGAGTTTGAAAAAGTTTAGTGGTTTTGCATCATTTGGTTGATTTCTTGTGTTAAAGTTTGGATTTTGTTAGTACTTTTATGTTTAGAATCATCACAAGTGTGTTGGTTTTCATTTGGTAAGCTTGAATCATCTTGGTTGGGTTGTTTTGGATTGAAAAGTGATGTTTATGTGGTTTTTTTCTTGCTAGCGACTTAACTCACGGAATACTTTCTTCGTAGCGACTTGCTTTACAAATTTGTAGCGATTACAGTTTTAGACCTAGCGACTTAGAACTAGCGACTTAATTACAAGTAGTGGACTCTCCACCACAGGTAGCGACTTGGAGGTAGCGACTTGGTTTGTAGCGAGTTGCTCTTTAGCGACTTGTATCTTTAGCGACTTGAGTAGCAATTGTCTGCCAAAATTTTGCTAGCGACTTGAATGCTTAGCGAGTTACTACTTAGCGACTTGCAATTGTTCTAGCGACTTGGTGGTATAGCGAATCTAGGTGTTACGACTAGAGGATTAGCTTACTTAGTTGGATGTTGATTTAACGACTTGGGATTATTACTATTTAGTTGCTAGCGACTTGGTTCATTATCTTCTAGCGACTTGGGTGATTGCTTACGGTTTTCTCTTGATTTAGTAAAATCCAGTGAAAGAATCTATTTCCCGGTTTAATCATAGAGTTATAAAATCCCGTATAATCTATTAACATGTCTACCAACGTTCCTACTATCATCTCCACTTTGTTGCGAGGATGTTCAAGCGGTGGTCGGATACTCGTCCACCCATGCTTGACAGGCCGACTATGATTCTTGGGCTCAACGAATCAGATTGTATTGCCTTGGAAAGGAAAATGGTGTCAACATTCTCAAATCCATTGATGAAGGACCATATCGAGTTGAGACGACTAGAGACATACTTGATACTAATGAAGATGGTACTCTGTTTCGGAATGGACAGGACCTAAAATGTATGATGAGCTTGATGATAAGGAGAAAAAGAGATTCGATCGAGATATCGGGGCTTCAAACATTGTTCTTCAAGGTCTTCCTAAAGACATCTACAAGCTGATCAATCACAACACCGATGCAAAGGCGGTTTGGGATAATGTTAAGATGCTTCTCTCGGGTTCAGAATTAACTATGGAAGACAGAGAATCCCAACTCTATGACGAATTTGAACACTTCAAGATGAAACCAGGTGAGAGTGTCTATGAGTACTATGTGAGATTTCATAAGTTAGTGAATGACATGAGGAACATCGGAATGACTATGCCTAACATTCAGCTGAACTCAAAATTTGTGAACAACATGAATCCCGAATGGCACAAGTTTGTCACCGCTGTGAAGCTCACTAAAGGATTGAAGAATACAAACTATGAGCAACTCTATGCCTTCCTCCTTCAGAATGAGAGACATGCTATGTTTGAAAAATTGATTCTCAATCAGGTTCAAAACCAACCAATGAGAGACAAGCTCGTCTAATGACTCAACTGCCTTCTACTCAAACATCGGAATCACAACCAAAGCATCACAAGTCATACCCTTGGGTAATGGTAATCACAAACTCATTCCGGATCCTATGTTCAAACAAGGCGATCTTGATGCACCGTGGGTAACTTCATTAATCAACTAGCTCTTCCGATTAGTCAAAACATGAATTCTCTCCCACAAACCAACAACAACCTGAACGACATCTAACCCACACAAACAAGCCACTGTTAAAGATGGAAGGATCGTGGTGCAACCAGTTCAGGAAAGACAGTATGATCGGGGAAGAGGTGGAGCTGGTAGAGGTTATGTTGGCAATCAGAATCGAGGAAGGAATGGTAACCAAGGTCAAGCTAAGCCAATCAAATGTTATAAGTGTGGTGGTGAGGGACACATTGCAAGAAGCACATCTCCAAAGCGTCCACGAATCTTGATTACTTGAGAGATAAGATGCTGCTGGTACAAGCTCGGGACAATGGTGCTGCTTTGGATGAAGAGGAATTGTTGTTTCTAGCTGAGGGCAATGCCAAGACCTATGATGCGGATGTGGATGAGCGACCTATTAGGAGATAGGTCACAATCATCAAATGCCTTTCAAGTCGCTGATTGTGATGCATACGACTCTGATGTGGATGATGGACCTACGCACACACAATTTTTATGGCTAGCATTTCTCCAATGGTTTCTCCCAAGGTCTCTTCTTCACCACTAGCTGGCCCATCCCAAGACAAACTCATCTCGGAGGTATTAAAACTATACGATGATATTGATGTGCAAAAGATGCATGACAAAGTACAATCAACTGAAACTATTGAATCAAATGTTGAAAATATGGGTAATATCAATATTATCCCATATGATCAATATGTGAAACAAAGTGAAAGTGATGGTGTACCAAGTGATGCATCTTCTGCAATCAACAATGACTATGTTTTTGATGAATACCTGCATGTGCCCTGATGATTACGTTATTTCGAACTAAATGCCTATAAAGAACGTGTTGCTATTTACGAACAACGTGCTAAATTTGAGTTGACCACTCGTGAGCAGGAAATGGATGACCAAGTGCGTTGATCATTAGAAAAAGTAAATTTAGAGAAGAAGTATTGAAACAAGAATTAAATTCCTTGCAAGAAAAACTTTCTAAAACAGCTAAGCAAAAACAAGAACTTCAAGAAAATGTGAAAATGCTTAAGCAAGAATTTAATGCAAAGGAATCAAAACTCTTGAGAGATTTTTCTAATCTGAAAACTTTGAAAAACAAACTTGAAAACAAGTTGTACATACAAGGAAACACCATTAGATTTTCACATGGTCACTAAAAATAGAGTTCTAAGCGATAAGCATAGTGTTCCCATTATTGATAAACCCAACCCGAGAATGCGGAAAGATAGCTAAAGCTGCTCAAAGTGTGATCTATGATGGCAATGAGATTCTTAAACCTAGACAGAAACCTAGTTGCGTTGAGTGCACCGAGGAAGATAAGAAATCAGATGAAGTCACTAGGGAAAGGATGAACAAAAAATTAGATGATCCTAAATGCAAAGAGAAAAAATAATTATCACTCCCCATGACTACAAAAAGGAAACTGGATTTCCTTGAACATGTTTAAGCCTCAGACATTGTTGACTCCCGAACAAGTTTTCTGGAAAAGGATTTAGATAAGCGAAAGTAAAATATTGTTGAAACAAACCCTCCCCTATGGAAAATGCCTAGAAGCGTGTGTATCCTCCTAATCCACCAATGCATCTTGTTCCTAGAAAAATTGCCACTAAAAGCAAGACCTTAATTAGCCAATATGTTATATTTCAACTATTTGTTGATTTTGAGAAAACTTGCAAGAAAAGGATCACACCTTGGTATACGGAAGGAGAAAGGGGTTTTGAGCAAATGAAAGAATGTTATTCAACTGAGGTCATGCCTTTCTTTAAACTTCTAAAAGATCACTTTGAGAGTCTTAAAAAGGGGATAGAAACTGATATCAAGGGAATGGAAAAGGAATTTGATGCAATGGTAGTTGAAGTTAGTGATTATGGGCGTGCACTAAAATATAATGAGATTGAGAGGAAGAACTTGCATACCTTAAATGAGACTCTTATTCCTGAATGTGTTGCTCAAGATATCTTTTTCACTGCTTCAAATTGCTCTATTAATGCTTCCAAATTTCATGAACTATCTGTACTGCCGAAAGTCTCCCATGATCGTGTCATTGAGCTTGAAAAAACTAATTCTAAACTAAGCGAGAAAATTGGCTGGATGATCACGACAATTTGGTTAAACATTTTTCTAAACAGGAAGTTGAGCATTTTAATTTACAACTAAAATATCAACATCTTAAAGAAAATGTTAAAACTTCAAATATCAAGACATCCTCGGATGCTCGAGTTTGATGCAGTTTTTCAAATTAACAAACGTGATGAAGATTCAAGCTCATTGCAACACGATCAGAAAGTTGAAAGCCCAAATCTCTCAATTAAAGGGTCAAACGAACAATATGACAGGCTCCCAAATGCCTCCTCCTTTAGATTCTCAGAATTCTCAAACTTTTCATCTTCAAAACTTAGTTGATGCCTTACAAAAGGAAAGCAAGAGTTTTCTAGAAGAAAATGAAAAAGTTAAACGACATTTTAAAGAGTTATATGATTCAATAAAGTCACCCGTGACCAAAACAACGAAAAAATAACGTCTTTACAAAAGGAAATTGAGAATCAGAAGTCGGGAAATGGGAAGCTGCCACTTGTTTTCAATAAGAATGTTGTCTCAAAGTCACCCTTAGACTGCAAATACACTGTGACGTTTAAATATATTCCTCCTCATCTTAGGAATAATGAACATGCTTTTCATGAATATTGTGCTCACCTTAAGGATAGTCTAGAATGTCTCAGTGAGATTGTCGAAGAGGATTTCATTAACAAACCTCTTGATAGTGAAATTAGGTTTGCTTGCCTCCAGGCCAAACGATCTCAAGAGTTGCTAGAATGTGTAATTGCCACATGTCCCAAATCCTTAACCTTAGGTGCAAAAGGCAAACCTGTGATGCCTTGTTCTATGCCTAGTGCCAAGCAGGAAATCCGTTCTATGCCCAGTCTTAAGAAAGGAAACACTAATGTGCCTTCAAGTAGTTGATTCGGATATGTTAGTGCTAAGAAAGTGAACTTTAGTGTGCACAAAAGCTCAAATCACAGTCTTAAGAAAGTATACACTAATGTGCCTTCTAGTACTTGAGATCCTTGCACATCAAGTTCAGGAATGCAAAAATTAGATCAACCAACTAATGTTCCCATTCCTCTACAAGAGTAATCGGTGACTTTAAAGCGGCGGTCAAAGTCTCAAGAATATACAAGGAATGATAGGACCTTGCAAGCTAAGAATGTGCATTGGAAGAGAGTAGAAGACCAATCTAGGAACTTTAAGCTTGAGTTGAATAAAGCGAATCGTGTTGATTCTAGTATTAGCCTTAGATTGTAATTAATTCATTCGATACTATTTGCAAACCTTGTAATGATGTGCTGCTTGAATTCATTGCTAATCATGAATGTGGTGTGAATGCTTTGTCTAATTCTGTCAAATGCCCAGTTAAAATTGTTAATGCTAATAATCGTGCAAATAAGGCAAAAGGCAAAAAGCGAAAAGATTGTTAGAAAATAGTGGAAACCCACGGGAAGAACTTTTATAAAGATAGGTTATTATTGGATACCTTTTGGCCATAAGAATAATCAGTTTTGTTCTCAAACTACTAAGATTATGCCCACTAGAAAATGGATGCCTATTGGTAGAACTATTCCCTTAAGAAGTGAACATACTTTGAATAGGTCAAATCTGAGACACCAAATTGCATCTATTCCCAATGATTCCATTGCTTCTACTTGATATGGATGTTTCTGATGTGGGTGTTCCAATTACTGTTACTAACCAAGTGGAACCCATTCTTGCATGGGGATCCCAATTATCGATTATCCATTCTTGTCGTGTTCAACTGATCGTTCAAATCGTTACTGTGGTACCGGACTCGGTTGTTCCAAGCATATGGCTGGAGACCGGTCGCGCTCATGAACCGTGAGCAAATTCATCGGGACAGTTAGATTTGGTAATGATCATTTCGGTGCAATTATGGGTTATGGTGATTATGTTGTTGGTGATAGTGTTATCTCTAGAGTATACTATGTGGAAGGTTTGGGTCATAATCTGTTCTCTGTTGGTCAATTCGTGATTCGATCTAGAAGTAGCCTTCAGAAAACATACTTGTTTTGTTAGAGAACTTGATGGTAAGGAACTGTTAAAAGGAACTCGTGGTTCAAATCTTTACACCATCTCTATCGATGATATGATGAAGTCTTCTCCAATTTGCTTGTTGTCAAAGGCTTCAAAACAAAGTCATGGTTATGGCATCGTCGTCTCAATCACTTGAACTTCGGCACCATCAATGATCTTTCCAGAAAGGACTTAGTTGTAGGTTTACCTCGACTAAAGTATGAAAAGGATCATCTTTGTTCAGCATGTCAATTGGGAAAAAGCAAAAGTATGCCCATAAACCCAAACCTACTAACTCTGTCACAGAAGTTCTTCATACAATTCATATGGATTTATGTGGACCAATGAGAGTGCAGAATATCTTTGGGAAGAAATATGTGTTAGTTGTGGTTGATGATTACTCTAGATTCACAGGGTCAAGTTCTTAAGGACAAAGGATGAAACTCGATATCATCATCAAACTCATCAAGCAGTGCGAGGTTCGACTTAACAAAACCGTCGGAATTATCGGGACTGACAATGGGCGAGTTTGTTAACAAACAACTTAGTGAATTTTATGAAATCATTGGAATCACCATCAAAGAAGTGTTCCACGAACTCCTCAACAGAACGGTGTAGTTGAAAGCCGAAATCGAACTCTTGTAGAAGCCGCTAGAACAATGCTGATTTACTCAAAGGTTCCAATGTTTCTCTGGTGAAGCTATTGCCCTTGCATGCTACACACAAAATCGTTCCCGATTCACTTGTTCATGGAAAGACTCCATATGAACTTGTCCACAATAGAAAACCTAATCTCTTATTTCTTCGTGTGTTTGGTGCATTGTGTTATCCAACTAATGAGGGTCAAGACTTAGGCAAACTTAGGGCTAAAGCGGACATTGGAGTATTTGTAGGATATGCACCAAACAAAAGGGATACCGAATCTACAACAAAAGAACCCGAAATATCATGGAAACAATTCACGTTACGTTTGATGAGTTGACCGGTCAAATGGCTCTGGACAATCCAGTTCTGGACCCGCACTTCAATACAGTCCCATTGGTTCATCCCTTGTTCCAAACTCTTCTCAAGAAACTCCATATGTACCTCCATCCGAAGATGATTTAAAGAAATTGTTTGATCCTATGTTTGATGAACTTTATGATTCAATTACTAATGAGGTGTTGATCCCTACAACAGAGGGATGCTCATATTCCGTGAATGAAGTCAATCCTCGTCTCAATATCTTTAAGTCAAGAAGCACCTGCTGTTGATCCTTCCGTCTCATCAACAAATCATCATTCTTCAAATGTACATCATGGAAATGTTTCGGGCATCAATGATGAAGTTAATCCCTTTGCTACTCCCGAAGATGCTCCATTTGAAAACATATTTGCTCTTGAATCTTCATCAGAACCATCTTCTTCGGAGACATCGACTCGCTACTTCAGGTCCCTCAACAACTGTCACATGAACACCTCAGAAAATGGACTCACGATCATCCATTAGACAACATCATTGGAAATCCCTCTCGCCCAGTATCCACACGGAAACAACTTGCAACCGATGCCTTATGGTGCTTCTTCAACTCCGTACTCTCTAAGATCGAACCAAAAGATGTTAAAACCGCCATGAATGAAAATAGCTGGTTCAATGCCATGCAAGATGAAATTCATGAGTTTGATCGACTTGATGTATGGGAGTTAGTACCGCTCCAGACGTGCTATGATTATTGCACTAAAATGGATCTTCAAAGTGAAACTTGATGAGCATGGTGATGTGTTGAAGAACAAGGCTCGATTAGTTGCTAAAGGATACCGTCAAGAGGAGGGTATTGACTTTGAAGAATCTTTTGCTCTGGTTGCTCGAATCGAGGCAATCGAATCTTTTGGCTAATGCTTGCTAGTAAGAACATGGTAGTCTATCGGATGGATGTAAAGACGGCATTTCTGAACGGAGATCTTAAAGAAGTCGTCTACGTCGCCAACCCGAAGGATTTGTGAATCAAGAGCATCCTACTCACGTTTATCGTTTGAAGAAGGCTCTTTATGGTTTAAAGCAAGCTCCAAGGGCATGGTATGATACTCTTTGTCAAAGTTTCTTCTTTCTACCGGATTTAGCAAAGGAGCAGTTGATCCTACATTGTTCACCAGGAAGTCATGCAAACATTTAACTCATGTTCAAATTTATGTTGATGATATTATTTTTGCCTCGACCGACCCAATGGAATGTGATCGTTTTCTAATGAAATGAGTTCAAAATTTCAAATGTCAATGATGGGACAAATGTCATTTTCTTGGGATTACAAATTTCACAAAGTCCCTGAGGCATTTTCATAAATCAATCTAAATATGCAACTGAGATCTTAAAGAAATTTGGATTTGATTCATGTGACCTGTTGACACTCCCATGATTGATCGAACCAAACTAGATGAGGACCACTCGGGGATCATGATTGACCAAACAAAATATCGTAGTATGATTGGATCCCGATGTACCTCACGCTAGTAGACCGGACATCTTGTTCATTTGTTTGCATGTGTGCTAGATACCGTGCTAAGCCTACTAAAATGCATCTTGAAGCGGTTAAACGGGTCTTTCGGTATCTCCAAGGAACCATCAATATGGGACTTTGGTACCGAAGGACACCGGTATGTCACTAACGGCCTATGCGATCTTGATCATGCAGGGATGTCAAGATACTCGTCCGGCACGCCCGAGGTGCTCGCTTTTTGGGTGATAAGCTTGTAAGCAGGTCTTCAAAGAAGCAAATGAGTACTTCTATTTCCTCTACAGAGGCTGAATACATAGCCATGTCATCTTGTTGTGCTCAAATCTTATGGATGAGATCTCAATTATCGGACTATGGCTTTGAATTCAACAAAATCCCTCTGTACTTGATAATAAAAGTGCTATTGCTCTCTCATGCAACAACGTTCAACACTCAAGAGCAAAGCATATCGACATTCGACATCATTTCATCGGGGAACAAGTGGAAAAAGGTGTGGTGGAACTCTATTTTGTGAGATCTGAATATCGGTTAGCAGACATCTTCACCAAAGCTCTTCCAAGAGAACGTTTTGAGTTTATTCTTCCACGACTTGGCTTGAAAAGCCTTCAACCGGAAACACTCAAACGTCTTCAAGAGGAAGACGAGGAGTAAAGGTCTATCTTCATCTATCTCTTGTATATATCTATCGAAAATCAAAATACAAAATTATAAAACCTTCAAAAATCAAATAGAAAAATATAAAACTTTCAAAATCCATAAAATTTGAAAAATTAGAAAAATCTTCAAAAAAAAAATATTGTCTTTTTGTCATGTTTTCTCGGTTCGATAATATCTACGGTCTTTGTGCTGTCATTCAAAGAATGACACGGACTTTAGATGTTGTTCGAATTTAAAAAAAAAAAAAATCAAAAAATCAAAAAATCAAAAATTATTTTTGGGAAAAAAAATGGTTTATTGTCATTTTAGGCAATAACCGCTTTTAAAAGAAAGAACAGAGCCATGTTTTATCATGTTTTCAAATTCCATGCTCTGATTCTATAAACATTTATCTGCTGAAAACTAAATGCTTTGAAAAATAACTCGGTCTCTATTTTTGATAATCATCGGGACTTATTTGTCAAAATCTCTATCTCTCAATCAACAACCTATGTCATTGATTGAGGGGAGAATGATTTCAATTAAATTAAAAGTTATTTGGCATTAAATTGTTTTCAAAAGATGTACATGCATGTTTTATCAATGGAGTTTAAAGTCTTAAAATCCGATCCTTATCAGTTAAAACGCTTTCATAATCAAGTCACAATTCTCCTTAAAAGCTTTCAAAATCAATTTAAATCTATAAGAGATCACAAATCTCAAATGATTTGATAATTGTGATCGGGGAGAATGTGTGATTTAAATTGGATTTAAACCGATAATTCGGTAAATGGTTTTATAAGGATGTACAAGCTCCCCTTCCCACATGTGACAAACGATTTCAAATTTTCCATGCACATGTTGAGGGGAGCATCTATCTTAAACCAATGATTTGAAACGTGATCAACTTATCTCAATGTGCAGGTTCCCTCTAGTATGTGCAAAACTCTTTTCAAATATCTATGCAGATATTGAGGGGGAGCAAAATCATGAAAACCTCATCCTTCCCCAAAATGCTTTATCTACTTGATTTGATTAGGGAAGTGATGTTGATATTTTTTAGAAAATGGTAATCAAAGAAGTTAATTCTTTCTCTTGCCTCCGTGTGGAAAACTATTTCAAATACTTGATTCACATGTTGAGGGGGAGTTCTTCTTCTAAAAATATCAAAAACAATTCGGTACAAAATGCTTTGATAAAATATCACAAGTATCTGGATTGATTTTCAAATGGTTTTCAATTGGTTCCATATGGCAGATGAACAATACCAAAAAGACCGACCAACTTTACATTATGTATGGTGATATAAGGACGATAAGGTTAGGTATGTGTTCCCATGATCCGCGAGAACCGGAGGGATCTACCCAGGGACTATCCACTAGTTAGTGTAGAGTTCTTAGGTATGATGATAAAAGGAGAAAAATGAGATATGGGAAGAGTGCGGACTAAGACTGAGCTAGTAATGGAATAAACCCAACAAGGTTCTAGCTATGAAGTCTCGGTAAGCACTGAAGGGGTTGAAGAATTAAAAAGAATTGAATGAGAAAAGGGTGAAAACAAATAGCCCTCCATTTATTCAACCTTAGGGCGAATACCGGGTTCAATTCATATGCTACTGATGGTAACATCGGTATTGAAGACAAGACGTCATGGACCCAGTGGCGACCGCACTTCAACTTCCCTAACCACTCAAGTTCCTCTTAAAAGGACTTGTTTCATTCTCACGGGGAACCGACATTATCTATCGACTTTCTCTTAGAGATTGTTGATATTGAAGAGGAGACCCTCTCCCCAGTCTCTGATATAGGATCCAAATATGCACAAATTGAGTCTAGAGCCACGAGATCATCAATAAATCTCATTAGGACACTTTCAATGAAGACTCTCTGTTTCACACAATGTGGAAAGAGAGATTATATCTTGAGTCCTACGCATTATCCTTGTGGTATTGCGAACATCGAGTGATGTGTTTACATACTCACCGTGAAGATGGAAAGCCTTCTGGAGCCAACATCTAACAAGCTCCCGGTAGGTGGCATGTGAGATCTATTATATAGATCAACCATGTGACAACCGAACAGAAACAATGGGGCGATTCAATCTTTTGAATCAATCACGGTTCAGGTTATGGATTGACGGATACCTTTGAAAACCGGTCTTTGTGCTTTAAAACTCTTTTCATTAGCACGTCGACCGTGGTACTAATTTTCAAATCAAAAGGTGTTTTATGATTGATAATTGATTTTCATTAAAACCTTCGTTATATTGCAAAAACAATTTCTATTGAGCAATACACGATTGTTTTTCAAATCTCTTTTCATCAATCGATGGGCGTAAATTCATTTGCCGTTCACTCACTCGTGTTGTCTTCTTTGAGACGTTCGGTTTGAGAACAAATAGAGCAAATGCGAAACCCTGTCAAGGAAATTCTTGAATTATACCGATCACGAGCAATACTTACTGCGATCAACGGGGAACCGGGGGCCGTGTACCTCAATTCATCGAAAGTGATCAAAGACACTTTCGTGCGCTTTATTGCTAATCGCTGTCTTATGCGGTACACCCGACGCTTAAAATGATCGAATGAAGCGGTCAATTCATAGCCGCATGCTCACACAACACATTCATATCAAAAGATATCATGATTGGTGCATCAATGACTCGGATATTCTAACTCCATGCTTATGCTACGCTGCTGCCAATATCATGAATCAACTAATGCTTCCGCTACTCTGATGAGAAGATATCATGATCCAGAATGTGAGCATGTCGGTCCGAAAGTCACAACATCACATAATACCAACACCACAATGGATGTATCGAGATTTTCTATTAGTGATGATCTCAAAAGTTGGCTCAACATTATTATCACGTGGATCTGTAAAAGACCTCCACTTGGATTAACCAAACATGCAATGAGTGGAATCAATGACTACGAGCTTCGAGCAAAGTACTACATCAAGAATGCAAGATCAATTGTTAATGTAATATCGGATTGTATTCAATGTCATTTTAGTATATGTTTGAGGTGACCTCCCTTAGGGGAGATTGTTAGGAATTAGAAATTCTAGGTATTAAAGAGTCGGTCACCTCAAGTATATGTAATCGTTAGAATGCTCGTAGTCATAGTTATATTTAGTTAAGTAGTATTTTGTTAAGTAACACCGTGGAGGACGGACGGTTCTTTACCCACTGTATGCCTGATCCACAACCCGTTGTGTGGCGTTTTATGTAAGACTATAAATTCTCTCTACCTCCCAAGGTAGAGAGTTGGAGCTCATAATAATATCTTTCACTTTCTCTCACTAAGTTCCCTAAACCTCTAACTTTCTCTCTCTAGAATTCCACTTATACGCCCACTTGTGTTAATGGTTTGATGTGTTTGTGAAATCCAATATCCAACACAATATATAAAGAGTAGATTAGGAAAGAAACAATCAAACCACAACAAGTTGTTTATAGTGGTTCGGTCTACAAGGACTCTTTTTCCTTGCCCTACTCCACTCCCCAAGTCTCACACTCGAGAGTTTAACTTCACTAGTCAACAAGCTCCTTTCACCGCGGAGAAACCTTTACCACTTCGCTACACACTATTTCCGATACTAAGCTAAATGTCGAGTTCTTTTCAAGGGTACAACCACTCCCACACACAATGTATTTTAAGGACTAAAATACTAACCACTCACACTCAAAAGATTATGATGGTTTGGTACAACAATGAAGTATGAATCAACACAAGATCATACAACAACAAACAAACAAGACTTCCAACTTCGCGCTTGAAGCTTGAATGTGACTTGATTTTCTTTGCTACAAAAGAGATCACTAATATGATATGAAACTGAGTTAGAAAGGTTAGAGAGAAGGAATGTATGAGAGTATGATAGAAAGGGATAAAAAAACTACTTGGTTTGGCTTTGCTATTTATAGCCAAAACACTCAGCAAGCACCACGGACCACGGAACCCTTAAAAGGGTTCCGCCCATGTTAAATTATGGTGCCGCCGAGGTCTGACAACAAGATCTCAAAATCTTGCCAAAGTCAACCATATCTATGCAAGATTGTGTAAGATATGTAGAGCCTAAATCTACACAAAGTATCTATTGAAATCTTCCAATGATGTCATGTGTTTGTTTTTCTATTTTTAGAAATATGTAAATACAAATGCAATGTTTAGTTTTTAATAAACCAAAACATTCTAAAAACTACTATCATACATTATGGTTTAGAGTCATACCAAGATATGATTAATCACAATATAAATGCTTGAGTGATGAAGATATTATTTGAAAAAGCTTGTTTTAATATCTATTAAACTTGACAAGCTTTAAGCTTTAAAAATTAAATTTACTTTTGTCGTTAACAAAACTTAAGTAAAGATCAAAAATATAAATAACGTTTAATGACGATATTTGTATTAACAATATCCCCCTTTTTGTTGAGGACAAAACATAAATTTTATTTTTATAAAAGATGTAAAGATTGTACAAGAGTTATAAAAATATTAGTTTTAGAACTTGAAAGAAAAATGATAATGCAAGTATGTCCAATATAGATATGATGTTGAATTTTTCATAAAGTCAAAGTCTTCACTAGTTGAAGCATTATGTTGACTTTTCGAAAGTCAAAGTGTGCAGTTTGACTTTTTCGAAAAGTCAAATATTACTAATGAAGTATTGTTAGCCTTAATAATATTTAATAGAAGTGATGGTCATTCACGTTTAGGAACTTTGTAACGTGTGTTAGATATCGTGATAGAATAGTCAACTAGCTCGTGGATTGGGCTAAGCTAAATGAGTATTAGTTTAGTTAAGCTAGCCTTTTATAAGTTAATGTAATCCATGTCCAATCAAGCCCAAGCCCAAGCCCAAGCCCATAGGGTAATATGTAGGAAGTAAATACCCCGTCAAAATGGTCATTTGAGGGGTGTGCTTGAGTGTGTATGTGTGTGTTTTCTCTTTTTGATAAAAGTTCTTCTTTTCACAAAAAAATAAAATAAAATAAAATAAAAATAAATAAAAAATTGAAAAACCATAAAAAAAAAATATAAAAATATAAAACTTTCAAAAAATAAAAAAACAATATAAAATCAAAAATCCAAAAATATTCTTCTCACGACATGTCTCTTGTATAATCGATATTCTGTACGTTTCTAGAAATGTCATTCAACAATGATACAGACATGTACAGATGCTTGAGCGAGAGTTCTTTATATGTTTTCCAAAACATGTCGTTTCTCTAAAAAAATTTCTCAATGGCTTTAAGATTTAAACCCGACAAAAAGATGACTTTTGATTATTTCAAATCAAAACTCGTTTTCAAAAGAAAATCTAAGTGTACGCCAAAGGCACTACATTTAAAATCGGTGAGAAAATCATCATCATCTTGAGCACTTTTTCAAGATTGTTCAAAATCTTTCAAAATATTTTGTGCTCAAGATAACTCCCTCTAAAACCCTTTAATTGATTATGTTTTATTAAAGGGGGAGTATAAAACCAAAATGTTCTAAATTCATGCTTAAATCAAATCCGTTTGTCTCCCCAAAAGATTCTAAAATGTTGTTTAATCCGTTTATATCAAAAATATCATGAATATGCTATTTTTGAGGGGGAGAAGACGTGATTAAAATGTGATCAAAAAGTTTAATGATCGTTGTTTGAATCTCAAAAGAGCACTCGCTTGAAACCATTGAATTGACGAGGAATCAAAGTCAAGAATGTACCATTTCGAGAAACTCGTGATAGACATGCACTTTCATGGGTCTAACCTTCTTTTCAAGGAGTGTTTACATCTTCAAGTTAGTTATTAGAGCTAGTTGTCACCTAAAAACCGACAATGGAACTCTTTAACTTAGCAACGTAACCGTGTCTCGAGGGGAATTGTCTATCATGAGCCGATCAATTCAAAAAAGTGCGAACTCTACTCTCACTGTGCAGATTTCTGTCAAAACTGTTAGGAATTAGAAATTCCCAGTATTAAAGAGTCGGTCACCTCAAGTATATGTAATCGTTAGAAAGCTCGTAGTCATAGTTATATTTAGTTAAGTAGTATTTAGTTAAGTAACACCGTGGAGGACGGACGGGTCTTTACCCACTGTATGCCTGATCCACAGCCCGTTGTGTGGCGATTTATGTAAGACTATAAATACTCTCTACCTCCCAAGGTAGAGAGTTGGAGCTCATAATAATATCTTTCACTTTCTCTCACTAAGTTCCCTAAACCTCTAACTTTCTCTCTCTAGAATTCCACTTATACGCCAACTTGTGTTAATGGTTTGATGTGTTTGTGAAATCCAATATCCAACAATTGGTATCAAGAGCCATGGTTAGATCATATCTTGCACATCTTTGGATTTATAGTGGTTTTTAGGTGGTTTTTGAGTTTGAAAAAGTTTAGTGGTTTTTGCATCATTTGGTTGATTTCTTGTGTTAAAGTTTGGATTTTGATAGTACTTTTATGTTTAGAATCATCACAAGTATTTAGGTTTTGATTTGGTAAGCTTGAATCATCGTGGTTGGGTTGTTTTTGGATTGAAAAGTGATGTTTTTGTGGTTTTCTTGCTAGCGACTTGACATTCGGACTTCATTCTTCGTAGCGACTTGCTTCACAATTTTGTAGCGAGTTACAGTTTTGGAGCTAGCGACTTAGATCTAGCGATTAACAGTACAAGTAGTGGACTCTCCACTACGGGTAGCTACTTGGTGGTAGCGACTTGGTCTCAGAGCGAGTTGCTCTTTATCGACTTGAATCTTTAGCGACTTGAGTAGCGAATTGCTGCCAAAATTTTGCTAGCGACTTAATGCTTAGCGAGTTACTACTTAGCGAATTGCAATTGTTTAGCGACTTGGTGGTGTAGCGAATTAGGTGTTAGCGACTTGGTGCATTATCTTCTAGCGACTTGGACCTTAGCGAGTTGGCTTAGTTTAGCGATTTGACTGTAAATACTGTGCTTAGCGATTTGGTGCTTTAGCGAGTTGCTACTTAGCGACTTGGTGCTTAGCGACTTGGTTCAAGGGTTATAGCGACTTGGTTGATTTTTACGAAGAAGAGCTTTGACCAAAGTTGACTTTTTACGTCAAAACTTCAAACGGCCATAACTTTTGATCCGTAACTCCGTTTTCAAAATACTGTCAAAAGCGACCGGAACAACCTGAATATTGTGAGGTTTCACCACGATGTCGTGAAACGAATTTTTCGAGGCCCAAATCCTCTCCGAAAGAAGTTATTGAGCTTTTAAGATTTTAGATCTAAATTTCTCCATAAAATCGTGCAACAACCAACCCAAATCACAACCAAACAACATCTCTGCTTATCCCACAAACAATCATAAGACCTAACACACAATTGTCTATCATTGTGTCGATCCATCAGTCATCTTAACACATTCCATTGGTCATTGCTTAACGGTTTGGTCTTGATTTTAGTAAAATCCCGCGAAAGATTCTATTTCTGGTTTTAAATCATAGACTTGTAAAATCCCGTGCATTCCACCACATCATGTCTTACTCTACTGACACAGTGATTTCAGAAGTGCTTAAATTGTATGATGCTGTGGACAATAATGTTAATGATTGCTACACCGAACGATTAAAGATGTTTGAATTAAACAATGAGGATGTGAGATCTTCATGTTCGGAGTACAATGAGAATGAATTGCACCTGCTGAGAATGCCATGAAAATGGAATGAAGCATTGAGCCCTATCAGCTACTTCATCTGCACCTCATACAACAGTATCCATAGCTGGGATCGAACATGTAGTGCTCTTTTTCGCCAGGACTTACCTACATTGACAAGAAGCTTGCTGTTGAACTTAGAACATTTAAAGCTGCAACTTACCAATGAAGAGGTTCAAAAGGATGGTTCCAGGTCAACTCTTCAAGTAATCTACAAACAATTTCACCATTCATCAGTGGGGAATATTCAATGATTACGATCAACATTTGACTGAATTTCCTTCAAAAACATACTTGGAATGGAAATTCATGAATTCATTGAGACATTTATCCAACTCATGGATAATGTGAAAAAGTACATTGAAGAATCGCTCAAAAGAATGAAAACGTGAATGAGTGTCAGTGCGATGAAAGATTGTTGTGATAAGTTGGGTAATGTATCTGTTGAAGAATCGGGTGTTGCTTTGAATGCAGAATGTCGTGACAACAAAAATGGATGAGTCGGATAATGCAAAAATGGAATCTTCGTGCTCAAATTCACAAGAGAGAGAGGTGCACCGCACACAACCGCAAGTTAATGCAAAGGAACGCTCCATGGAAGCTTCGGATGTACCCAAGATAGAGATGCACCCGTCACAGCATGTGCATGTCAATGCTGAGGTAAGTTGCATGGAAGTTTCTGTTGTACCTAGTTGTGCATCTTCTACTCAAAAT
Organism: Chrysanthemum makinoi; assembly: GCA_910596185.1. NCBI lineage: Eukaryota > Viridiplantae > Streptophyta > Magnoliopsida > Asterales > Asteraceae > Chrysanthemum > Chrysanthemum makinoi. The sequence continues at coordinate 23,873,345 of OU343216.1, forward strand.
GATGATTATGAACTGCATGAGTACGTGCATTTGTGCCGATGATTCTTACTTGAGCTTAACATATATACGGATCAAGTTGCTATTTATGAACAACGTGCTAAGTTTGAGTTGACCACCCGTGAGCAGGAAATGGATGTCCAAATACGTACAACTATTAGAAAAAGTAGGTTTAGAGAAGAAGTATTAAAACAAGAGTTAAACTCCTTACAAGAAAAGCTTTCTAAAACTGCTAAGCAAAAACAAGAACTTCAAGAAAATGTTAAAATGCTTAAGCAAGAATTTAGTGCTAAGGAATCAAAACTTTTGAATGATTTTTCTAATCTAAAAACTTTGAAAAACAAGCTTGAAAATAAGTTGTACGTACAAGGAAACACCATTCAGACTGCTCACATGATCACTAAGCATAGAGTTCTAAGTGACAAACATAGTGTTGCCTTAGTTGATGAACCAAACCCTGAGGCTTGTAAAAGGCTAGAGAAGCTCATAAGGTACTGTATGATGGTAATGAGATCCTTAAGCCTAGACAGAAACCTAGTTGCTACTGAGTGCACCGAGGAAGATAAGAAATCAGATGAAGTCACTAGGGAGAAAATGAATAAGAAGCTAGAAGATCCCGAGTGTAAAAAGAACAAGATAACGATAAAACCCCATGATTACACTAAGGAAAATTGGATATCCTTAAACATGTTTAAGCCTCAGACTCTATTGACCCTGAACAAGTGTTCTGGAAAAAGGATATGGACTTGCAAAAGCTGAAAATCTTGTTGAAAAGAATCCCCCTTGTAGGAAATTCCCTAAAGCGATTGTGTATCCTCCAAATACACCAATGCATTTAGTTCCTAGAACTATTGCCACTAAGAGCAAGACCTTAATCAGTCAATATGTTATTCTTCAACTATTTGTCGATTTTGAGAAAACTTGTAAGAAAAGGATCACACCCACTGGGATAACTGGGGAAAGGGTTTTGAACAAACAAAAGAATGCTATCTAACTGAGGTCATGCCTTTCTTTAAACAACTAAAAGATCATTTTGAGAGTCTTAAAAAGGGGATAAAATCAGATATTAAAGAAATGGAAAAGGAATTTGATGCAATGATAGTTGAGGTTAGTAACTATGAGCGAGAATTAAAATATAATGAGATTGAGAGGAAGAACTTGCATACCTTGAATGAGAATCTTATTTCTGAATGTATTACTCAAGATGTGTTTTACATTGCTACGAATTGTTCCATTAATGCTTCTCAATTTCATGAATTATCTGTTGCTCTGAAAGTCTCCCATGATCGTGTCATTGAGCTTGAAAAACTAACTCTAAACTGCATGAGAAAATTGAACAGGATGATCATGATAACCTGGTGAAACAGTTTTCTAAATTGGAAGTTGAGCATCTTGCTTTGCAATTAAAATATCAACATCTAAAAGAAAATGTAAAAACCTCAAATATCAAGACATCCTTGGATGCTCCTGAATTTGATGCAGTTTTGAAATTAGCAAACGTGATGAACAGATTCGAGCTCATTGTAACACGATCGAAGATTGAAAACCCAAATCTCACAACTAAAAGGTGAAAAGAAGGAAGTGACTGGATCCCAAATGCCTCCTCCTTTAGATTCTCAGAATTCTCAAACTTTTCATCTTCAAAACTTAGTCAATGCATTACAAAAGGAAAACGAGAGTTTTCTCGAAGAAAATGAAAAAGTTAAACGACACTTTAAAGAGTTATATGATTCAATGAAAGTCACCCGTGACCAAAACAACGAAAAAATAACGTCTTTACAAAAGGAAATTGAGAATCTGAGAAGTCGGGAAATGGGAAACCGCCACTTGTTTTCAATAAGAATGTTGTCTCAAAGTCACCCTTAGATTGCAAATACACTACAGTTAAATATATTCCTCCTCATCTTAGGAATAATGAACATGCTTTTCATGACTACTGTGCTCACCTTAAGGATAGTCTAGAATGTCTCCGTGAGATTGTCGAAGAGGATTTCATTAACAAACCTCTTGATAGTGAAGTTAGGTTTGCTTGCCTCCAGGCCAAACGATCTCAAGAGCCGCTAGAATGTGTAATTGCAACATGTCCTAAATCCTTATCCTTAGGTGCAAAAGGCAAAGCTGTGATGCCTTGTTCTATGCCTAAAGCCAAGCATGTGACCCTTGATATGCCTTGTTCCATGTCAAATTTCAAGCAAACAGCCTGTGATGTGCCTCCTAGAATTTCAGATCCCAGCACTTCTAGACCAGGAATGCAGAAAGTAGTGAAGCCATGTAATGTTCCCATCGTTACTTCTACTGATGTTAAGATTGACACTAAAGTTAGCGGGTCAAAACCTAGAAGCTATGCAAGAAGGATAGGATTTCGCAAACTAAAAGTGATCATGATAAGGAAGTAAAAGAACACCATAGGGACAAGAAGTTTGATTTGAACAAAAGAATCGTGTTAGTTCTAGTATTAGCTCCAAGCTTACTAAAATTAATTCGAGGCCTTATGCTGTCTGCAAAACATGCAAAAATGTTTAATTTACGGTAATCATGATAAATGTGATGTGTTATTTCAGAGGTCTAAGATTCATAACCCAGTTAAGAAAGTTTGGAGAGCGAAAGCAGTTAAGCAATCTGGAAACCTACAGGGAAGGTTTTTACCAATGTAGGATTTCATTGGAAGCCAACAGGTCGAATATTCACGAATGGCAAACCTTGCCCCTTAACTAGATCCACTATGCCTAGAGTAGTGCCTGTTAAGGTTTGGAAGCCAACGGGTAGAATAATCCCATTAAGCACAAAATGTCCCTCGACTAAGTCTGATGCTTCTACTAGTTCAGCTCCTAGTGACAATGACATTGCATCTAGGGTTTCTGCTGATTCAAAGATTGTTTGTGCTAACCAAAAGGAACCCATGAGCACGTGGGGATCCAATGTTTCCAATTCTATCTTCGTCACGTTGTCCAAAGCAGGCCGTACAAATCGTCCCTTGGTATTTGGATTCGGGCGGCTCTAAACATATGACTGGGCTCTTAACAATGACGTCTGTTCACATCAGTTCAGGCCTCGTACTTCATCATTATGGCGTCTGCAGATAACACTTCAGGCCCGTTCCTCAAAGAAAAGAAAAGTGTATGCGCTTGATTGCGCTTTATCTTCAGAAAATGAGAAATCTTCATGTTTATGACCATTCTCATCGACATTCTTCATCAACAAGCTTCATGTTTCTCCCATGCTCATTCAGTCATCAAGTGGATCTACATTCATTAATGTATATTCTTATTCACTTGCTAAATCAAAAATGGCAACTTCGGATGTAATTTTGAGGGGAGAAGAAGTGAATATACTTAAATGATGATGGATTTTTGAATAATGGTTATACGACTTAAAGTTTGATGACTCTCCTCCAACGCCTAATGTTTCACTCACTAAGGATAAATGGGATTTATTGTTTGGGATTCATTGGTTCAAGATATGTTTGATGAGTATTTACAACCGCTAGCGAATATTTGATGATCATCAAAGAATATGTGATTCATGAGTTCAAGATATGTTTGATGATCATCAAAGAAGTACAACTCAGACTACTCAAAAGCCCAATCTCCAGGTATTCCTCAAGGCGTTGATAATGATTATCATAATATTGCAGTTGCACTCATGAATAATGATCCGCTCTTTGGTATTCCTTTGCCAAATATTCACGGATTATTGTTCATGAATAATGATCCACTCTTTGGTATTCCTTTGCCAAATCTTCATGGATTATTATTCCTCTCATCGTGCATGCTATAAATCAACCACATGAACTTCAAGGAAAATGTCTACCTCATCCGCTCGAAGTTATTGGTGTATCCTCCATATCAGTCTCTACATGAATACTTTTAGGAAGAATACATTGATGTTGAGGCATCATTTGTTCGGTTCATTCATGGGTGAATGTACATTCGGTTGTATGTTTATTCACATGTTGGTCATTTGACACAAGTTGATTACTCGAGTTACTCTTTTATCAATTATTTGAGGTTGAAGTTGACGTTCACAAAGGCGTGATCTTATTTGATAACTTGCTCGAGCTTAAGAATTAGAGTTGAAGTCTTGGGTTATCTAGTTACCAGCAGTCGAGGTGGATGGTTGAAGACCTGGTTAACTATCACTATTAGGAGTTACGTTGTTTTACTCAGTGTCACGCGTATATTACGTTGTGGATAATCGCAAGAGGTGTTAATGTCTCATACCTTGTTTGAGTGTGAGTACTTAGAGATTTGCTTGAAGCATAGATTCTAGACACCGTTCTTCCATCTTTAAGTGCAAGCTTAAGACACAAATGCGGGGAATTCGACTTCAGTTTCAAGTTTGGTATATTGGGTTTTCTTCAACAGTGGTCACTTCAAATTGTCTACATATGGGTTGATAAAGATAGTCGGAGAGAGTTTATGTAGCAGTTGATTCTCACAGGATTCATTTGGGCTATTTGAGTTCTTCTCACAAGATTTCAAGTTTATGGATATATTATGTTTTCTGATTACGAGGTATCAAAACCATTTGGGGGAAGGATATATTATTCCAACTATTTGGGGAAGTGGTCTCTGGAGACCTTTGGTTTATGTTCTTCAGTGTTCAGTTTGAAGAAATGTGAGAAGAATATTTGGAACGTGAGATGATACTGCCTATCGACATCTTATATACGGTTTATGATAAAGTGCTTCAGGTTATATGCACAACATGTTCACTTGATCGAGCTAATTCAGTTATTTCAGAGTTGACATCCACAGAGATGATTAGTGACTCAACATGTTACATGGATGTCATCGTCTCTACTCTTGTTGGGTACATGTGTACATTATGTGCTGATTGGTTATATGTTATATAACTGGAATGCACTTGGTAAAATGAAGATGTTGATATATTGTTCCCCTAAATAGACAACTGGTCAATCTCGAAGAGTAAGGTGTACATCGGGGATGCACAGCAAGTTCATGTGATCGGTCGTAATCGGTTAATCGGATTTGATAACCACTGAGGCGATCAATGTTTCAACTTGTTACTTGGTGTTCTCGTGTTCTTGAGGTCTTTGAGCTTCAATCAATGAGACCGCTTTGTATTCAACTCTACTTCTTAAGGAAATGGTCTTTATTCGATGTTTGTCGGTTTGGGGGGAAGCTACCAAAGATTCAAATTGAGAAGGCTCATGTCCAGGCGATTTTCTTAGAAGCCTCGAATGCTTTGGTGGCGAAAGTTTATGAGATGTTGATTCCTTTCTTCTACAACGTGCTGAACGATATCTTTATCTCGGTACTCATTTCATCATTCTCTTAAACTAATTTATCTCTTGTAAATATTTATTCGAAAAACAAAATACAAAATTATAAAACCTTCAAAAATCAAATAGAAAAAAATAAAACTGTCAAAATCCATAAAAATTTGAAAAATTCAAAAAATCTTCAAAAAATATTGTCTTTTTGTCATGTTTCTCTCGATTCGATAATATCTACGGTCTTGATGTTGTCATTCAAAGAATGACACGGGACTTTAGATGTTGTTCGAATTTTTTATAAAAAAATCAAAAATCAAAAATTAAAAATTATTTTTGGGAGAAAGAGAAAAATGGTTTATTGTCATTTCAGCAAGAACCCGCTTTTTCAAGGAAAGAACAGAGCCATACTTTATCATGTTTTCAAAATTCCATGCTCGGATTCTTTAAACATTTATCTGCGAAAACTAACGCTTTGAAAAATAACTTAGTCTCTATTTTTGATAATCATCTGGACTTATTTGTCAAAATATCAATCTCTCAATCAACAACCTATGTCATTGATTGAGGGAGAATGATTTCAATTAAATTAAAAAGTTATTTGGCATTAAATTGTTTTCAAAAGATATTCAAGCATGTTTTATCAATGGAGTTTAAAGTCTTAAAATCCGATCATTATCGGTTAAAACGCTTTCATAATCAAGTCACAATTCTCCTTAAAAGCTTTCAAAATCAATTTAAATCTATAAGAGATCACAAATCTCAAATGATTTGATAATTGTGATCGGGGAGAATGTGTGATTTAAATTGGATTTAAACTGATAATTAGGTAAATGGTTTTATAAGGATGTACAAGCTCCCTTCCCACATATGACAAACGATTTCAAATTTTCCATGCACATGTTGAGGGGAGCATCTATCTTAAACCTATGATTTGAAACGTGATAACTTATCTCAAGGTGCAGGTTCCCTCTAGTATGTGCAAAACTCTTTTCAAATCTCGAGGCACATATTGAGGGGAGCAAAATCATGAAAACCTCATCCTTCCCCAAAATGCTTTATCTACTTGATTCGATTAGGGAAGTGATGTTGATATTTTTTAAATGGTAATCAAAGAAGTTAATTCTTTCTCTTGCCTCCGTGTGGAAAACTATTTCAAATACTTGATTCACATGTTGAGGGGAGTTCTTCTTCTAAAAATATCAAAAACAATTCAGGTACAAAATGCTTTGATAAAATATCATAAGTATCCGGATTGATTTTCAAATGGTTTTCAATTGGTTCCTATGGCGGATGAACAATACCAAAAAGACCGACCAACTTTACATTATGTATGGTGATATAAGGACGATAAGGTTAGGTATGTGTTCCCATGATCCGCCAGAGGATCTACCGGGGACTATCCACTAGATAGTGTAGAGTTCTTAGGTATGATGATAAAAGGAGAAAAATGAGATATGGGAAGAGTGCGGACTAAGGCTGAGCTAGTACTGGAATAAACCCAACAAGGTTCTTGCTATGAAGTCTCGGTAAGCAGTGAAGGGGTTGAAGAATGAAAAAGAATTGAATGAGAAAAGGGTGAAAACAAATAGCCCTCCATATATTCAACCTTAGGGCGTAAACCGGTTCAATTCATATGCTATTGATGATAACATCGGTATTGAAGACAAGACGTCATGGACCCAGTGACGCTCTGCACTTCAACTTTCCAAACCACTCAAGTTCCTCTTAAAAGGACTTGTTTCATTCTCACGGGAACCGACATTATCTATCAACTTTCTCTTAGAGATTGTTGATATTGAAGGAGGAGACCCTCTCCTTAGTCTCCGATATAGGATCCAAATATGCACAAATTGAGTCTAGTGCCACGAGATCATCAATAAATCTCATTAGGACACTTTCAATGAAGACTCTCTGTTTCACACAATGTGGAAAGAGATTATATCTTGAGTCCTACGCATTATCCTTGTGGTATTGCCAGAACATCTGAGTGATATGCAACATACTCACAATGAAGATGGAAAGCCTTCTGGAGCCAACATCTAACAAGCTCTTGGTAGGTGGCATGTGAGATCTATTATACAGATCAACCATGTGACAACTGAGCAGAAACAATGGGGCGATTCAATCTTTTGAATCAATCCTGGTTCAGGTTATGGATTGACGGATACCTTTGAAAAACCGGTCTTTGTGCTTTAAAACTCTTTTCATTAGCACGTCGACCGTGTACTAATTTTTCAAATCAAAAGGTGTTTTATGATTGATAATTGATTTTCATTAAAACCTTCGTTATATTGCAAAAACAATTTCTATTGAGCAATACACGATTGTTTTTCAAATCTCTTTTCATCAATCGATGGACGTAAATTATTTGGTTCACTCACTCCGTGTTGTCTTCTTTGAGGCGTTCGGTTTGAGAACAGCTAGAGCATTGAAACCCTGTCAAGGAAATTCTTTGAATTATACGATCACGAGGCGTACTTGTCTGATCAGCGGGAACCGTGGGCCTAGTACCTCAATTCAACGAAAGTGATCAAAGACACTTTCGTGCGATTTATTGCTAACTGCTTGTATGCGGTACACCCGGCGTTTGCGGTGATCGAATGGAGCGGTCAATTCATAGCCGCATGCTCACACAACACATTCATATCAAAAGATATCATGATTGGTGCATCAATGACTCGGATATTCTAACTCCATGCTTCGCTGCGCCAATATCATGAATCAACGAATGCTTCCGCTACTCTGATGAGAAGATATCATGATCAGAATGTGAGCATGTCGGTCCGAAAGTCACAACATCACATAATACCAACACCACAATGGATGTATCAGAGATTTTCTATTAGTTGATGATCTCAAAAGCTGGCTCAACATTATTATCACGTGGATCAGTAAAAGACCTCCACTTGGATTAACCAAACATGCAATGAGTGGAATCAATGACTACGAGCTTGGGAGCAAAGTACTACATCAAGAATGCAAGATCAATTGTTAATGTAATATCGGATTGTATTCAATGTCATTTTAGTATATGTTTGAGGTGACCTCCCTTAGGGGAGATTGTTAGGAATTAGAAATTCCGGTATTAAAGAGTCGGTCACCTCAAGTATATGTAATCGTTAGAAAGCTCGTAGTCATAGTTATATTTAGTTAAGTAGTATTTAGTTAAGTAACACCGTGGAGGACGGACGGGTCTTTACCCACTGTATACTTGATCCACAGCCCGTTGTGTGGCGATTTATGTAAGACTATAAATACTCTCTACCTCCCAAGGTAGAGAGTTGGAGGTCATAATAATATCTTTCACTTTCTCTCACTAAGTTCCCTAAACCTCTAACTTTCTCTCTCTAGAATTCCACTTATACGCCCACTTGTGTTAATGGTTTGATGTGTTTGTGAAATCCAATATCCAACAAAAACTTATAAGCACATGTGAAGGGGGAGTGTTTCTGAAAATATAAAACTCTCGGAGTGTTTCAAACATGTTTTCAATCATAAACACCCTGAGATTTTCAAGAAAAATGGTTTTATGGCAACATGGGACAGTCATGGAGTTATAAGATGACTAAGGATAGGAAATCCGTCCTATGATCCGCAAGAGCCGGAGGGATCTACCCAAGGACAATACCCATAGTTAGTATTAAAAAGAAATGTAATGAAAAAGGGTGAAAAGAAATAGCCCTCCATAATCAACCTTAGGCGTAAAACCGGGTTCAATTCATATGCTACTTGGTTGTCACTAAGATGACACGGTATTGAAGACAAAGGCGTCATGGACCCAATGGCGACTGCACCTAACCTTCTTGCCACTCAAATTCCTCTTAAAAGGATTTGTTTCATTCTCACTGGGAACCCTACATAATCTATCGACTTTCTCTTAGAGATCATTGGTATTGAAGAAGTAGACCCTCTCCCTAGTCTCCGCTTAGGAAAACCAAAATGCACTAATTGAGTCTAGAGCCACGAGATTCATCAAAAGATCTCATAGGAACACATGACATTTCATCTATTGATGTTCAACAATAAGAACACAAGTGATACATTCTAGAGTCCTACGCAGATCTTAGCAATCTGCCAGAACATTTATGAGAGGTTTCACAATTGTGATCTTCAGTGATTGAATGGAAACTCCTGCCATGGTCAACATCAAACAGCCACGGCAGGTGGTCACCGGTAATTCTTTATGGGTTACACTTAGTGTGTCTCAAACGGTCTACAGTCGTGAGGTGATGCTACGGTGTACCTCGACTCACCGAACTGTAGATGTACTTCGGTATGTCGTGTTAGCCTTCTTGAGGGACTCCAGTTTCAGGAACAGCCTTTGTAAGAATTAGAGATGTGTTTTCACACTATGCTGTTAACACCCTCGAAGTTCAAACCTGTAAGCGTTGGAAATCCCGCTAAGGAGATTCCTTTCACGAATGGAATCCTGAAGATGTGGGTCATTACTTGAACTTGTTCAACGTAATGCCAATTGTCCCTTAAGGGATTCGGACGGCTGATTCGCCCGACCAAGGTGAATGGAATCAAGACATTCATCAGTAGAACAATTGTAGTAATCAATTCTTTAAGAAAAGATTACAATGATCAATAGGTGTTCGTGACTGTACCTGGGAAGCTGCTGCTGATGGATGCTCGCAGGAGCAAGAGATCATGCAGATTCTCCAAATGCTCATACCAACAACATCACAAACGAAGTTCTCATCAAAATCAAAGGCAACACAGAGTCAGAATGATTCTTCGTCAAAGTCAAAGAATCTACAAAGTTATAAAGACTCGAGAACTTCAGCATTGGATTTTCAAAGTCAAAAAGAAGTGTGAGCATGATGGAGAAAGACATGGAGACAACTACACCATAGAAGTTGACAACGGCAGACAACCACATTAACTGATCACAAAGCATGAAGGAACGAAAATCAAGACTATTCTATATCTACACACAAAGTTCAAGCTCAAGGAAAGTAAAGACCTAATCAAGTGGAGCATCTTTTGAATGACCACCCCTTAGGGGGAGATTGTTAGCCTTAATAATATTTAATAGAAGTGATGGTCATTCACGTTTAGGAACTTTGTAACGTGTGTTAGATATTGTAATAAAAGAGTCAACGGGCTCGTGGATTGGGCTAAGCTAAATGGGTATTAGTTTAGTTAAGCTAGCCTTTTATAAGTTAATGTAATCCATGTCCAATCCAAGCCCAATACCAAGCCCATAAGGGTAATATGTAAGGAAGTATAAATACCCCTCAAATGGTCATTTGAGGGGTGTGCTTGAGTGTGTATGTGTGTGTTTTCTCTTTGATATAAAAGTTATTCTTTTCATCTTTTCTCTCTAAAACATATGCCTAACATATATCATCTTAAGTCACCATCTTAATCTTTCTTCTTCGTATTCCTACGCATAAGTGTTTGTGTTTGTTACGTGTATACTTGTGTTTAGGGGTGTTATCGGGTCGGGTTATCGGGGTTATCGGGTTTGTCGGGTCGGGTTTAGTCGGGTTATGATTTTTTTAAAAGTCACCCACAACCCGACCCGATAAGTAATCGGGTTATCGGGTTATGGTGTTATCGGGTCGGGTTAAGTCGGGTTGGGTTGAGTCAGGTTGTCGGGTTAAAAAACCAAATTGTGGCTAACAGTGAGTAATTGATTAAAAGATGTATGATTTACTATCACTTATTTGTGCACAAATGTGGCTTGTTTGAGCACTACTGTTGAAGCACTACGATCATAGAAGAGTTTAACCATCAAACAAGATGTTGTATTGCATACTCAGATTTACACAAAATCCCTAACAGTTCCAACCAAAATAAAATAAAAAGAATGAATACAATACACAAATTAGTCTATAATCACACATGGTCATTCAACACCATCACCAGCTTCTATCAATAAATCATACCTGCTAATTTCACCAACTCAGATTTCAAACATTTAAATAAAAAACTTAAAAATAAAAAATAAAAAACCAAACGTTTTATGTAACTTACATACATTGGGCCTATAAAAACTAATAAATAAAAAATGAAAAATTGATTTTCGGGTCTAATCGGGTTGACCCGATAACCCGATAACATTATTTTTTCAACCCTAACCCGACCCAGTAACACTATCGGGTTATCGGGTTCGGGTCAAAACAACCCGACAAGATTTTTGACCCGATTTGACCCGACCCGATAAGGCCTTATCGGGTTCAGGTTCGGGTCGGGTCAACCCGACCCTACTGACACCCCTACTTGTGTTGGTAACGTGGGTATTTGTGATAAGGTTGAGATAATCAAGGTCCTACAAGTATCATGTTGACTTTTTCAGAAAGTCAATGTATGCAGTTTAAGTTTTTCAAAAAGTCAAATATAACCAAGTTTTATATATTTCTCCCCCTTTTTATCTCAACAAAAAGAAGATGCGAGGCGGAATGTGTAATGAGCCCTTAGCCATTATTTCCCCTTGACCAATGCTCCCCCTAAATTGGGTGCCAATAGAAAGATACATGGATTGTGAAAAAGCTACAAAAAGAATTGTTAGTAATAAGCATCATCACAAGCATTTCCAAACACTATGTAATAAGCAACATCAATATAAGAAACACCATTCATTCGTTAAAATCTTTTATGATTTTAAGAATCATGAAAGGATAACACAATGAAGTGTTTAATACAATGATAAAATCTTAAAAAAGAAATTATCCAAAAAAAATACAAGAAAAATCCTAGAAAATAAAAAATGCTTAAAAGAAATAATCTATGACCCTCCTATTGAGGTGGTGGATTAGAAAGAGCATTTAGGGGCTCGAGGATGTGATTGAGGATGAACCTCATTTCCTCTTGGAACTCATGGACCATCACCCGCCTCCGTTCGGTTATTTGGTCGGTTTGCTCACAATTGGAGCAACCATGCCTAGGAGGGTAGTTATTACGACATGGGTAGCGGAAGGCGGAAGAATGGTGTTGTGTTATGTCCAAGGTAGTGGAAGGCGGAAGAGGAAAAAGGTGTTGGCTGCGGTAGCGGAAGGCAGGAGAACTACGAGAGTGAAAGATAGGACTAGGCTTAGGATTAGGATATGGGATCTTGGAATCAAGAGAAATTTTTCAAGACCACACCTTGAGGACTAGGTGATTTCGAAGGAATAGGGAATGATACGCCCCGAGCTTTATGTTATGTTATATTTATTTAGGATATGTCTTTGTGTCGTATTAGGAAAGTTTCATTGTTAAGATATGTCTTTATGTTTGGCTTGTTTTACAAGCTAGGGTTATGCGGTTATATATACCGAATCATTGTTATGAATGAATCAATCAAGTTTAAAGATCAAAATATATCTCATTCTTCTCTTCTTCTTTTAAGGAGCTCGCATCACGCTTGAAGGGGTGCTACTATCGATACTACCTTAACGGTCGTTATCGTAGTATGGTTGATGATTTGGTGGTGGTGGAATGGTGGAGGTGTTGGTGTTGGTGTTTGGTGTGGTGATGATGGAGGCTAGCAAAGCACTTTGCATTTGCATAGCATCACTTAGATGAGAATCCACCACATTTGAGAATTGGTGGAGATGTTGGAGTTCGGCTTGAATCTCTTCTCTTGTGGGATGATCTTCCCACATGGACTCCTC
>OU343216.1:23886284-23922182 GCA_910596185.1 Chrysanthemum makinoi
GATGGATGTCAAAGCTGCGTTTCTCAATGGACAACTTAAAGCGGTTTATGTCGATAACCGGATAGATTCGTTGATCTGATTTCGAATCCTGTCTACAAAGCCGAACAAAGCTCTGTATGGTCTCAAACAAGCTCCTCGGGCATGATACGATAAGCTATCATCTTTCCTCATTGCTAATAATTTCACCAAAGGTTCGGTTGACCCAACTCTTTTATACAATATCACGGGACACACATCTTAATTGTTCAAATTTACGTGGATGACATCATTTTGGGTCTACACATAAAAAGTTTTCAATCGCTTTTGCAAAACTAATGAAGAAAAATTTTGAAATGTCCATGATGGGTGAACTTACGTTCTTTCTAGGACTACAAGTTCATCAATCACCCGTGGTATTTTCTTGAGTCAGTCCAAATATGCCCTTGAATTACTACACAAATTTGGAATGAAAACACGTGACACCTATGCCACACCAATGGCTCATACCAAGAAGTTAGGCGGTGATTTACATGGGAAATGGTGGACCCTACAAAATACCGTGAGTATTATTGGGTCTCATGTATCTAACGACTAGCGGAGACGATATTGTCTTTGCCGTTTATCTATGCTCCCGTTATCGGTCGCGACCAGCGAAACCCACCTCTACGGGCTAAAAGAATCCTCCGATACATCAAGGGAACCATTAACTTGGGGATCCGGTATCAGAAGGATTACGGTTTTGAACTAATCGCTTTTGAACGCAATACGGCTTTTGACTAGATCGCGGAAAAGCACTTGGGAGCTTTACAATTTCTTGGTGATAAGGTGTCTTGGCAATCGAAGAAGCGAGGATTGTACATGTTGTCATCAACGGCGAAATATGTAGCCATGTCACCATGTTGTGCTCAAGTCATATGGATGAGAACACAACTCAAAGACTATGGTTACGTATTTGTGAATCCGATGTATTCGACAATCGGATGCCATTGCAATCTCGTGCAACTTCGGTTCAACACTCGAAATCAAAGCACATCGATCTTCGATTTCATTTCATCAAGGATCACGTGGAGCAGTCTTGTTGAATTATATTTTGTGGATGCTTGAATACCAATTGGCGGATCTTCTCACCAAAGCCTTGCCTCCGCTAGGTTTCAATGAGTTGGTCCAACGATTGGCATGAGGTGTTTTAATCAAGAGGAATTGATGACCTCCAAACAAATTTTAAAACTCACAAACACCAAAACATCTTTTGTAAATACTTTTCAAAACAAAATACAAAAATTATAAACCCATAAAAACAACAAAAATATTCTTCTTCTAATCTACTTTTTCTTCCAACATTGTAAGTACATTTTTTCCGCCAACACTTTAATCTTTCAAAATTCAAAGATTTTCCGATCAAGTGTTGAGGGGAGAAAATAAACTTACAATGCTTCAAATCAATTGTACTTGCATGTTATCACATCTCAGTTGATTCTTTTACAAATGGTGGTACATTTTCGTTCAAAGACACCTCTAACTTTAATTTATAACCTTTCATTATTTTCTCAAGTCGAGGGGGAGTGTCGCCAAGTTTCTTTCTTAAAATCTTCATTTGGTAACAACAAAAATGGAAGTTGGCTTTGGATGAAAAATGGAAAAGTGGAGGGACCAAAACTGTCAAAACCTTTAAGTTATTTTTAATAACACCTCCACCTAACTTTCACTTCTCATTTATTACTCAAACATAAAACCATCCTAACGATAAGAATTCACTCAAGTTAACCGTGCTTTTGATCATCATTTTGTAAGTTGTTTCTTGTGTAAAACATGTTTCTGCAAAGGTTTTAATTTCATTCAAATCCTACGGCTAAAACGTTTACGCTGTGATTATGTGTTCTACGAATAAGCGTATGAACACACAATCATTGTGTGTATGTTTGTGGTAAAATGATTTGTGTCAAAACGTTCATAATACATCTATGATACCATTTTAACCATCAAAATCCACTCAAACACTAATTGATGATTTTGAAAATTAGGGTTTATGAGTCAATTGGGTATTTTCAAATGTGAAGTTTTTTGGTCAAAGATTGTTGGGTTATGTCTTATGGTGATGAATTGATGATTTCCTTGCTTTATAACCACCCAGAAACTCTAAATAATCAATAATTTGGAATTAGGGTTTAAAGTTCATAAGTTTGGGTATTTTGATTCACCATGAATTGGGTGTTATAACTCGGTATATAGACTTCCCTCAACCTCTTAAGCTACCGAAAAAGTTTGGTGCATAATCTATGGCTAGAATCCATAATGCGTAGATTTAGGGTTTAGGCTACGTATGTATTCTACGCAATGCTTAAAATGAGCCAAATATGTTGTATCTGTGATAAAATGATGTTATGTGTTAACTTTGATGATATGATAAACTTATTTCGTGCTTGTTACACGTGAAAATCAGAATCAAGGTCATTTGCACTTACGATAAGGATTACCCTACGCTGCAGTAGCTTGTTACGCGTAAGAATAATCCTACGCATAACAGCCTACGTAAGGTTCTACAATGACTACTACGCCAGATCCGTGAAGGATATGCGTGAACAAGGACCTTACGCGATAAGGTCAACTCTACGCAGTAGCCTTACGCGTAAGGTTAATATATGCCTACATGCTCTACGATAAGGTCTCCTTTCTCCTACAACACTTCTTGCTGCAAGTTAGGATTCTACGCTAAGTTCACCCTTAAGCATATATCATTCCCTGCTCACGCATAACTTTGCCAAAACTACGCTTAACCCTGGATTGACCTTCATGATGAATTGTTACTTGTTCAAACTTGTAAATAAACTAATCATATCATCACGAATCCTAAAATGTCACTAATAAACCGAAATCGTTTGATATGTTGTGAACAATAAGTGATAAAATAAACTTTAAAACTTAAAGTTAACTAACTCACTAAACATTTCACGACGTCATTGGACTATTGAATATACAAGTGACTTAGGACTCAGAATAATCATTGACATCGCTCATTCAATAACTAGAAAATAAGACCTTCTGTTGACTAACATTATGTCTTTCGATATGTTGGTTCTTTTGGCTAATGTTATCTCGCATCACGCATGGTCAACAAATGAATATGGATGCACCCGTTCTCTCCATTGCTTATATTTATCCTCATGGCTATCCAATGAAGATAGGAAAGAATAATCTCCGTGTTGACTTTGACAACCTCAACTTGCTCAATCTTCGTGTTTAATTGCTATTGACATTCTCGAGGACTCATCCGTGACGTAACATGCTTTCACACTCAACTGCTCCTCGATCTACATCCAAATTCCTGAACACTATGGAAAGGGTCAAGGACAAATCACTGCGGACGTGACTCAATCACAAACAAGTCACCATTACACCCGCAGACTTAAGGGCTGTTCTCCTAACCTCGATGTCGATCCAACCAAACTATATGCCACACCGCCAAGAGCTCACTCCAATTCTTAATCAATATCGGTTATGACGAGGCTACGTGAGTAATCACCAAGCACTTCTCACGTGAGCTTAAGAGTATTCCTCAACCTCGAACACTCTACATGATCATCACCAAGTCTGCTTTCTGTCGCGGATACCGCTATGAGCACCCTAAGCTCATAGAACTGCAAATATTCCGGCATTGGTCAACAAGAAACACATCGCTATCGCTTCGATTTGGGATGACATGATGTCATTTCTCAACAAACTTGGCTCAAAGATTCCCTACATCGGATATACAAAATTGTTGATCCAGAGAGCACTTGGACTTCATCCCGACATTCCCAAGAGGCTCAATGACCCCAACAATCACGACATGTTGACGGAACCCATTCTATCTTTTAGAATCAAGGAAACGTCTACAAAGAAACAAGGTGCCGTGGCTACCGATTTCTTCTAATCAAGATGTCGAAAGCTCAAACGCATAAAAGGTATCCGGAAGCAGTCAGACAAGGCAAAGTTGGTCATCTCGACGAAAAATCTTCTAGAACACCTGTAAGGAGAACCAAAAGAGGAAGTGCGTGAAGTACGCAAGTATCGCGGAGTCAAAGGAAGTTCCCAAGAGGAACCCTCCTTCAAAGAGGATTGTTCCATCTAAGGAAGCGCGCCCCATCCCAATTCCCAAACCCAACCAAAAGAAAGCTTGTGGATCTAAAGCTCGAAGGTACCGACACGATGAAGAGATTACCTTCTCGACCGCAACCGTATCCCTCCTCCAGCAGCTAAACCTACAAGTCCAATAGCCTAACATGGAAAAGGAAAGACTCTCGACTCGAGTCTCATGATGAAAGCTCAAGAAGAAGAAGAGCAATCGGATCAATCCTACAGGAAGAAGTTTAAATTAGTTAGACAAATTCAAAAAGCTAAAGAATTTGCAAAAGATCAAATGGGTGGCCCCGAAGGATCAAGTGGTGCTGTCCACTCTTCACCAGTGTCCCGATGCGTTAATCAACCCGATAAAGGATCCGGTGCCACCACTCTTGTGCAACAACCAACGCTTGTGAAGGAGTCTACTGATCTTAACATTGAGGAACCGTAAAAGAATATGACTCGAGAAAGAGAAAATCATGAAGAAGCTAAGGAGGAACGAAGAAAAGGCTAAAACCGGACATGATGACGAAGAAGATTATGATGACTTTCTTCTCCACAGCCCCAACTCGCTCCAAGGAGGATACTTCTGCACCTCCAAAGGACCCCGAATCTCCTCATGTCCCTCCTCATCAGATTCTTCATCTCACTCATCACCACCACCATCAAAAGATCAACAAAATCATCATCCAAATCTGTGAAGAAACCACCTCGATCTTGGATTTCAAGCTCATAAACGATTCACAAAGTCGCAAACAAGTCGAAAAGAAAAAGCTCTACAAAAGCTAAATTTCTTTGTCGATCACATACAAAGATATGTATGACGAGCATGACAAGATGGAGAAAGAAAGGAATTTGTTCAGAAGTTCATGAAGAGTCATCGTAAAGAGGAACCGAACGAAATGATCGGTTGTTACACTAACAAGTACCTTCGTGATATCGCTCCTAAAGTCCAAAAGGAACTGAAAA
The DNA here is from genome assembly GCA_910596185.1 of Chrysanthemum makinoi. Taxonomy (NCBI): domain Eukaryota; kingdom Viridiplantae; phylum Streptophyta; class Magnoliopsida; order Asterales; family Asteraceae; genus Chrysanthemum; species Chrysanthemum makinoi. The sequence continues at coordinate 23,891,331 of OU343216.1, forward strand.
GACAAAGAAGAGATCATACTCACAAGTTTCTTCTTGACACTGTCCCTGTGTGACTAGAGAAATATTTCCAGACAACTCACCCCTAACATCGTAGCATTGGTTAAAAATACAATGGCCAAAGAAGTCGATCTCTCTGGACTGAAGTTAATCGCTAAACTTGTGATACAAATGTCAAAGCGATCTCGGAACGCTTACTTCGATGAAGCTAAATTTTTCAAAATCTACTTGATTTTCAACTCAGATCATCATGCAAGGAGTCAGTTGATCAACCCAAACGACCAAGAGATGACGATGATAAGGATAAGGAATCGCACCTAAACGCCGGCAACCGTAAATCTACCTCTATACCACCTCCTCCACCACGAACTTCTTCTCAACAAAAGTCTCCTCCACCTCGGTCTTCTATCGATAAACCTCGACGATTCCGAAGTTACCACCCCGACTCATAAAACAGGTGATTACTTTGAGTATACGGGTGGTGACGATGAAGAGGTCCTTGAGCCCCCACAACAACCCACCTCACCCAAACAAGTGCGTAAAACCAAGATCATCATCAAGGCCTTCCAAAAGAAGAAGAAGACGACTCACCGAGTTGTCTCACTAGATGACGATAAAACCAAAAGAGTTTGAATGGTTCTCCACACTTGTCAATCAAACTCCCTACCTGATGAAGGTCAAGAATTGGTAGACGGTTCTACATTGAGCACGCAAAACTTTTGCAAGAAAAGTTCCATGTGAAGAAAATGACGAATCTGAATTGAAGGAATCAAGAATGAAGCATTCCAACTTCTTAAAGACAGCTCAAAGCCTGCCGAGGTCGAATATCATCTTGAGAACATCGATCGAGCTATGTCTAACGACATGGATTGGCTCAATCCGGAAGCAAACATTGACTTCACACAAAGGAACAACCCTCCATACTACACCGATTGGACCAAACCTCTACCGACCATTGGCCAAACAGACGAACCCCGGATTCCCTTCCGATACTTTACAGAGACTGATTTTCTCTTACACGGTAACGATGGTTCGTGAAAATACGCTACATCATTGACTCTTCCATTCCCAGCGGCTATTTACTCAAACCGCATAGCTATCGAGGAACGCGTAAATCACTTGTTTTCTCGACAACGCAAGCATACGACCAAGATGCATTGTATGGGATTCATCATTGGCCTCAACGCCAAGAATCTACTACGTAGCGCCTCGTTCGAAGTCTCAACATGCAGTGAATAGTTCTAAGGACATCGTGGCCATCAAACACATTGATCTCAAGTCTAAGTGGGACTATTCATTCTTAAAGAATATCATAGTCAAACGACAAGATGAACAGGACTATGGATTCTCCGAGGCTGACTTTGAGAACTTGTCCTTCAACGACATCGAAGACATGTACCTTGCCAAAGTAGTCGTATGAGACAATTCTCGACTGAAGTTCAACGTGAATTTATCAAGTCAGTTCTCATCTTCATTAGACGGATTGATCAAAAAAGAACGGTTGAAGATATCCGGATGGTCGTTGAATCTTATCGACGCGTGTCAACCTCACCTCCAATGCTTACTCTTCCCGATCTCAATCACTACCTCAATATACGCCATCGCCAAACCTTTCTGTTGTTTACCGCAGTGAACTTCAAAGAAACCGCTTAATGGCGTAGTGATCTTCGAAATTCGGGATCATACTTTGAAGCTGGTTAGGGACGGATTAGCATACGTGTTGAAGGATATACCCTGAAAGTGGGATCTCGTAGTACCGGAATTCTCGTGAAAGGAGGGATGTGAGAAGGATCATCACCATGATTGATGAACGGTTGTTCGACGGGATCGCCAGACGCATTGGAGAGCTATGTTGGTGGTCGACCCAGAGAAACATCACCGCTTTCAACGCCTGCGCGCACTCCTGGGAACATCACTGCACTTCCTGGTACCCCTTGAATTGTTTCCTTCATATTTTTGGATGTATGATTATATATGTCAATGGCTTGTGCACACATAACAGTGTACAACCCGTAATTGTCAAGAAAGGACCCTGTGGTACGCTTCAGTGCCACAATCCTTATAAAAGGAGCGAAAGCTTCTTACTTTTGAGTAAAACCTATCAAACCTTTCATTTTTCAAGGTTTTGCTCAAAAGAACAAGTACTTTCCCTTAAGACTTTCAAAACCTCAACCGTTTATATCACTTGTTGAGGGGGAGTATTTGAAACTTTGTTCACAAATTGTTCACAGTGGTCATTCTTCCCGCAACACTCGAAATGGTCATATTTATTCTCAAACGTTTCAAAAATAACACTTTAATATGCCATTTTTGAGGGGAGAAAATTGTGTGATAAGAAATATGTTGTACAAAATGCAAATGAATCTGGGTACCTCAGACTTAACCAACGAATTGACGATACTTAACTGTTAGTAACTTGAAAAGACTTGTCCTGGACGGGTAATAATTTCAAGCTAGTTCGCTAGTGATGTAAACGTGTCTCGCAAAGGACTTGTCTGAGTAGAATGTACCATTCGAGAAACTTTTGATAGACATGAACTCGACGGGTTTGTTGACAACCTTCCAATGTTTGTCTACACCTTCAAGGTAGTTATTAGAGCTAGTTGTCACCTAAAAGCTGACAATGTAACTCTTTAACTATGCAGCGTAACCGTGTCTCGCGGGGATTGTCTATCTTCAGTGGATCAATTCAAAAAGCGCGCTCTTTCCTCACTGTGCATTTAACCATTAAAACTATTAAGCACATGTGGAGGGGGAGTATTTATGCAAAACATCATCTCTCAAAATGGTTCAAACATGTTTTTTCATTAACAAACCCTTTGAGAGACATTTTTTCATACAGTGGTTTTAATGGCAAACATAGGTTAGTCATGGAGTTATAAGGTGACTAAGGTTAGGAATAACCGTCCTATGACCCGACAGAGCCGGAGGGATCTACCCAAGGACACTACCAATAGTTAGTGTTAGAAGTCCTTAGGTATGATTGTAAAAAAAAAAAAAAAAAAAAAAAGGAGAAAATGAGAATCGGAGAAAGAAGGAGTTGAAGAATTAAAAAGAAATGCAAAGAAAAGGGTGAAAAGAAATAGCCCTCCAGATTATTCAACTTAGGGCGAACCGGGTTCAATTCATAGGCTACTGGTTGTCACTTAGTGACACCGGTATTGAAGATTAAAAGTCGTCATGGACCCAGTGACGCATGCACTAAACCTTCTTATCCACTCAAGTTTCTCTCAACAGAAGCTTGTTTCATTCTCACAGGGAACCCTACGTAAACTATCGGCTTTCTCCTAGAGATTTCTGGTATTGAAGAAGGAGACCCTCTCCCTAGTCTCCGCTCAGGAAAACCAAAACGCACTATTGAGTCTAGAGCCACGAGATTCATCAAAAGATCTCTTAGGAACACTTGACATTTAATCACTTGATGATCAACTAATAAGATCATCAGTGGTTCATATCGAGTCCTTCCTGATCTTAGCAATCTTCAAGAACATTTATGAGAAGTTTCACATTTGTGATCCTCAGTGATTGAATGGAAACTCCTGCCAGGTCAACATCAAAACCTGTCACAGTCCCTAAGACGTCGGTAACTCCCCGTGGATTACGCTGGAGTGTGTCTCAAACGGTCCCGTATCGTGAGGTGATGCTTCGGTGTACCTCAGCGACTCATCTCAACTGTAGGTGTACTTCGGTACATCGCGTTATCTCACTTGTGGGACTCCAGGTTCGAAACGCCTTTGTAAGATTAGAGTTGTGTGCTCACTATGCTGTTGACGCTCTCGAAGTTCAAACTTGTAAGTGCCAGAAACCGCTTATTACTAACCGTTTGAAATGTTTTCTTCTTATGGAAGCTCGGGAGCGGGATGATCGTGCTGATTCTTCTCATGCTCACGCCAACATCATCACTAATGGAAGTTCTATTCAAAAGCAACACAACCGTCAAATGATTCTTCGTCAACCAAAGAATCTACAAAGTTAAAGACTTAAAGAACTTCATCGGTACTGAAATCCAACGTCAAAGAGCGTGTGAGCATGTTGAAGAATGACGTGGAGACACGGAGCAACGAAGCAACTGGGCAGACCGATGCGGACAACAACATACTATCACTCTCACCACAAAGAACAATGATCAAAGAACAAAGTTAAAGATGACGTCAAAGCATAACTGTTCAAAGATAACTATCTCTCTACAGTGGGGAGATTGTTCGAATCAAGGCAATTCTTCTCACAAGAAAGAAGAATGTCGAGAAGGCGTCACTTCTACTATTACATCAACGCCTTCACCGTTTTCATTCATATATACTTGAGGGGAGATTGTTGGAATCACTCCTAAACAAGATAATTTTTCAAGTATTTATATATTCATATGTAATAGGTAGCTTTATTATGGCCTTTATGTTTGTTTAAGGTCAAGCTTATGTAGAAGGCCCATAAGCTTGACCCAAGCCCAATAAGGATAGGAGGGGAACTAGGAGTGTTGCCCTAGCTTCCCTCCTATAAATACTCTTGTAACCCTTCATTTGAAGGTTGGTTGTTCAAGTTCTTTTCCTTCACATACACTCTCTTCTTAACCGTATACTATATTGTGTGTGTATGTGTTTGATACTTGTTCAATCGCCTCATCTCCTTTCTTATAAGCTTGTGTTGTAAAACTAGTGACCTAACAGCCACTGATCTGAACAGATCAGTGTATACTGAAAGATACAAAGGAACAGATAGAGCTTTTGAGACCTAAATTAAGCTACCTAAACAAGCTCAGTAGTAAAAACAAGGCACAAAATCCAAAAGCCAGTAGTGTGAGCTACTCACAGAACTAAAAATCAAGTACTAATCACAAGTGAATAAGCAGATAATGAGCAGTGAATCTAGCTAAATGGGCAGAATGTAGCAGATGCAGGGCAAAAAACCAACCAAACACCAACTTTGAGCAACAAGCAGCCCTAGTAAACGACTTTTTTGATTTTTTTTCCTTTTGGGAAGAGTTAAAAAATAAGCTGAAATTGCTATTTTTAATTTTTACTAATTTTTATAAAAACTAAAAATGAATTAAAGTGCTAAACTAAAACTGAGGAAACTACTTTTTGGACAATTTTTGGAAATTTAACAGACTTTGGTAAAACAAGTTAAGACTACAAAACTGACTTTGAAACCTGAAAACTTGATGGATAAAGTATTAAAACAAGTTAATAAACTTACCTACATCAGATTTAACTTGAAAATTAAACACCAACTTGAAAAACAAGCTTAAACCAAACAATCCTTTAAGAATCCAAAATGACTTTTACTTTTAAAACATGATGAAATCTGATTTAAACTAGATTAAAATGAACTAAATAACATTTAACTAAACTATTTGACACCTTAAATTCAGAAATTAAGCTTAGACTAAGTTGACTTTTATGTTTGACTTATTTTGACTTATTTTGATTTTTTAAATCTTTGAATTTAAAAATAGAATTAGAGAGACAAAATGCTCATAAAAGCTATAATAAGCTAGTATGAGCTTAATTTAACAGATATTAAAGCTTGAAACAGATTTAGAATTAAGAATGCTTAAAATGTAAATGACAAGAATTTAAATGAAGAGACAAATTTTATTAATTAAAACTGAGAATTACAAACTGAATTTGGAAATTATACTAAGCTTGAAATCTACTTTAAAACATTAAATTGACATAAAAATATAAGTGGTAACAATCTTCTAAAAATGCAGGAAAATTGGACGATTTTTCTGCGAAGAGGATGGGGGTATTTAAAGCCCTAAGCTAGGGTTTCTGAGGAGCTTCTGAAGCTTCTGGAAATCAATCCCACCTTTAATCTCATCCATTGAAAGCTTGCTTCAATTGTAAGCATCAATCTGATTCGTTGGATCATTTGTATCACTTGGATTGCACACGGATTGCCATGCTGGCACTGTGCACGTGTCAGAGAGGGTGTCAGTGCTTCTAGAATTTCAATCATCGGGTAATAATTTGATAGGAGCAGGGTAACATGAAGAAGACGGTGAATAGTGATTTTTGTGGGTAAAAAGGCACGTATTTGTGTTGGGGATTTATTTATTGGGTTTGACTGGAGGGGTAAGTATTGACTGGAAGGTGTAAAAGGGTCATAGAGTTATTTGGGGGTCAGTGGAATATAGGGAGGGGTTCGGAAGTGAAATGGTTATATGGAAGGGGGTTCAGACGAGGGAAAGGCTATTTGGCTGTCAATGGAAAGGGTAATTATAAGAGGGTAGTTTAGATTTGTTTTTATTTTGGATTTAGACTTGGTAATGAACTTTGTATTAATAAGGACCATTTGTGTAATTTTAAATACCAAGGACCAAAGGTGTAATTTATGAAATATTGGGGTGTAAATGATAACTTAGGTTAAATGAGGGGTGTATTTGGATAATGGGAAAGTTAAGGCGGGAAATTGTAATTTTGTGAAAGTTGAGGGGCTTTTGTGAAAATTTGGTGAAATAAAGGGTTTAATGTGATAATGTGGGGAAAGTGAGGATGTAAAGTGAAAACTTCCCGAACATGTCCAGAACTCCGTAAAATATATCTTTGAGCATCCAAAACCCATAAAAATGCATCCCGCCATCAGCTTTTGCTCTCTTCTCTTTCCCGTGCTCGGTTTTCTTCGGTTTTGTCTTTCTTTTGTCTGTTTTCTGATATCCGGACCTACACATGCATAAAATCAAGAAACACGCAAATATAAGGCATTAACGGCTCGTTTTAGGTTATTTTGGGCCTGATTTGATAAAGAAAAGGCATGTGTTTTAACACATACCAAAATCCCCCAAACTAAAGTATTGCCGTTGTCCCTCACGCAATGTAATCAACGCACGCTTCTAAAACCAAGGATTCCAACCTCTTTATACTAAATCTATGAAAAGTAGCAAAGATTCCTCAAAAGAGATTAAGAAACCCTTAATTCTAAAAACGCCCCGTTTACCTTTTATTTCATATATAAATATTACTATTAAGCACTTATTATTATGAGTGACGGTTTTATTGAACTTTCATGTCAATCAATAACTCCCAAATTTTTCAAAAGACATTTTTAGGATCACAGAATAGGAAACACAACTCAACGAGAAGTGACCATATGGATAGAATTCATCATCTTTGATTTTTCACGAGTTCCCAAACTAAGCGTAAAATCGAAATCACAACTACATATGACTTTAGATGCTAACACTACCCATGGAAGTTACTTGTGTGATTACCTCTTGCTCCCATTTTTCTATTTTCCTCTATTTATTTTATTTTGGTGCGAAATGAATTTCTTCAAATTTCTCATTTCGATAAGGTTTAGTCCAATAAAGATATGAAATTAAGACGCTAAGTATTTTTCCATCTTCTCTCAAGAACCGTTGTCTTAAAAATGAGGTCCACATCAAAGTGATTTTATTCACTAATATTTTTTTTGACTTTCTCATTTATCATTTTTCAATTTTTTTTTGTTTTTTTGTTTTTTTTTAATTTTTAACTTATACTTTTTATTGACGATACGTGTTATAAACTACGGAGCTTCACGGGGTAATTCCAAGACCTTACACTTTTCGGAATAAAGGGTCCAAGGGCCGTTACGATGGAGAATTCCAAGACTCTAAGCTTCATGAAATGAGGATCCAAGGGTGTTAGACCAAGACCTCACACAATCCCGGTTAGAGGTCCAAGGGTCAGCGTAAGAGGGTAGCCAAGACCTAAACGCCGACTTTTGAAATAAGGATCCAAGGGCCCGATCTCGAACTGCAGCTCATAACTTAATTATTCAAACTTATTTATTACGAGACCTTGATATGTACCTAATTTTTAAAAACAATGATTCTTTCAAGAAGATAAAGAACTAATTATCGCCAAAACCTAACATCTTTAATTACTATTACACATATATGGGGTGAAACAATTTTGTGGGAGCAAAAAGCCACAAGTACCTTTGATGAGCTTTAAAGAGAACCAACTACTCCACGCTTAGCATCTAAACTCATAAATAACTCTATCATTTCTCGATCTTCGCAAATTTAAAATCTCAAATAATGAGATCCGCGAATGCTTAGCCGATAATTTAATTATCAATGGTTAAGGGAACAAGCTAGGGCTCAACACGCCCGGTCAAGTCAAAATTCTATTCCTACTCTCACCAGCGGAAAGCCAAAAAGGTGTCAAAACATATACATTATTTTACAAATGCTTCGTCAAATAATCTCAAGTCTCGCATTTTTAAAGTCACTTATTAGAAACTAGCACATGTTTCAAAGCTTCGCATATGTAAAATTACTTAGGGAAGCTTGCAAATCCTTGGCCTTGTGAGCTAGAATCGCATTTTATAGCCTCTTGTCTAAGCAACTAGCAAAGACTTTTCAAGAAAACGCATATTTAAAGTAACTTCTAAGAGACTCGCAAAGACTTTTCAATCATAAAACTAGCAAAAGCTTACAAAATTTTTAAATTTTTTCTCTTTTTTAAAATTCTTAAGGAAAAATGAGGTTGCGCGAGTGTAAGGCGCAAAACAAGTGCGGTCAAATCAAATCGAAGATTACCCCCCCAAACTAAAACGAAATATTGTCCTCAATATTTAAAGGCAAGGGTAATAACGAAAATCCAAAAGCCGTTTATTAAGTATGCTCAAAGATAAACGTTAGTCGATAAGATGAGGATATCGGATTTCCGTCAGCATCGAACATGAAACTCGAGTGGTGAAAAGACAAACTTCGCCACGAGAGTCTTCATATCGGGATAATCCTAGACAAAATATCACAAACAACCAAACACGAGAAATCGAAGAGGCGAACCCCCTCATGTCACTTATTAGAAAGAAAATAGAAAGAAGATAGAAATGCTTGTTTTGTTATCGAGTCAATAGCTTGACCCACCCCGAATTCATTGGTCTTTGGGGAAGCAAGTGGAAAAGATAATCTACATCGGACTTTCGTTCAAGAGGTTTGGATAAACATTGAAACATAAGAAAGTTCCACTCCGACGAGACACCCACGCTTCTAAAAACTCTAGACGGTGATATCGGGGTCAAAGATGGTATCCTCACTCCCGCAAGAGTGAAGAAGAGGAGAAATCACATTATATGGAAGAAATGGAATAAACATTTTGATAACAATTAAGATCCGTTCTTCATCCTCAAAATTAAATTTCATATAATCCTTAATTTAAATTTGATCATTTAAGCTCATAGGATGATTTTTAACAAAAACCTCGGAAGGAAGAGGCGAGGTGATGTCATCAATAATCGGGTAATAATTTGATAGGAGCAGGGTAACATGAAGAAGACGGTGAATAGTGATTTTTGTGGGTAAAAAGGCACGTATCTGTGTTGGGGATTTATTTATTGGGTTTGACTGGAGTGGTAAGTATTGACTGGAAGGTGTAAAAGGGTCATAGAGTTATTTGGGGGTCAGTGGAATATAGGGAGGGGTTCGGAAGTGAAATGGTTATATGGAAGGGGGTTCAGACGAGGGAAAGGCTGTTCGGCTGGGTCAGAATGGAAAGGGTAATTATAAGAGGGTAGTTTAGATTTGTTTTTATTTTGGATTTAGACTTGGTAATGAACTTTGTATTAATAAGGACCATTTTGTGTAAATTTTAAATACCAAGGACCAAAGGTGTAATTTATGAAATATTGGGGTGTAAATGATAACTTAGGTTAAATGAGGGGTGTATTTGGATAATGGGAAAGTTAAGGCGGGAAATTGTAATTTTGTGAAAGTTGAGGGGCTTTTGTGAAAATTTGGTGAAATAAAGGATTTAATGTGATAATGTGGGGAAAGTGAGGATGTAAAGTGAAAACTTCCCGAACATGTCCAGAACTCCGTAAAATATATCTTTGAGCATCCAAAACCCATAAAAAGGCATCCCGCCATCATCTTTTGCTCTCTTCTCTTTCCCGTGCTCGGTTTTCTTCGGTTTTGTCTTTCTTTTGTCTGTTTTCTGATATCCGGACCTACACATGCATAAAATCAAGAAACACGCAAATATAAGGCATTAACGGCTCGTTTTAGGTTATTTTGGGCCTGATTTGATAAAGAAAAGGCATGTGTTTTAACACATACCAAAATCCCCCAAACTAAAGTATTGCCGTGTCCTCACGCAATGTAATCAACTCACGCTTCTAAAACCAAGGATTCCAACCTCTTTATACTAAATCTATGAAAAGTAGCAAAGATTCCTCAAAAGAGATTAAGAAACCCTTAATTCTAAAAACGCCCCGTTTACCTTTTGTTTCATATATAAATATTACTATTAAGCACTTATTATTATGAGTGACGGTTTTATTGAACTTTCATGTCAATCAATAACTCCCAAATTTTTCAAAAGACATTTTTAGGATCACAGAATAGGAAACACAACTCAACGAGAAGTGACCATACGGATAGAATTCATCATCCTTGATTTTTCACGAGTTCCCAAACTAAGCGTAAAATTGAAATCACAACTACATATGACTTTAGATGCCAACACTACCCATGGAAGTTACTTGTGTGATTACCTCTTGCTCCCATTTTTCTATTTTCCTCTATTTATTTTATTTTGGTGCGAAATGAATTTCTTCAAATTTCTCATTTCGATAAGGTTTAGTCCAATAAAGATATGAAATTAAGACGCTAAGTAGTTTTCCATCTTCTCTCAAGAACCGTTGTCTTAAAAATGAGGTCCACATCAAAGTGATTTTATTCACTTATATTTTTTTTGACTTTCTCATTTATCATTTTTCAATTTTTTTTTTGTTTTTTTGTTTTTTTTTTAATTTTTAACTTATACTTTTTATTGACGATACGTGTTATAAACTACGGAGCTTCACGGGGTAATTCCAAGACCTTACACTTTTCGGAATAAAGGGTCCAAGGGCCGTTACGATGGAGAATTCCAAGACTCTAAGCTTCATGAAATGAGGATCCAAGGGTGTTAGACCAAGACCTCACACAATCCCGGTTAGAGGTCCAAGGGCCGGCGTAAGAGGGTAGCCAAGACCTAAACGCCGACTTTTGAAATAAGGATCCAAGGCCCTGACCTCGATCCGCGAACTGCAGCTCATAACTTAATTATTCAAACTTATTTATTACGAGACCTTGATGTGTACCTAATTTTTAAAAACAATGATTCTTTCAAGAAGATAAAGAACTAATTATCGCCAAAACCTAACATCTTTAATTACTATTACACATATATGGGGTGAAACAATTTTGTGGGAGCAAAAAGCCACAAGTACCTTTGATGAGCTTTAAAGAGAACCAACTACTCCACGCTTAGCATCTAAACTCATAAATAACTCTATCATTTCTCGATCTTCCAAAAATTTAAAATCTCAAATAATGAGATCCGCGAATGCTTAGCCGATAATTTAATTATCAATGGTTAAGGGAACAAGCTAGGGCTCAACACGCCCGGTCAAGTCAAAATTCTATTCCTACTCTCACCACGGAAAGCCAAAAGGTGTCAAAACATATACATTATTTTACAAATGCTTCGTCAAATAATCTCAAGTCTCGCATTTTTAAAGTCACTTATTAGAAACTAGCAAATGTTTCAAAGCTTCGCATATGTAAAATTACTTAGGGAAGCTTGCAAATCCTTGGCATTGTGAGCTAGAATCGCATTTTATAGCCTCTTGTCTAAGCAACTAGCAAAGACTTTTCAAGAAAACGCATATTTAAAGTAACTTCTAAGAGACTCGCAAAGACTTTTCAATCATAAAACTAGCAAAAGCTTACAAAATTTTTAAATTTTTTCACTTTTTTAAAATTCTTAAGGAAAAATGAGGTTGCGCGAGTGTAAGGCGCAAAACAAGTGCGGTCAAATCAAATCGAAGATTACCCCCCCAAACTAAAACGAAATATTGTCCTCAATGTTTAAAGGCAAGGGTAATAACGAAAATCCAAAAGCCGTTTATTAAGTATGCTCAAAGATAAACGTTAGTCGATAAGATGAGGATATCGGATTTCCGTCAGCATCGAACATGAAACTCGAGTGGTGAAAAGACAAACTTCGAGCACGAGAGTCTTCATATCGATGAAATCCTAGACAAAAACATCACAAACAACCAAACACGAGAAATCGAAGAGGCGAACCCCCTCATGTCACTTATTAGAAAGAAAATAGAAAGAAGATAGAAATGCTTGTTTTGTTATCGAGTCAATAGCTTGACCCACCCCGAATTCATTGGTCTTTGGGGAAGCAAGTGGAAAAGATAATCTACATCGGACTTTCGTTCAAGAGGTTTGGATAAACATTGAAACATAAGAAAGTTCCACTCCGACGAGACACCCACGGTTCTAAAAACTCTACACGGTGATATCGGGGTCAAATATGGTATCCTCACTCCCGCAAGAGTGAAGAAGAGGAGAAATCACATTATATGGAAGAAATGGAATAAACATTTTGATAACAATTAAGATCCGTTCTTCATCCTCAAAATTAAATTTCATATAATCCTTAATTTAAATTTGATCATTTAAGCTCATAGGATGATTTTTAACAAAAACCTCGGAAGGAGGAGGCGAGGTGATGTCATCAATAATCGGGTAGTAATTTGATAGGAGCAGGGTAACATGAAGAAGACGGTGAATAGTGATTTTTGTGGGTAAAAAGGCACGTATTTGTGTTGGGGATTTATTTATTGGGTTTGACTGGAGGGGTAAGTATTGACTGGAAGGTGTAAAAGGGTCATAGAGTTATTTGGGGGTCAGTGGAATATAGGGAGGGGTTCGGAAGTGAAATGGTTATATGGAAGGGGGTTCAGACGAGGGAAAGGCTATTTGGCTGGGTCAGAATGGAAAGGGTAATTATAAGAGGGTAGTTTAGATTTGTTTTTATTTTGGATTTAGACTTGGTAATGAACTTTGTATTAATAAGGACCATTTTGTGTAAATTTTAAATACCAAGGACCAAAGGTGTAATTTATGAAATATTGGGGTGTAAATGATAACTTAGGTTAAATGAGGGGTGTATTTGGATAATGGGAAAGTTAAGGCGGGAAATTGTAATTTTGTGAAAGTTGAGGGGCTTTTGTGAAAATTTGGTGAAATAAAGGGTTTAATGTGATAATGTGGGGAAAGTGAGGATGTAAAGTGAAAACTTCCCGAACATGTCCAGAACTCCGTAAAATATATCTTTGAGCATCCAAAACCCATAAAAATGCATCCCGCCATCAGCTTTTGCTCTCTTCTCTTTCCCGTGCTCGGTTTTCTTCGGTTTTGTCTTTCTTTTGTCTGTTTTCTGATATCCGGACCTACACATGCATAAAATCAAGAAACACGCAAATATAAGGCATTAACGGCTCGTTTTAGGTTATTTTGGGCCTGATTTGATAAAGAAAAGGCATGTGTTTTAACACATTCCAAAATCCCCCAAACTAAAGTATTGCCGTGTCCTCACGCAATGTAATCAACGCACGCTTCTAAAACCAAGGATTCCAACCTCTTTATACTAAATCTATGAAAAGTAGCAAAGATTCCTCAAAAGAGATTAAGAAACCCTTAATTCTAAAAACGCCCCGTTTACCTTTTGTTTCATATATAAATATTACTATTAAGCACTTATTATTATGAGTGACGGTTTTATTGAACTTTCATGTCAATCAATAACTCCCAAATTTTTCAAAAGACATTTTTAGGATCACAGAATAGGAAACACAACTCAACGAGAAGTGACCATACGGATAGAATTCATCATCCTTGATTTTTCACGAGTTCCCAAACTAAGCGTAAAATCGAAATCACAACTACATGTGACTTTAGATGCTAACACTACCCATGGAAGTTACTTGTGTGATTACCTCTTGCTCCCATTTTTCTATTTTCCTCTATTTATTTTATTTTGGTGCGAAATGAATTTCTTCAAATTTCTCATTTCGATAAGGTTTAGTCCAATAAAGATATGAAATTAAGACGCTAAGTAGTTTTCCATCTTCTCTCAAGAACCGTTGTCTTAAAATGAGGTCCCACATCAAAGTGATTTTATTCACTTATATTTTTTTTGACTTTCTCATTTATCATTTTTCAATTTTTTTTTGTTTTTTTGTTTTTATTTAATTTTTAACTTATACTTTTTATTGACGATACGTGTTATAAACTACGGAGCTTCACGGGGTAATTCCAAGACCTTACACTTTTCGGAATAAAGGGTCCAAGGGCCGTTACGATGGAGAATTCCAAGACTCTAAGCTTCATGAAATGAGGATCCAAGGGTGTTAGACCAAGACCTCACACAATCCCGGTTAGAGGTCCAAGGGCCGGCGTAAGAGGGTAGCCAAGACCTAAACGCCGACTTTTGAAATAAGGATCCAAGGGCCCGATCTCGAACTGCAGCTCATAACTTAATTATTCAAACTTATTTATTACGAGACCTTGATGTGTACCTAATTTTTAAAAATAATGATTCTTTCAAGAAGATAAAGAACTAATTATCGCCAAAACCTAACATCTTTAATTACTATTACACATATATGGGGTGAAACAATTTTGTGGGAGCAAAAATCCACAAGTACCTTTGATGAGCTTTAAAGAGAACCAACTACTCCACGCTTAGCATCTAAACTCATAAATAACTCTATCATTTCTCGATCTCTGCAAATTTAAAATCTCAAATAATGAGATCCGCGAATGCTTAGCCGATAATTTAATTATCAATGGTTAAGGGAACAAGCTAGGGCTCAACACGCCCGGTCAAGTCAAAATTCTATTCCTACTCTCACCAGCAAAAGCCAAAAGGTGTCAAACATATACATTATTTTAACAAATGCTTCGTCAAATAATCTCAAGTCTCGCATTTTTAAAGTCACTTATTAGAAACTAGCACATGTTTCAAAGCTTCGCATATGTAAATTACTTAGGAAGCTTGCAAATTATTGGCCTTGTGAGCTAGAATCGCATTTTATAGCCTCTTGTCTAAGCAACTAGCAAAGACTTTTCAAGAAAACGCATATTTAAAGTAACTTCTAAGAGACTCGCAAAGACTTTTCAATCATAAAACTAGCAAAAGCTTACAAAATTTTTAAATTTTTTCTCTTTTTTAAAATTCTTAAGGAAAAATGAGGTTGCGCGAGTGTAAGGCGCAAAACAAGTGCGGTCAAATCAAATCGAAGATTACCCCCCAAACTAAAACGAAATATTGTCCTCAATGTTTAAAGGCAAGGGTAATAACGAAAATCCAAAAGCCGTTTATTAAGTATGCTCAAAGATAAACGTTAGTCGATAAGATGAGGATATCGGATTTCCGTCAGCATCGAACATGAAACTCGAGTGGTGAAAAGACAAACTTCGAGCACGAGAGTCTTCATATCAATGAAATCCTAGACAAAAACATCACAAACAACCAAACACGAGAAATCGAAGAGGCGAACCCCCTCATGTCACTTATTAGAAAGAAAATAGAAAGAAGATAGAAATGCTTGTTTTGTTATCGAGTCGATAGCTTGACCCACCCCGAATTCATTGGTCTTTGGGGAAGCAAGTGGAAAAGATAATCTACATCGGACTTTCGTTCAAGAGGTTTGGATAAACATTGAAACATAAGAAAGTTCCACTCCGACGAGACACCCACGGTTCTAAAAACTCTAGACGGTGATATCGGGGTCAAAGATGGTATCCTCACTCCCGCAAGAGTGAAGAAGAGGAGAAATCACATTATATGGAAGAAATGGAATAAACATTTTGATAACAATTAAGATCCATTCTTCATCCTCAAAATTAAATTTCCTATAATCCTTAATTTGAATTTGATCATTTAAGCTCATAGGATGATTTTTAACAAAAACCTCGGAAGGAAGAGGCGAGGTGATGTCATCAATAACGAAACTCTTTTGAGAGAGCTACTCTTCCCCCAAACTAAAATCTTTCTCAAGATCAAAACAAAAATGATCATACTCTGGAGGAGGTATGACATGAGAGAGTTCACCGGAGAACTCCTCGAAATAAAATGAATCATACTCGAGAAGAGAGAAATGAGCATGAGAAGTGGTGCTGCCTCGACTCGTCTCTTCCGTATGATCGATATCAAAGTAAAATGACTCATAAGTCGTAAGAGAAAGATCGGGATGAGAAGTGGGATTGCCACTACTCTCCCCTGCCGTATCAAAGATAAAACTCTCAAATTCGGGAACATAATCCTTGAGCTCGAGCTCCGGAGGATCTAACGGCTTAAGTTCAACAATTTCTTCTACGTTATCTTCCTTTGGGGGAGAAAAGGTGACGGTTCATCGTATAACATCTTTTCTAATAAAGGAACATCTTCCCCCAGATCGCAATCAGTTTCAACAATTTCCGGTGAAATTGGAAAAACATCGAATTCTTCCAAAACAACGTCACTTCTCTCAACCGGCGTGAGTGAAGGGGAAGAGTCAGAAATGATAGGATCGGAAATGGGAGTGGGATTGCCACTAGAAGAATAAACGTCATCGATCTTTAAGTTCTCTTCTTCAAACGATTCATCATCATCACTCTCTTCAGAATCTGAATAGTAAATGGTGGATGGATGACTCGGTCTTTGTTGATAATGGTGACTAATATATCTTTCTTGTTTGCTAAAGACGTCAATTTGTGCACTCATAATGGAAATTTTCTCAGAATAATGATCACTCAACATAGTGGTAGAATCGTAAGGAACGTCAGCATCCCACTGATAATGATGTTGTGTCAAATTCTCGATCAAATCGTAAGCTTCTTGAGGAGTCTTCCGCATTAGATTTCCACCAGCTGCCAACATGATTCTGTCTCGATCAATCGTAGTGATACCGTGATAAAAGTTTAGGATTTGATCAAAAATCAAAATTCGGTGATCGGGAAATTTCTGCAATAATGTTTTGAATCTTTCCCAAGCTTCAAATACGGATTCCTTGGGTAATTTCAGGAAATTAAGAATTTCTTTCCTCAGTTGAATCGTTTTCGAATATGGAAAGTATTTTGAAAGAAACTTGCGAAACATCTCTTCTCAAGTATGAATTGAATGTTTTTCAAGGGTATAAAACCAAGTTTCGGTTTCATGGGTTAAAGAGAATGGAAAGAGATTCAATCGGATGTTATCTTGAGAAACGCTACGTTGCTTCATGGATTGAATGATAGATAAGAACTTGTTCAAGTGTTTGTTAATACAAATAAACCGTAAAAACGTTTATTAATATTTTGCGATCTCTTTGTGTTTTTTTTTATAACAAATATAATGTTATCTTAAGTATAATTATAAGGATACATGTTATTTTTGTAAAGCATTTACATATAGCCATTTAAATACAAAAATGTAATAATTAAGCATTTGTTGTAATAGTTTATTAGGATGGGTAAAAACCATAACCCATGGACCATAATTGGCTAGATACAATGTATACTTAGATACATTGAATCTAAAGAAAACCCATGGACCAACCTATAACCCATGACCCATAACCATAAAACCCATGGGCAAAGAGGAGCGTACCACGGATCCCTAGGATTACACTAGACGGATCCCAAGTGGGAGGGATCCGTGGAACAGAGGAGAAATTTGCCTATAAATAGAGAGCCATTTCTTCATTCTAACTCACCCATCTTCTTACTAAATCTCTCAAATACTCTCATTCTCTTCTAACATATAGATCACTTGATCTAGAGAGTTGTTCTTCTTTCTTTCTATTGTGATCCTCATATAGGTCCTTCTCTAAGGCGAGATCACGAGCATTCTACAAGTCATCCAAGCAAGGGGTCCTTGATTGATTTGTCACTCCGCAAGATTTCATGTAGCCAAGATCTTGTGTTTGATATTTCACATATTTGTTGTGTAATAGTCGTGTTGGTTTGGTCCACCGTGCTACGGACTGGGTATCTAGCTTTGTACCGGAAAAAGTGTAAGCAACGTTGTGAAGGCTTCTCCGCCAAGTGAAGGAGTTTGTTGACATAGTGCTTGAACTCTCGAGTAGGTGACTCGGGGAGTGGAGTAGGGCAAGGAAGGTGTCCTTGTAGCCGAACCACTATAAATCGGTTGTGTTGTTTCTATCCCTTAACTTTACTTTACTTGCTTGCTTTATCATTAGATCTATACTTTCTCTACATCCACAAGATCTCACATATTAACAAATCTAAAGTTTTTGAAAACTAAATTAAAATCGGCAAAACTATTCAACCCCCCCCCCCCCTTCTAGTTTTCCACAATTGGCATCAAGAGCTAAGTTTATAAAAGTTTTAAAATAAACTTGTATTTTAAAAACTTTTCGATCACTATGGGTTCTGAAAATTATAAGGAAGGGCAATCTATGCAACGACCACCACTACTTGAAACTAATGGTTTTATATATTGGAAAAATAGATTCGAAACATATGTGAAATCTAAAGATATTGATCTTTGGTACATTATTGTTGAAGGTGATTTTGAGGCTACCTCAAAAGATGATAAAAGGGAATATAGTTAACATACCTCATGATAAATTAAGTGATGAATTGAAGAAAAAGCTTTCTAAAAATAGTGAAGCAAAAATGGTTTTATATAATGCTTTACCGAAAAAGGAATTCGAAGAATTTCTATGCTTAAAACCTCTAAATAAATTTGGAATTCTTTAGTTGTAACTCATCAAGGCAACCAACAAGTTAAAAATAATAAAATTGATTTATTTGTTCAACAATATGAACAATTTTCAATATCGGATGAAGAAACTATAGATCATTCATTTGCTAACTTTAATACTATTATTACATCTTTACAAGAACTTGATGAATCTTTTTCTATCCGTAACCATGTTAGGAGATATCTAAGGGCACTTCCATCGAAGTGGAGATCCAAGGTGACGGCGATCGAAGAGTCAAAAGATTTGACAATCCTCACCCTCGATGAACTCATAGGCAACCTAAAAGTCTACGAGCTTGTCCTTGCTAAAGACTCGGAAGCCTCAAAGGTGAAAGAGAAACACAAATCTCTTGCCCTTAAAGCCAAAAGGCTTCAAGCGATGAAGTGAACTCCTCTTGAGTAGTGACGACTAAGTACGCTATGGCGTAAGGGACTTTAAAAAGCTCTTTAGAAGGAAAGGAAGATACGTCAAACAACCGTATGACGATAAGAAAGGCTTTCGGAAAAGCAAAGAGGACGAAAAGCCAAAAGATGATCGTACTTGCTTTAAATGTGGGGACCCAAACCACTTTATTAGTAAGTGTCCCAAACGGGATGATCAAAAGGCTTAAGTGAGCGGCACGTGGGGTATGAGCGACGAGGAGGACGAAGAAATTTGTCTCATGGCAAATGACGAGGTATGTCACGAATACTATAATAGTTCATCACTTGATGACGACTCATTACATAATGAATATGACAAACTATGCAATATTAGCTTAATACTTGTTAACAAAAACAAGCTTTTAAAGAGTCAAAAACCAACGTTTAAATAAAGAAGTCATAGAATTAAAAGCAAAACTAAAACGTTTAGAAAAGGGTAAAATAGCAAGTGGTGAATGTGAACTTTGCATTCAACTTCAAACACTCGTTGATCATCTAGATTCTAAAATTGCTAGAATGAGTACGAACACTTTAGATACGATATTAGATTGTGTTAAAACCGCTAACAACCAAAAAGGTTTAGGTGTTCAACCACTTGATCCATCAACTAGTGAAAGTAAACAAACAAAATTTGTTAAGGCACTAGAAAAACCAGCCACTGTTGTGGCGGATCCCACGGATCCCTTGATAAGGGAACCGACTAGTGTACAGCCAGGGATCCGTGGATCTGTTGTAGCAAACAGTAGCAATAACGTAGCTTCTTCATCTAGAACTGAGTTTTTTTATAGTTAATAGGAAGGAACCAACTCATGTCACCACTAGACAACCACCTCCAAAATATAATCCTACTTTTGCAAGAAACAAAGCTCCATCTTTTCAAAACATAATCCATCTAGGAGACCTAATAACGTTTATCCAAGAAGTAACCATCAAATGGGATGGAACCCAAATATGCAAAATGGTTTTCCTTTTCAAAACTTTTCTCCGTGGAATGCATACTCATCTTATCCATACATGTCTAACATGAATGGAATGTTTAACACTAATGGACCCATGAACAAATGGGGACCAAACTTTTGAGTTTATTATTGTCTTAGGTATGCTTAAAGGTTGACCTAGACCCGGATGAATGGGTCAAGGATAGCGGGTGCACGAGGCACATGACCGGCAATAGAGATATATTCTCCACATATGAATCCTTCAATGGAGGTAATGTGGTGTTTGGAAATAGCAAAAGTAGAATCATCGATAAAGGTACGATTTCTAACAAATCTCGAACCATTAACGATGTGTGTCACGTAGAAAACCTAAACTTTAACCTCTTAAGTATAGGGAAAATATGTGATAAAAAGTGCAATGTACTATTTACCGAAACCGGCAGTAAGATTGATCTGTGCTGAAAACAGTCAAGCTACCTCACACAAACCGACCACTTGTGAATGGCCGACCGTAAGAAGCTTAAAACTGCTTAAAACACAAATACAATGAAGATCGAGAGAATACAGTGGATTCCCAGGTCGTTAAGTCCCACGGAGGATGAATTGGTGTTAAACAACTTCAGATGTCGAATAATCACTAAGGATAGTGATCAATAAGGTTTTGAGAAATAATTACCTAAAGAAAAGATTAACAAATTACAGCGACTTAAATGCAAATTAAGAAGATTAAAAAGTTAAAATATATTAAATAAACGCTATCACTATTTTTACAGATCGATGAACGTTTATTTTATAAAACAAAATAACTTAAATAAACTATATTAACTAAAACATAATCCTAAATTATCTAGAAACGTGGTTTAAAATGAAAACGAGCGTTACGTTTAAAAATAACGCTGGAGCGCAAGCAAAAACGTAAAATTATTGAAATAAAAGGCCTACGAGTGTAAAACTAATTTTATTACGTACTATATGATAAAAGAAATTTTGAGAAAAAAGATTTATATTTTTTAGACTTTTATATTTTTTATTATGAATTAATTACTATAAAACATTAATTAAATGTTTAAAAATACTAAAAATAACGAGAAAAATCTGAAACTTTTTTATAAAATACTTAATACTAATACAATTTTATAAAAAATACAAAAACTGAAAAAGCTAGCTCGAATAAGCTAGAAATAAGCTAAATAAGGCGTATAAGCTAAATCTGGCAAAACGTATATAAGAGATTTATTGTGTAGAGAATGACAGAAAAAAGTCCCAAGGGCAATTGGCATACAGGTACACCCTATCACCCTTCTAAGGCTGGAGGTCTCAGGTTCGAGCCTGCCTCCACCCTTTTTGCAAAAACATTTTATTTTTTTGAATTTTTCTTTACAAACTTATTAAGCATAGTAAGATAAGCAATATTTAAAACTACAACTTTTATTGAAAAACACTAATAAGCTCTGATTTGGCTTATCTTTTCTTGACAGTAGGCAATAAGATGGAAATAAGCACAAGATCAAGCCAAGTGGCTTAATAAGCTAGAAATAAGCAAGAAGGAAACTAGAAATAAGCTAATTACCCTATAATAGGTTAAATTAACAACTGAAAAAGCAAAATTAATAAGAAATAAGCACTACAAATTCCAAAATAAGCACTTAACTACACTGTTACATAGTATACTACTTGGTTTTCTAGGCAACTTTGAGCTAAATTTTAAGGACTTTAATAAGCTAAGAAGTGAAAATGAAAACTGGAATTAACAAGCTAACCAGCTGGGCTATCTAAAAAGCTAAATCTTTCATATTGGAGTTCACTAATGAGCTTATAGTGAGCTTATGAAAAAGCTTGGAAAAACTGTATGCTCAGTGTACTATATAAAATATACAAAACAATAAGCACTTTGCAGGCTTATTAAATAAGCTAAAATTGGAGAAAATAAACTTGGAACCTCTAGATAGCTAGGTGGCCTGCTCAAAAAACTAAAGTACATAAGCTGAGACTCAATAATAAGCTTTTTACAAGCTCATGAAATCAGCTATCTCAGCACAGGACAGATTTTCAGACAAGGGGTCCAAAAGAAGCTACAAAATAAGCTATTAATAAGCTGAGTTTATGAAAGCTAGTATTTTTATAATTTTATTTAGCAGCTAAATATTACTATCCCAAAAGGATTTAAGCTAAAACTTAATAATGAATCCTATATAAAATTATACATTTTATTCAAAAACGACTATATTGAAAAGTTGACTTTCTAAGTTATACTAAAAGGTTGACTTTTATGAGTTTTGATTCGAATCTAATTACTAATTATGATGTATTAAGATGAAGTAAGACTAGACTAAGCTAAGTTAATAAGTTTTAAGCTAATATTATGAATTTCTAACTTTAAGTCCTAACAGTTAACCATTTAAGTGATATTAGAAGTGATTTTGACTATTACTAAAATAAGGGCTGACTTTTATAATTGAACTGAGTATTTAGACACTAGTGAGACACAAAACAACCAAGAACACTGTCTTGAATAAACTTTAGTATAGTTAAACAAGTGAAACCAAACAACCTTTAACTAAACTGTTTTCAACCTTTTCAAAAGATTTCACAGGTTTAGACCATGAGATTGATTACAGAACTAATATTATCTTATATTAAAGCTAAATAAGCATTTAAACAATAATACTAACAACATAAAACAGTGAAGTACTAAAATTGATCAAAAGGCTTACAAATTGAGTCAAAGCACAAACTGAGAATCAAGAGCTGATAACACAACCTATAGCTTCCCAAGAAGCTCTAAACCAGGGCAATCCAATATCTACCCTGCTCCATCTTCTTGATGACCTTCATCTGATTTTTTTATTTTTCACTAATTTTTTTTTTGTATTTTTGGTATTTTCTTCTTTTTGATACTAGATTGATTTTAAAGATAACTAAAAGCTTGAATAAGCTTTCTGAGGAGCTTATATTAGCCTATGAGTTCACAGCAACAACTAACAACAACATTAGAATAACATGAGATTTTTGAACAAAAGTGAGATTTTGCACAAACTGAAAACTTGCATTAAAACTGAAATTGATTATCACAAAAGCTTTATTGTACACTAAGAATGATTAAAACAGTACTTGAAAGATAAGAAATACACTGGAAATTAAATTTAAGCTAAAACGACTTGTCCTAAACTAAATTACACTACTTGATTTTCTCCTCTGCTTCTTTCTTCTACTTTATAGCCTTTTTGAACTCCCCACATGCTTCTGAGTTGATCCCACCACCATTGGATTACTGAAACACATCTTAGCCATCAATCTTACTTTTGGCGCCAAAAAGTCTTGGGCAGGTTTATTGCATTAATTGGGTTTGGTTGTATGTAGAGGTGGAGGGGGGTTGTTAACCAGCTGGGGGGATAAGGTAGGTGAGGTGGAGTTGAAGAGGTGGAAGGCAAGTGGTAAATACCACTGGTATTGGGATTACAGGGGTGAGGGAGACAAGCTACAGTGGTAGCGGTTTATTTTGATTTTAAAAGTTGGGCCGGGTTGTGTTATTTGGACTGGATTTGGGCTTGAGTTGGGTTTAGATAATATATAGGGTCCGGTTTGGTTAAAATAAGCACAAGGACCAAAAGTGTAAATCTGCCAAACTTCAAGGACTGAAATTAACAATGTTCCAAAGTTCACACAAGGATCAAACCTGCCATATAAGAATAGTACAAGGACCATTTGCATAAAATTCCATTTTTTATAATTCCAAGGACCTTTTATATCATTTTTGGATTTTGAGGGACTAAAAGTGTAATTTCCCAAAAGTTTATCATAAGGACCATTCTTGTCATTTATTAATAGTACAAGGTTATTTTTGATAATTTTCACATTTTAAATTAACCAAGGACTATTTTTGACAATTTTCAAAGTTAAAGGACTAAAGTTGTCAATTTGTGATTTTTAAACTTTGAAGGGTTTATTTTGACAACTTTTGAATCTTATGGACCTTAAATGACTTTTTATAAGTTTTGGAATGACCAGGGACCAGATTTGACAACTTTTGAAACTTGGGGGACTAAAACTGCCAATTATGCAAACTTGATACGTTTTTCACCAGATTTTGATGTTTTTGCATTTAAAACATATAAAACACTTGTTTGTGATATTTTTATCATTTTGATGTGTTTCTGAGTGTTTTCAGATGTTTTTGGCATTTTAACAGTATAAAAATGATGAGTATTTAGACACTCATCAATCCCCCACACTAAGATATTGCTAGTCCCTAGCAATGATTTAGATCTTTTAATGGATTTTAAAAACTCTTTACCAAAAGCCATCACTTCTGGAGTAGCCAAATGTTTCAGTTCAAGTAAGAACCTTGGTACAATGATAACCAAATGATTTTGAGCAAATCATAAGCTGTGAACGGATTTGATTTGTCTTTACCAGAAGCCGTTTGCTTCTGGACTAGGCAACTCTTAGATAAATTATCAATATTATCTTTGGTGAGCTGATTACCAATTATGGTTTTTCCACTGCCTTTACCACAAACCATAAACTTGCGGGCTAGCCAACTCTTCACTTTTAAGGATATGGTGAGCTGAATACCATACAATTTTGGGCAAATTGCAAGCCATAAACGGATTTGAGATATCTTTACCAAGAGCCGTTTGCTCCTGGATTAGCCAATCCTTATGTGGGTTAGACATGGTGGACTGATTACCATTTGTTGTGTTTAGTACATAGTACTTTCACTAAAGAAATTTTTTTTTAAATTTGGCCATTTTGGGGAAAAAGGGACTAAAAGGGTACATTTATGATCAAATTCGCCAGAATTTCCCCCCCCACACTTAGAAATGAATATTGTCCTCAATATTCAAAGTACCGGCTGTTATGCCGAATCCTTGAACATAAAAAGATAACATTACTAGCCAAGTGTAGAAACACAACAATTATTCTCTTTTTTAATATTTACAATTTTCATTCATCATTTTTTTTTTTTTTTAACATGTGGGGCATCTCCCCCACACTAGGGTGGTACACACGGGTGAAAACCCATGTTGTGCTTGCTAATGTTTTTGATTCCCGAGTCACTAGCTTGACTCGACCCCGAATTAATTTGTTCATGGGGAAGTAAGTGGAAGAGACAATCTCCATCGGACTTTCATTCAAGATGTTTGTATAAACATTGAAGTACGTGAAAGTTCCACACCGATGAGATATAGATAGAACCGGCTCACAAATGATACATGAAAATGCCGGGGTCAAAGATAATGTCTTCATTCCCGAAGGAGTGAAGAACAGGAGAAGTCACGGGATATATGAAGAAAAGAAAGAAAATCATGATAAAAATCATGACTAACTCTTCATCCTCAATAGGAGAATTCATAGTTTCATGAATCTCCTCAGTTAAGCTCGCTTGATCAAGACATATTATGGGAATGTCTAGATCAAAGTGGAAATTATCATACTCCGGCGGAGATATGATATGAGTAAGTTCACAGGAGAAC
This sequence comes from Chrysanthemum makinoi, assembly GCA_910596185.1. Lineage (NCBI taxonomy): Eukaryota > Viridiplantae > Streptophyta > Magnoliopsida > Asterales > Asteraceae > Chrysanthemum > Chrysanthemum makinoi. Next base: position 23,916,690 of record OU343216.1, read on the forward strand.
TCCTCGAAGGTAAATGAATCATATTCAGAATTGGTGTGAGTGAGTTCACTGGTGAACTCATCCAATGTAAATGATTCATAATCGGGGAGAGAATTATGAGAATGAAAAGTGGTACTGCCACTAATCTTCTCTCCCATATTATCAAAGAAGGCTTCCATTTCTGGAATAGAATCATCGGAAAGAATGTCACTATCCTTAATGGGGATAGGAGATGAAATAGGTTTTTCATTGAAAGCCTCGATTTTAGAAATGAGAAGACTGACATTCAGTAATGTTGCACGAAGTGCTTCATCTTTGATTTCAGTGTCAGTAACTTCATCATTCTCTTCTTCTAAGCTAACAAGCTCAGAAGGTAATTCTTCCATATAACTGATGTCTCCACAAGATAACGAATCGTCATCAATAGAATCGGAGCACATCTCAATATGATCATTTTGGAAGACAAGAGGGGTAGGGATATCACATAAATGCTCGAGAATTCCCTGTGACTCTCTTGGGATTGGGACAAGGTTCTCAACACTAGACTTTATAAATTCGTCCGATTCCTTTTCAGGAACAGTGTCAAGAAGTTCATCCCCCATGTTCAGAGAGTGAGTGGGAACCTCGGGTGTGATAACAACAGACTGAGGGAGTTGAGAAGGACTAGCAGTTATGGATTCTACAAGTTCCATTATTTCTACTGCTAGTGATTCAGTCATATTCTTTTCTCCCTGCATTTCCACGGATGGAATCTCAACTGATGAACTTGATGAATAAAATTGTAGAATATCAAGGGTATTTTCATCATCGTCGTCATCAGGAATGAAATGGAATTGAGAGCTAGATTTGAATGCTTTTTGTAGTTTAATTGATTCCCTAACAGTGTTTTCAATGGCAATCTGGGAATCTAATTTAGCAGCCCGTTCTTCCGCTAACAATTCTTCCATGGATTTCTCATGTGACAAAGCCGACTCCTCCTTAAGTTCTTTTAATAACTCAAGACTCTTCAGTAGAAGGTCTGTCGTAGTTTCATGAGGAGTTGCTTGAATCATTGGTATTGTGGAGGTTGGTCTTGATACGAAGAGTCGTAATTGTTACAAGGAAATGGATTCCCTGTTTGACAATCCGAGCTAGAGTGAGGACCTCCACAATACTCACAACAGTAGAACTGATGTGGCTGTGAGTCGTATGTGCTGGAGTCATAATTGTTATCAGGAACCTGCCCATAGACAAGCGTGTTTCCTGATTGACAATCAGAACTGGAGTGTGAACCATCACAGTACTCACAACAGTATAACTGCTGAGTCTCACAGTGTGGTAGCTGATGGAATAAATCAGTTGTGTTATGGTAGGAATAGGGATCTTGGTTATAGACAGACCCGTTTCCTGATTCCACCATGCTACAACTGGGGCAATTGCCACCATTATAAGGACCACCACCCCATTGACAACCAAGAGGGTGAGGATAAGACATAGAAAGAATCAAATGGTTCTAGAGGGTAAGAAATGAAGAATCAAAAGGGTAAGAGGGTAAAGAGGAATATTTTTGGTATTTTTGAAAAACATGCTATAAAAACAAAGAATGAAAATATTTTTGGTGTTGTTAACACTTTAGGAAAAGTGTTAATGAACTTTTTGATTTTGATAAATGTTTACAAAAAGGTGGTATATGTGCAAGAATGGATCTGGAAATGCTTAAAACACGCTTACAGCGTCCCCGGCAGCGGCGCCAAAATTTGATTTTGCGCTGAAAACAGTCAAGCTACCTCACACAAACCGGCCACTTGTGAATGGCCGACCGTAAGAAGCTTAAAACTGCTTAAAACACAAATACAATGAAGATCAGAGAATACAGTGGATTCCTGGGTCGTTAAGTCCCACGGAGGATGAATTGGTGTTAAACAACTTCAGATGTCGAATAATCACTAAGGATAGTGATCAATAAGGTTTTTGAGAAATAATTACCTAAAGAAAAGATTAACAAATTACAGCGACTTAAATGCAAATTAATAAGATTAAAAAGTTAAAATATATTAAATAAACGCTATCACTATTTTTACAGATCGATGAACGTTTATTTTATAAAACAAAATAACTTAAATAAACTATATTAACTAAAACATAATCCTAAATTATCTAGAAACGTGGTTTAAAATGAAAACGAGCGTTACGTTTAAAAATAACGCTGGAGCGCAAGCAAAAACGTAAAATTATTGAAATAAAAGGCCTACGAGTGTAAAACTAATTTTATTACGTACTATATGATAAAAGAAATTTTTAGAAAAAAGATTTATATTTTTTAGACTTTTATATTTTTTATTATGAATTAATTACTATAAAACATTAATTAAATGTTTAAAAATACTAAAAATAACGAGAAAAATCTGAAACTTTTTTATAAAATACTTAATACTAATACAATTTTATAAAAAATACAAAAACTGAAAAAGCTAGCTCGAATAAGCTAGAAATAAGCTAAATAAGGCGTATAAGCTAAATCTGGCAAAACGTATATAAGAGATTTATTGTGTAGAGAAATGACAGAAAAAGTCCCAAGGGCAATTGGCATACAGGTACACCCTATCACCCTTCTAAGGCTGGAGGTCTCAGGTTCGAGCCTGCCTCCACCCTTTTTGCAAAAACATTTTATTTTTTTGAATTTTTCTTTACAAACTTATTAAGCATAGTAAGATAAGCAATATTTAAAACTACAACTTTTATTGAAAAACACTAATAAGCTCTGATTTGGCTTATCTTTTCTTGACAGTAGGCAATAAGATGGAAATAAGCACAAGATCAAGCCAAGTGGCTTAATAAGCTAGAAATAAGCAAGAAGGAAACTAGAAATAAGCTAATTACCCTATAATAGGTTAAATTAACAACTGAAAAAGCAAAATTAATAAGAAATAAGCACTGCAAATTCCAAAATAAGCACTTAACTACACTGTTACATAGTATACTACTTGGTTTTCTAGGCAACTTTGAGCTAAATTTTAAGGACTTTAATAAGCTAAGAAGTGAAAATGAAAACTGGAATTAACAAGCTAACCAGCTGGGCTATCTAAAAAGCTAAATCTTTCATATTGGAGTTCACTAATGAGCTTATAGTGAGCTTATGAAAAAGCTTGGAAAAACTGTATGCTCAGTGTACTATATAAAATATACAAAACAATAAGCACTTTGCAGGCTTATTAAATAAGCTAAAATTGGAGAAAATAAACTTGGAACCTCTAGATAGCTAGGTGGCCTGCTCAAAAAACTAAAGTACATAAGCTGAGACTCAATAATAAGCTTTTTACAAGCTCATGAAATCAGCTATCTCAGCTGTGCACAGGACAGATTTTCAGACAAGGGGTCCAAAAGAAGCTACAAAATAAGCTATTAATAAGCTGAGTTTATGAAAGCTAGTATTTTTATAATTTTATTTAGCAGCTAAATATTACTATCCCAAAAGGATTTAAGCTAAAACTTAATAATGAATCCTATATAAAATTATACATTTTATTCAAAAACGACTATATTGAAAAGTTGACTTTCTAAGTTATACTAAAAGGTTGACTTTTATGAGTTTTGATTTGAATCTAATTACTAATTATGATGTATTAAGATGAAGTAAGACTAGACTAAGCTAAGTTAATAAGTTTTAAGCTAATATTATGAATTTCTAACTTTAAGTCCTAACAGTTAACCATTTAAGTGATATTAGAAGTGATTTTGACTATTACTAAAATAAGGGCTGACTTTTATAATTGAACTGAGTATTTAGACACTAGTGAGACACAAAACAACCAAGAACACTGTCTTGAATAAACTTTAGTATAGTTAAACAAGTGAAACCAAACAACCTTTAACTAAACTGTTTTCAACCTTTTCAAAAGATTTCACAGGTTTAGACCATGAGATTGATTACAGACCTAATATTATCTTATATTAAAGCTAAATAAGCATTTAAACAATAATACTAACAACATAAAACAGTGAAGTACTAAAATTGATCAAAAGGCTTACAAATTGAGTCAAAGCACAAACTGAGAATCAAGAGCTGATAACACAACCTATAGCTTCCCAAGAAGCTCTAAACCAGGGCAATCCAATATCTACCCTGCTCCATCTTCTTGATGACCTTCATCTGATTTTTTATTTTTCACTAATTTTTTTTTGTATTTTTGGTATTTTCTTCTTTTTGATACTAGATTGATTTTAAAGATAACTAAAAGCTTGAATAAGCTTTCTGAGGAGCTTATATTAGCCTATGAGTTCACAGCAACAACTAACAACAACATTAGAATAACATGAGATTTTTGAACAAAAGTGAGATTTTGCACAAACTGAAAACTTGCATTAAAACTGAAATTGATTATCACAAAAGCTTTATTGTACACTAAGAATGATTAAAACAGTACTTGAAAGATAAGAAATACACTGGAAATTAAATTTAAGCTAAAACGACTTGTCCTAAACTAAATTACACTACTTGATTTTCTCCTCTGCTTCTTTCTTCTACTTTATAGCCTTTTTGAACTCCCCACATGCTTCTGAGTTGATCCCACCACCATTGGATTACTGAAACACATCTTAGCCATCAATCTTACTTTTGGCGCCAAAAAGTCTTGGGCAGGTTTATTGCATTAATTGGGTTTGGTTGTATGTAGAGGTGGAGGGGGGTTGTTAACCAGCTGGGGGGATAAGGTAGGTGAGGTAGAGTTGAAGAGGTGGAAGGCAAGTGGTAAATACCACTGGTATTGGGATTACAGGGGTGAGGGAGACAAGCTACAGTGGTAGCGGTTTATTTTGATTTTAAAAGTTGGGCCGGGTTGTGTTATTTGGACTGGATTTGGGCTTGAGTTAGGTTTAGATAATATATAGGGTCCGGTTTGGTTAAAATAAGCACAAGGACCAAAAGTGTAAATCTGCCAAACTTCAAGGACTGAAATTAACAATCTTCCAAAGTTCACACAAGGATCAAACCTGCCATATAAGAATAGTACAAGGACCATTTGCATAAAATTCCATTTTTTATAATTCCAAGGACCTTTTATGTCATTTTTGGATTTTGAGGGACTAAAAGTGTAATTTCCCAAAAGTTTATCATAAGGACCATTCTTGTCATTTATTAATAGTACAAGGTTAAAATTTGATAATTTTCACTTTTTAAATTAACCAAGGACTATTTTTGACAATTTTCAAAGTTAAAGGACTAAAGTTGTCAATTTGTGATTTTTAAACTTTGAAGGGTTTATTTTGACAACTTTTGAATCTTATGGACCTTAAATGACTTTTTATAAGTTTTGGAATGACCAGGGACCAGATTTGACAACTTTTGAAACTTGGGGGACTAAAACTGCCAATTATGCAAACTTGATACGTTTTTCACCAGATTTTGATGTTTTTGCATTTAAAACATATAAAACACTTGTTTGTGATATTTTTATCATTTTGATGTGTTTCTGAGTGTTTTCAGATGTTTTTGGCATTTTAACAGTATAAAAATGATGAGTATTTAGACACTCATCA
>OU343216.1:23922282-23962274 GCA_910596185.1 Chrysanthemum makinoi
GAATTAATTTGTTCATGGGGAAGTAAGTGGAAGAAACAATCTCCATCGGACTTTCATTTAAGATGTTTGGATAAACATTGGAAGTCATGTAGTTCCACACCGATGAGATATAGAGCAGAACCGGCTCACAAATGGTACATGGAAATGCGAGGTCAAAGATAATGTCTTCATTCGAAGGAGTGAAGAACAGGAGAAGTGGCCGAAATATGAAGAAAAGAAAGAAAATCATGATACAAATCATGACTAACTCTTCATCTTCAATAGGAGAATTCATAGTTTCATGAATCTCCTCAGTTAAGCTAAACAGATCAAGACATATTATGGGTGTGTCTAGATCAAAGTAAAATTATCATACTCGTGAGATATGATATGAGTAAGTTCACAGAGAACTCCTCGTGAAGAGATCAATCACAAGATGTAAATCGTAATTCTTGTTCAACTGTAGACTCATCACTATCCTCAATCTGAGTATCAAAGAGTGGATTCTCAGAAATTAAAGTGAATTGAGAGTCGAATTCAAATAGAGGATTGGTGAGAGTTGTTTTTGAATGTTTCAGGGGAACAAAGTGATTAATATTCTCTATTGAATTGTTGGGATAAGAAGTGAGTGAGCGATCATTATCAATGAGACTTTCGGTCTCTCCGTAGAAGCCGAAAATCAAAGAGTGGATTGATGTGAGTGAGTTCATTGGTGAACTCCTCAAGATGATGATCGCATCGGGGCGTGGGAGTGATGCCTCAACATACCGATGTTTCCATGAGAAGTACATGTCGTAACATGGGAGAAAGTTTCAAAATGATCTTTTGAACACTCAAGAGGAAATAGAATCACACACATGATCGAAGTTCCCTGTGACTCTCTCGGAATTGGGACAAGGTTCTCAACACTAGACTTTATGAATTCGTCCGATTCTTTTTCAGGAACAGTGTCAAGATGCTCATCCCCATGTTGAGGAGAGTGAGTGGGAGCCTGCGGGTGTGAACTTGATTGCATGAGAATGAATCTCAACCTGGGGATATCATCGATGAACTTGATGAATCTTCAGTGTATCTTCATCATCCATTGCTATCGGGAATAAAGCGAAATTGAGAGCTAGATCTGATACGCTTTTCTTTTTGCAATTGATTCCCTATGCATTTTTCAAAGGCAATTTGGGATTTTAATTTAATGACCCTCTCTTATTGCAATTCTTCCATGGATTTCTCATGTGTATTTTGAATGACGGGACATTGTGGGAGTGGAGATTTGTCAAAACCGGAAGGTTGACATTGATAATCGTCATGAGGACCCCCACAATATACACAAGAAAAACTGGGAACATTATGAAATGCGGTCTTATTGAACTCCTCACCTCTTTTCATAATTCCGAAGCTCTAGATAAGTGTCTTGTTGGGTTTGTTGAGGAGTTTGAGTCATTTGGCACTGTGGAGGTTGGTTGTGATATGGATAGTCGTAATTGTTACAAGGAAATGGATTCCCTGTTTGACAATCATAGCTCGGAATGGGGACCTCACGAGTTCTCACAACAAAATGATTGTTGTGGCTGATCATGTGAATAATATGGAATTTGGTCATTTCCAAAGTCACGAGTATTACCAAAGGCTGTCGTGAACAGCGTGTTTCGGATTGACACTCAAATCCTTGGTAGGGACCTCCACAAATTCACAGCGATTATGTTGATTATGAAGATGAGTAAATTTTGCGGTGGGTAATTGGAAAAGTTTGAGGGTCGAATTACATGAGTTGGATTAGGATCATAATCAAATGAATTCTCGAACCACAAGACAAACTACTCCGTTCGAATATCATTACCACCTTTGTACACCGCATTACCATGACGAGGGTGAACCAAAAAGAGGCTGCCAACCGACACAAGGAATAGCGATTGCATTTGAGAGAGTTATGAGAAGGAATACGTTTATTCAAAGAATCAACAAACGACATAATTGATCCGGAATGACTATCAAGTCTCGAAGAACATTTTGAAAAATCGAGGAGGTGGGACAAGTGGTGTGCTACGAGGCTAGCAATTTCCACCACTTCCGTTATGGTCTCCTGTTGGTTCTTGAGAAACGTGAAGATTGAGCAAATCATTCTTGGCGTCACCGTCTAATCTGCATGTTGCTTTTAACGAAATCGTCGTGAAAGTTTAGAATCAATTCTAGGCGGCTTAGACAATTGAGGATTAGATCTTTGGATAACCCGTAGGTTGAGTGTTAGCACTTCCATTATTGAGGAAGTGCACGGTCCTTTGTCACCCGTTTTCTCGTTCTATTTCCCTCTTGAATTAATGGATCATCGCGAACAACACGAATTTTTGACATTTGCGATAAAGTTTGGAAGCTTTTAAACCGTCCCTGAGGTAAATTAAGGTCGAGATTCCATGAGAATAGAAGTTTAGAATCAAATGGATAGAGGGTAAAGAGATAAAGAATCAAAAAGGGTAAGAGGGTAAAGAGGAATATTTTTGGTATTTTTGAAAAACATGTTGTAAAAACAAAGAATGAAAATCTTTTTGGGTTTTTGATTTTATAAGAAAATATAAATATATAGATGGTATAAACAAGGAGTGAATATTCAAATTACTAATCTGCTAAACGTAAGACTATTAGCATCAAGCCCCAAGCATAAGCGCAAAATTTGATCCACAAGAAAACCGCTGTTTTATCACTCAAGCCTCGCCACTTGTGAATGGCCAACCGTAACAAACTTAAAACAGCTTCAAGCACGCAATGAAGATCGAGAGTATAGTGTTTCCCTCGGTCGTTAAGTCCCAACGAAGCTGTGCGAATAGTCAAACGTGAAAAGTGATCGGAGAGGATTTGAACCGGGAAAAGATAGTGATTGATCTATACTCCCAAAGAGAAAGCCCATAAACTACTGTGGGCTTAAATGCAAATTAAAGAAAAAGATAAAATATATTAAATAAACGCTATCACTATTTGCAAAATGATGAACGTTTAAAACTTATAACTTACGTTTAAATAAAACTTACGTAAACGCACAAAAATAAAAAAAGTGAGATCTAAAAAATAAAAGACCTAAAAATATGAAAATGACATTTTTACAAACCTAATGATAAAATAAAATTTTAAGAAAAAGAAAATTATTTTTATAACTATTTATCTAATTATTATTAATTAAAAACTATTTTTAACTATTTAATAATAACCTAAAATACAAGATAATAGGAAATAAAGCTAGAAAAATAAAATTAAGACTTAGAAAAATCTAAAATAACAAATTAGAATTTTCAAAACTATTTTTGTATTTTTCTGATTATTTTTCTATTTTCTATGAATTTTAAACTATTAAAAACTAATTAAATTATTTAAAAATACAAATTTAGCTAAGAAAAATCTAGAAAAATATTTTTTTGGCTTTTTATATTTATCTTAACTTAATAAAAATGAAAAATTATTTTTTTGAAACTTTTCTTAATTTTTTGTATTAAAAGCTAATTAAAAATGCTTAAAAACTAGTTTAAATTAAGAAAAATAGCAAACAAGCTAGGAAAAATCTGAAAATTTCAGGAAAAGTCTAAAATAATATTAGGAAGCTAGGAAAATTGGAAAAACAGGTGCTTATGTGGAGGAAATAGGAACTGATGTGTAAGTGCTTAATATTAAGCACTTCAAATAAGCTAAAATGGTCCAAATGGGCACCAAACTGAAACAGCAACTACAATATGCTAAAAGTGACCAAAGGCAACAAGTATTCACAAGCCTAAGCCTCTGAATTACAAGATACCAAGATTTGATGGTTTGAGCTTTTGTGCTAAAAACAGTGAGAGGGTGCCTACTTTGAGCTTATGACAAGCTTCAAAATAAGCTGAAAAGGAAAACCACAAATTGGAACCTCAAGAGGACCTGGGTGGCTAAACAGAAACCAAAATCGAGATCAAGAGAGCTCGATGAGCTTGTTACAGGGCTGCAAACCCTCGTGCAAACTCAAATTTTAGATCGAAGTCACAGACTGTGCAAGTATATTAAGCCCTTTGACAAGCTCATTTGGAGCTTATGGAAAATTCACAAAAATACACAAAAATCATAACAATAAACTAGACCAGGGGAAGTTTTTAAAACCACCATTTTCATTGAAATTGGCCCAGAGATGAGTCCAAGAAAAATCCCTCTAGGTTGGCTCAAAACCGACTTTTTGCACAATTTGACTTTTTTAACAAAACTGAAATGTTGACTATTTTGAACTTTAATCTAGATTTCTCAACTGAATAAGATGTTAATGGCTAAATAGAAACTAAAGCAAGCTATTTCTAAGTTTTTTAAACACAAAACAAGAACTTGATTTGCAATAATTTTAACAGTTAAGCCTTAAAGAAAGATAGAATGGAATTTTGACTTGGAGAGATTGTAAGCACAAGTTAAAGACAGAAATGGGCATGAAATGGCTACACAATCTTGAAACAAGAGACCTATCCCAAGATAAACCTATAGCTCGTTAAAGCTACAACCAAACACCCTTTATATCAACTGTTTTGAAATTAAAATGATCTAAACATTAAACCAACTTGTAAGAAGGATCAAACTAAGTTTATATAACCTAAATATAACTAAATAAACAAGATTGAGTAGTTTATGACCACGATACTCGATAACCATAGAATGCAAAAATAGACTTGAAAATAGAAAAGTGAGAAATTCACTCACATGTTTCCAGCTTATTTGCAGGCTAAGACCACAACTATAACTACACTAATTGAAGCTATTCCAACCCATGTTCAATCATTGCAACACCCAAATCCATTTCCAATTCCATTTGCACCAGCAGTTGACTTTTATTGACCATGAACTTAAATTACTTAAACTTTGAAAGTGAGCTGATACAAAGCTATCATAAGCTCATACAAGCTTGTTTGAGATTAAATAAAAGCTAACAAAGCTTAAACATAAGCTTTTAAGATTGAAAATTGCAACAGTAACCTGAAATGTGGAGTTTATCTAAAAACTTGGATTGAGATCTCAACAACACATTACAATGATACTTTTACTTAAATGTGATACAAAGAAAGTGAAGTTACAACATTTTGACTTAAACTAATACTTTTATTAAAAAAAACGACATTAAAGGAAAATTTAAAACTAGCTACCCTTTTTCCCTTGCTTCTTTACTCTCTTTTATAGCTTCAAATGATTCTCTCACATCTTCTGAGTGGATCCCACCTGATTCCAGAGCCATTGGGTGACTTTTGTGAGTTTTGGCCAAAATGTCAATTTTGGCGGGAAAGGTGATTTTTGACCTCTGCTCTGAATTTTGCAGGTAGGGGGGGGGGGTGGACTAGGTGTAATGATGAGGGTGAGGGTGGAAGGAGATAAGGTGAGGTTTTGAGTGTTGGGAGAAGCAATTGCAGAGTGTAGCAGGGCAAGTAGAAGGGGAAGCAGGAGGTGGAGGGAAACTGCTAGTTTGACTTGGTTGTTTGACTAGGGGGTCAAAAGCAGGGAAAGGGTCACAAGGTTTAAATGGCAGGGGTCAAAACAGGGAAAGGGTCTATTTGGTTTGTTTAGTGATAAGGACCAAAACTGTAATTATGCCAAACTAGAGGGACCAAAACTGTAATTTCTCCAAAGTTGTTACAAGGGACCAATGTTGACAAGTTCCAATAGTACAAGGACCAGTTTTGACATTTTCAAATTTTCCAGGGACCAAACTTGACAATTTTAAAAGTTCAGGACCTTTCTCCATTTAACAAAAGATTTATTCAAGGACCATTTTAGACAATTTAGAATATTTCAGGGACCTTGAATAACATTTTTCTTTATTTTGTTTTACCGGGACCTGTTTTGACAACTTTTGAAACTCGGGGACTAAAACCGCCAATTATGCAAATTTGATAATGCTTTTCACCAGATTTTGATATTTTTGCATTTAAAACACATAAAACACTTATTTGTGATATTTTTATCATTTTGATGCATTTCTGAGTGTTTTCAGATGTTTTTGCAGTCTAATTTGTACAAAAATGATGAGTATTTACACACTCATCAGTTGCTAAAGGATACCATCAAGAGGAGGGTATTGACTTTGAAGAATATTTTGCTCCTATTGCTCGTATCGAGGCAATCAGAATCTTCTTGGCTAATGCTGCTAGTAAGAACATGGTAGTCTATCAGATGGATGTAAAGACGACATTTCTGAACGGAGATCTTAAAGAAGTCGCCTACGTCAGCCAACCTGAAGGCTTTGTGAATCCAGAGCATCCTACTCACGCTATCGTTTGAAGAAGGCTCTTTATGGTTTAAAGCAAGCTCCAAGGGCATGGTATGATACACTATCAAAGTTTCTTCTATCAACCGGATTCAAAGAAGAGCAGTTGATCCGACATTGTTCACCAGGAAGTCAGGAAAACATTTAATTCACATTCAAATATATGTTGATGATATTATCTTTGCCTCGACTGACCCTAATGAGTGTGACCGTTTTTCTAATGAAATGGGTTCTAAATTTCAAATGTCAATGATGGGACAAATGTCATTTTTCTTAGGATTACAAATTTCTCATAGTCCCGGAGGCATTTTCATAAATCAATCTAAATATGCAAATGAGATTTTAAAGAAATTTGGATTTGATTCAGTGACCCGTTGACACTCCCATGATTGAACGTATTCAAACTAGATGAGGACCACTCAGGGATCATGGTAGACCAAAGGAAATATCGTTGTATGATTGGATCCCTGATGTACCTCACGCTAGTAGACCACATCTTGTTCGCTGTTTGCATGTGTGCTAGATACAAGGATAAGCCTACTAAAAAGCACCTTGAAGCGGTTAAACGGGTCTTTCAGTATCTCCAAGGAACCATCAATATGGGACTTTGGTACCCCAAGGACACCGTATGTCACTAACGCCTATGCAGATGCCGATCATGCAGATGTCAAGATACTCGCCGGTACGCCCGAGGTGCTCAGTTTGGGTGATAAGCTTGTGAGCTAGTCTTCAAAGAAGCAAATGAGTACTTCTATTTCTTCTACAGAGGCTGAATACATAGCCATGTCATCTTGTTGTGCTCAAATCCTATGGATGAGATCCCATTATCTGACTATGGCTTTGAATTTAACAAAATCCTCTCAGATCGTGATAATAAAGTGCTATTGCTCTCTCATGCAACAACGCATAACACTCTAGAGCAAAGCACATCGACATCTTCACATCATTTCATCAGAGCAAGTTGAAAAGGTGTGGTGGAACTATACTTTGTAAGGACCTAATACCGTTAGCGTACATCTTCACCAAAGATCTACCTAGAGAACGTTTTGAGTTTATCCTTCCACGACTTGGTCTTAAGAGCCTACAACCAGAAACTCTCAAACGCCTTCAAGAGGAAGAAGAGGAGTAAAAGGTTTCCTTCAACTATCTCTTGTAAATATCTATTCGAAAAAAAAAATACAAAATTACAAAACCTTCAAAAATCAAATAGAAAAATATAAAACTTTCAAAATCCATAAAAATTTGAAAAATCCTCAAAAAATATTGTCATTTTGTCATGCTTTTCTCGATTCGATAATGTCTACGGTCTTAATGCTGTCATTCAAAGAATGATACGGGACTTTAGATGTTGTTCGAATGTTTTTTAAAAAAAAAAAAAATTTGGGAGAAAGAGAAACAATGGTTTACGTCATTTCTGTGCAAGAACCCGCTTTCAAAGAAAGAACAGAGCCATGCTTTATCTTAGTTTTAAAATCTCATGCTCTGATTCTTTAAACTAATCCTTACTATCTAATGAAAACTAGTTGATTTGAAAAATAACTCGGACTCTATTTTTGATAATCATCTAGACTTAAAAGTTTGTCAAAATATCTATATCTCAATCAACAACTTATGTCATTGATTGAGGGGGAGAATGATTTCAATTAAATTAAAAGGTTATTTGTCATTCAATTGTTTTCAAAAGATAATCATGCATGTTTAGTCAATGGAGTTTAAAGTCTCAAAATCCGATCATTATCAGTTAAAACGCTTTCATAATCAAGTCACAATTCTCCTTAAAAGCTTTCAAAATCAATTTAAATCTATAGAGATCACAAATCTCAAATGATTTCATAATTGTGATCGGGGGAGAATTTGTGATTTAAATTGAATTAACTGATAACCGTAAATGGTTTTATAAGGATGTACAAGCTCTCCATCTCACATGTGCCAAACGATTTCAAATTTTTCATACACATGTTGAGGAGGAGCATCTATCTTAAACCACAAAGATTTGAACGTGATCAATGCAGGTTCCTCTTGTATGTGCAAAACTCTTTCAAACCTCAAGGCACATATTGAGGGGGCGCAAGCTTATGAAAACCTCATCCTTCCCTAATATGCTTTATCTACTTGTTTTGATCAGGGAAGTGATGTTGATATCTTTTAGAATATGGTAATCAAAGAAGTTAATTCTTTCTCTTGCCTCCGTGTGCAAAACGATTTCATACACTTGATGCACATGTTGAGGGGAGCTCTTGTTCTAAAAATATCAAAATAATTCGTACAAAATGCTTTGATAATATATCATAGGTATCTGGATTGATTTTCAAATGGTTTTCAATTGGTTCCTATGGCAGATGAACAATTCCAAAAAGACCGACCAACTTTACATTATGTATGGTGATATAAGGATCATAAGGTTAGGAATGTGTTCCCATGATCCGCCAGAACCGGAGGGATCTACCCAGGGACAATCCACTAGATAGTGTATAAGTCCTTAGGTATATTGAAAAAAGGAGAAAAATGAGATATGGGAAGAGTGCAGATGAGATGAGCTAGTAATCGAATAAACCCAACAAAGTACTAGTTATGAAGTCTCGGTAAGCACTGAAGGGGTTGAAGAATTAAAAAGAATTGAATATGAAAAAGGGAGAAAAGAAATAGCCCTCAATTTATTCAACCTTAGGGCGTAAAACAGGTTCAATTCATATGCTAACATGGTAACATCCGTGATTGAAGACAAGACGTCATGGACCCAAAGGACGACTCACTAAAATCTAAACTTAATTGTTTATTTATTTATCTATATCCTATATTGAATCTACTGGCCTGACTACTGTATTATGACTATGAGTCCACGGATATCCGAGAAGCAAAACATCCGAAAGTGATATGCTAACATCCTCACAATGAAGATGGAAAGCCTTCTGGAGCCAACATCAAACAAGCTCCTGGTGGGTGGCATGTGAGATCTATCCAATAGATCAACCATGTGACAATTGAATAGAAACGATGGGGCGATTCAATATTTTGAATCAATCCGTTCGTGTTACATTGACGGATACCTTTGAAAAACCAGTCGTTTGCTCAAAAACTCTTTTCCTTAGCACATCGACCGTGTACGAATATTTCAAAATAAAAGGTGTTTATGATTGATAATTGATTTTCATTAAAACCTTCGTTGTATTGCAAAAACAATTTCTATTGAGCGATACACGATTGGTTTTCAAATCTCTTTTCATCAATCAGTGAATCTCTATTCGCTGGTTCACTCACTCCGTTTTGTCTTCTTTGAGACGTTCGTTTGAGAACGCTAGAGCAGCTTAAACCCGGTCAAGGAAATTCTTCGAATTTTACCTCGATCACAGTAAGACTTGTACTGATCAACGGGGAACCGTGGGGTCGTACCTCAATTCAACGAAGTGATCAAAGATACTTTCGTGCATTTTGTTGCTAACTATTGTATGCAGGACGCCCGACGCTTTGTACCGATCGAATGAAGCGTCAATCCATAGACGCATGCTCACACAACACATTCATTTCCAGAGTAATCATGATTAGTGCATCAATGACTCTGATATTATCACTCCATGCTTCTGCTATGCTGCTACCAATATCATGAATCAACGAAAGTTTCCTCTACTCTGATAAGAAGAAATCATGATCCAGAATGTGAGCATGTCGGTCCAAAAGTCACAACATCACCTAATACTAACACCACAAAGGAAATGTCTGAGATTTAATGTGGCTGATGATCTCAAAGCTGGCTCAAAACTCAGTATCATGTGGATCAGTTAAAGACCTCCACTCAGAATATCCAATCATGCAATAATGAAGAATCAAAGACTTCGAGCTATAGAACAAAGAACATGGTCAAGAATGCAAGAACAATTTTTAATATAATATCTGTTTGTATTCAATGTAATTTTAGTATATGTTTGAGGTGACCTCCCTTAGGGGGAGATTGTTAGGATTTAGAAAATCATGGTATTAAAGTGTCGGTCACCTCAAATATATGTAATCGTTAGAAAGCTCGTAGTCGTAGTTATTTTATGTTAAGTAGTAGTTAGTTTAGTAACACCGTGGAGGAAGGACGGGTCTTTACCCACTGTATGCCTGATCCACAGCCCGTTGTGTAGCGTTTTATTGTAAGACTATAAATACTCTCTACCTCCCAAGGTAGAGAGTTGGAGCTCATAATAAGAATTTTCTTTCTCTCACTAAAGTTCCCAAACATCTAACTTTCTCTCTCTAAAACTCATCTCTTATACGCCTAAGTATGTTTGTGTTATGATGTGTATGTGAAATCCAATATGTTACAGTTTATAAAAAAGTCCTTTTATATATTATAAAATCAAAATTTTGAAGTAAGTCTTTAAATAGTACGAAAATATTTTTGAGTATGTCTGCCTTGCAAATGTCTTGTCAACTCACCATGTTACAAGTCCCGCCCATACAAGACTTGTAACATATAATTTCACATACATTTCCATATTTCATGTGGTAAGTCTGGTAGTCAATACACCTATGGTCATAATAAAGCCTCATATATAATAAAATTACGCGGCAAAGCCCCTAAAATAAATAATATGCGTTCCGTAGACAGGGGAACAAGAGGTTGGCCGACCTCTAATAGCGCTATCCATACTACCTAATGCTCCGCACTAGGGAGCCGTACGAACGGTACGTATAATTGGAGTGCGAACGGCAAACCAATCGGGGACTAACAATGCGAATGTACGAACAGTACATCATAACAACTATTATATACTATCAATTAAGACTGCGCCGAACATGGGAGACTCGGCATTGCTCCGAACAGGGAGACTTTTGCTGTTCAGTGGAGACTTTGCGTCAAGGACGTACGGTCCATTAGGTCCAAACAAGTCATAAGCTCATAATTAAGTCCAAGAGTCTAAGGGTTCAAAATATATTAAATAGTCTAAATCAAGTCAAAATAGAGTTCAATATAAGTTAAGGGTTTCAAATATATTAAAGGGTTCAAATTAAGTCAAAAGGGTTCAATATAAATCAAAGAGTTCAATATATTAAAAAGTTCAAATTAAGTCAAAAAGGGTTCAATATAAGTCAAAGGATTCAAATATATTAAAGGGTTTAAATTAAGTCAAAGAGGGTTCAATATAAGTCAAAGGGTTCAAATATATTAAAGGGTTCAAATCAGATAAAAACAATTCAAGTTTATGTTCATGCATTTCACCCCAAATAAGTAAAGAAGTAAAAAAGGGCTGTGAATACTCACCTTGGCAATTAGCAGTCTAAAGCAGCAGTCAAATAGAATTATCGGATGGCACCGACACGCGACCTAGATTAGTATGGCAAATTTAGTCTTTATTCATGATTATGACTCGACAAGGTTTAATAAAGGTTTTTTTGTTGCTTGTGTGGCAATGATTAATGTTTAATATAATTTTTGTAGATTTTTAGCTCTTGGAAGTGCATAAGTACATAATAAGAAATATCAATGACGAAATAATCTTCAGTTTGATGGCAACCGAAAGACTACATACGAAAATAATTACATATAATATTAGACATTAATAGATTATGTAACATTATTTTCAAAGGTATATACTTTACTAAGCGTACATACATGTATAAATATCTCTATATATCCCATTTATTGGTTAATATAAAAGTATTCAAAAATATAAGTAAAAGCCTTACTTAATACTCTTGTATTTAAATAATTTGATAGTGTAAGTTATGAATAAAACTTTTCATTGATGGTTATTAAAAAAATATATTAAATTAAATTATATTTTGTAGAAAATTGGGCATGACCCGGATGTATAATCTTATTTGTTTGATGACTAAGTGTCGAAAGTTTTTATAATATTAGTTTTTATCAAGTTTCAATATCCGAGTTTATATTTGAATTCAAATGTTTACAAGTTTTATTTTTAAGAGACAAGCCATATGCATATATGATGAGTTTGTACATTTGCATACGTCGTGAAAATACGTTGCGATCGTATATGTTGGATAAGTTGGGAAGCATGACTTGGGATAGTACTTCGACACACAATTTCAGTTTATATAAATTAAGTGTTACCTTTTTCTTTGACATATTAGATTTATAAATTTTTTTTCCAAACCTGTGACATACATTAGTTCACCTGTACCAAACGTTATCACAAAGCCCTTTAACAAAACCTAACTTTTTAAACACCTCATTAACATAGAAAGTGACTGGATAACTAGTTATTCTTTGCAATCATTTTAAAGAGAACAACAGTTGTCGATTTTGGTTCACTTGCATATACATTAATGATCTATGCACATAATAAACATACCAATTGTGCGTCAATTTATACATTCAATTGATCATCTGATAAAATATTTAGTTAAGGTTCATGTTATCTTGGATTCCATTTAGACCAAATTAAGCTTATCATTTGTATCAATGTGGGAAAGAGCATGCGTATATATAAAGAAATATTGGTCTATTGGGTTTGAGTTTTATATTGACCTGATGATGTTTTGTCCAAATAAACAAATGTATATAGATGCTCCATAAGAAAAAGAGACTTGCATTTTTGTTTAATAAATTTTTAGATTATTGGTTTATATCTTAACAAAAGAAAGAAAAAAAAGGACATTAGTTTAACTGGGGATACAATTTACCACTGTGGTCGAGCCACAGTAGGTTTCGACTCAGAAAATGAAACCAAACTCAATATCGATTCCGGTTTTATCATTAGTTATCAATAGATCATTTATCTTGCCACACAAACTTTAACAATTATAACCATTTTGCTCCCATAAATATATATATATCGGTCGGTATAAAAATTTAACAATCAAAACAAGATTACCACCTATAATATCATTCATATCATAACCTTATTATCAAAAATTTAAGCTAACATCAATTTTCATTAATCAGAAAAATATATATATAAAATTTCAAAATTAATAAAATGTGATTACAATGAAATGGATTAAGGAAGAAACAAGAATATGATCTTACACTATTGTTATGAACACCGAACACCAAGAAGTTCGATTAGAGGAGACCCGAAACAAATTGGTACAATTAAATACTTGCACAAGCTTCCTTATGCCTCAATTAACAAAACCCCTTTGGTAATTTCAAAAAGCCCTTTGATCAACAAAACCCTAATTTTCGGATTTGATTGAGATGGATAAAAGTTCTTGTGAAAATTAACCCCTTTTATGGATGAGAGACTAGGAGAATGATTGTGACCCTATTGAATCTTCAAAACACGTTTCTACCTATTTTAAGATTTCTTCACATCTATCCCAGCCACGCATGAGTAGTTTGGATGAATTTGGGAAGGTGCCAAAGGTGTTTTCATGGGGAGAAGTCAAAAGGGATGAATTTTGATCCATTTTGGTGATTGTTTTCTTGTGTTAGTCGACAAGGAGAGAAGGAAAAGAACAAGTTCTGAAAAGAAGAAGTAGGGGAGGGGCGTGGATAAGAGGGTAGGTTTATTTTTATTATTGTATTATATGTACTCCGTACTGTATAATTTGTTCCGTACAGACTAACGTTTATTTATGTAGAATATTATTCGGGTATCTATATCTTATAATTTTTATATTTCTGGAGACATTTTGACGAGCGAATTATTATGGTATTATTATTATCTTGACATTAGAAAACAAATTTCGTGCCAATTTTATTATGGTGTCGGTACGCGTATGGTGCCGGGACTTTGTGAAACACGAGATAACTTCTCGTTTTTGGGTTATAATGATCAGAAAATAAATAACTCGCATACTCTGACCTAAATAATAGCCGGAAAATCGACGGATTGTCACATAGGTCTTGCTAAAAATGAATTTAGATAAAAAAAACTACTCAACAACGACATAAAATACCTTTTGCCAAACGCCCCTTTCCTAAGAGTAACCACAACATACACCCCAACTATCAACATAACGGTTGGAATCAAAACTTCCCTAGACCATATCAAATTCCAGATTACATGTCATGGAACTCTTACCCATCATTTCAATACATGAATCAAGTAAATGGTATGTTTAACCCAAACGGACCCATGAGATATTGGGGAACAAACGCTTGAGTTATTTGCATCTTAGGTATGCTTGAAAGTTGGATTGGAACCTGATGAGTGGATAAAAGATAGTGGATGCTCACGACACATGACGGGCAATAAAAGTCTCCTCTCAACATACCAAGAGTATAACAGAGGTAATTTCACTTTTGGTAGCAATCTCAAAAGCAAAATCATTGGCAAAGGTACGATCGCTCATAACTCCCTAACTATTGAAAATGTTGCTCATGTCGATAGGTTAGGATTTAATCTACTTATTATTAGCCAATTATGTGATAAAAAGTATAAAGTACTATTTGAAGAAAATGGTAGTAAAATACTAAAAGATGGTATCACCATAGCTAAAGGAGTTAGGAAAAATAACATATACGTCATGAAAATAGATAAAACATCTAATGATAAACTTTGTTTAACAACATTAGATGATAGCTCAACTCTTTGACATAGACGCTTAGGTCACACTAATATGAGACTTATACAAAACCTATCCTCAAAAGAGCTAGTTAGGAATTTACCAAAACTTAAATATGACCAACATTTTTGCGACGCTTGCAAAATTGGTAAACAAACCCATAGTAGTCATAAGGCTAAAAACATGGTGTCTACATCTAAGTGTTTAGAACTTTTGCATATGGACTTGTTTGGTCCATCCGCTATAAGAAGCTATGGAGGAAACTTATACACTTTGGTCATAGTAGATGATTACTCAATGTTTACTTGGACGTTGTTTTTGAAAACCAAAAATGAAGCTTTTGATAAATTTGAAATTCTTAGCAAGAAAATTCAAAATCAACTAGGTGTTAAAATTGTGTCGATCCGAACGGATCGTGGTCATGAATTTGACAATAAAACACAATTTGAAAACTTTTGTGATACAAATGGTATAACACATAACTTTTTGGCTCCTCGAACACCTTAATCAAATGGAGTTGTAGAACATAAAAATAGAACCATTCAAGAAATGAGTAGAACAATGCTTAATGAACAAAACATTCCTCAAAATTTTTGGTGTAACGCCGTTGACACTTCTACATATATTTTAAATAGAGTCCTAATACGTCCTTTCTTAAACAAAACTATATATGAACTTTATAAAGGTAAAAAGCCAACTTTAGGATATTTTAGAGTATTTGGATGTAAATGTTTTATTCTTAATACTAAAGATTATCTCACCAAGTTTGACCCAAAGTCTTATGAAGGTGTATTTCTTGGTTATTCTCAAACTAGTAAAGCTTACATTGTCTTAAACAAAGAAACAATGAGAGTCGAGGAATCATTGAACATAACATTCGACGAAAGTCCACCTCCCTCTAAGACATCACCTTTGGTAGATGATGACTTAGTTGAAAGTCAACTTGTAGAAAGTCAAGAAATAATTGAAAATGACAAGGAAGATAAACCATTAAATAATGAGATTATAAACATCAAAGAATCCAAAAGTCATCCTTTAGAAAAGGTCATAGGACAACTAAATCAAAGAACCTTAAGATCACAAGCTCAAAATCAAAGTAATCATTTTTGTTTTGTGTCTACCATCGAACCGAAAAACATAAATGAAGCAATAAAAGATGAATATTGGGTAATTGCTATGCAAGAAGAGTTAAACCAATTCGTTAGAAATGATGTTTGGAAATTAGTTCCAAAACCTAAAGATCAAACTATAATTGGAACGAAATGGGTTTTTCGAAATAAAATGGATGAAAATGGTGTAGTGTCTAGAAACAAAGCTAGGCTTGTCGTACAAGGTTATAATCAACAAGAGGGGATTGATTATGATGAAACTTATGCACCGGTAGCTAGGCTCGAGTCTATTAGAATCTTACTTGCATATGCATGTGCTTATGACTTTAAATTATTTCAAATGGATATTAAGAGTGCGTTTCTTAATGGGTTTATTAACGAAGAAGTATATGTTGCTCAACCTCCCAGTTTTACCGACTTTGAGAAACCACATCATGTCTTCAAACTCAAGAAAGCATATACGGTCTTAAGCAAGCACCAAAAGCTTGGTATGATAGACTTAAGACTTTTCTTGTTGAAAACAAATACACCATGGGATTAGTAGAAAATACTCTTTTTACCAAGAAAAAGGAATCACATATTATCATTGTTCAAATATATGTTGATGACATCATATTCGGATCAACTTGTCAAGAACTATGTGATGATTTCTCTAAAATCATGCATGATGAGTTTGAGATGAGTATGATGGGTGAATTAAACTTCTTTCTAGGACTTTAAATTAAACAACTAGAAGATGGCATATTCTTTAACCAATCTAAATATATAAAAGATATGCTTAAGAAATTTGAACTTGAAGACTCAAAACCAACTAAGACACCCATGTCCTCGGACACTAAACTCACCAAGGATGAGGAAGGTGAATCGTTAGATAACACTAAATATAGAGGAATGATCGGTAGCTTACTCTATCTCACGGCTAGTAGACCCGACATTATGTTTAGTGTTTGTCTATGTGCTCGCTTTCAAGAAAATCCAAAGGTATCACACTTAGAAGCCATGAAAAGGATATTTAGATACATTAAGGGAACGACATGTTTAGGATTATGGTATCCCAAAGGAACGGGTGTAGAAACTATAGTGTATGCCGATTCGAATCATGCCGGTGACTATGTCGATAGAAAAGTACAAGTGGTATTTGCACTTTTGTCGGACATTGTCTCACCTCATGGTTTGCAAAGAAGCAAACGGCTTTAGCTATCTCAACTACTGAAGCCGAGTACGTCTCAGCCGAAAAAGCATGTCAACAAGCTCTTTGGATGAAGCAAGCTCTCGTGGACTACGTAATTCATCTCAACGATATCGTTATATTTTGCAACAACAAAGGAGCTATTGATCTCAGCAAAAATCCCGTCCAACATTCTCGTACAAAGCATATTGAAATTTGTCATCACTTTCTTCGCGACAATGTTCAAAAAGAAAACATCTCAATTGAGAAAGTATCCTCCGAAGACAACATTGTCGACATTCTAACCAAGCCTCTCAAACGAGAACCATTTAATCTTCTTAGACTTGGTTTAGAGTTAATGGAACCAAACATGTAGGCAAAACATAGTCTAAACCTTAGAACAAACAAAACAAAACAAATTTGTTTGAACCTGCTACTGTTCCCATGACACCAAACGACAACAAAGACGGAACCATATTTTTGGTGCCGTCTGGTCCGTGGTGACTATAGTTGCGAAAATGCTACCTACAAAACACCTTCTTCCTCAAAACCCACTTCACCAAAACGTGTAAACATTAGACCTAACTCATTGTTGACATTTTCTCACCCACTAATCACTGAAGATAACATCATTGTAAGTATCTGATGAGTGTCTAAATACTCATCATTTTTGTACTATCTAGACTGCAAAAACATCTGAAAACACTCAGAAATGCATCAAAATGATGAAAATATCACAAATAAGTGTTTTATGTGTTTTAAATGCAAAAATGCCAAAATCGATGAAAACGTATCAAGTTTGCATAATTGGCAGGTTTAGTCCCCCAAGTTTCAAAAGTTGTCAAATATAGTCCCTGGTCATTCCAAAACTTATAAAAAGTCATAAAAGGTCCTTGGGATTCACAAGTTGTTAGAAATTGTCCTTTGAAGTTTAAAAATCACAAATTACAACTTTGGTCCCTCAACTTTACAAAAGTGTCAAAATCAGTCCCTGGGTGTTTAAAAATGGAAATTATTTAAACTACACCCTTGTACTATTCAAATGTAGCATATTTGGTCCTTATATGATAAGTTTTGAGAAAATTACAAGTTTGGTCCCTGGAGTTTGAAAATTGTTAAAACTAGTCCTTGGGTTTATAAAAATGGAATTTTATGCAATATTGACCCTTGTACTATTTAAATGTTACAATTTAAGCCCTTGTGATAACTTTGGAAATGTGGCAGTTTCAGTCCTTAACTTTGGCCGAATTACATGATTGGTCCTTGTGATTTACTAGCTAAAACCAAACGGACACCCTTGTTATTTATCCAATCCAAGACAAGTCCAAATCCAACCCCAGCTGGCCCATCTTGCAAGTCCAAAGCCCAAACCCATGTTTTTAAAAATATACCACCATTATCATGTTTGTCTCTCTCACACTTGCCCGCCAATAACCAGTTACCACCTCCCTTGCCTGTTTCTCATTACCACCACCTTTCCACTTGCTTCTTCCACCTTTCCAGCTGTATAACAACCCCCCCTCCACATCCACATACACCAAAGCGCATTAATTGAAGAAACCCACTCAAGACTTTTTGGCGCCAAAAATAAGAATCAACTGCTGTGATCACTTTGACCTATCCTATGGTGGGAAATGATCAGAGGAGAGAGGGGAAGCTTTTGGATGTCCATAAAAGGGAAAAGAAGCAAGGAAGAAAAAGAGAGTAGTGTAATTTAGTTTAGTTAATGTCGTTTTAATAAATTTTCAAATTCTAGTGTAAATTTAAGCTTCCAAGTACTGTTGTTATCATTTTCAGTGTATGTTAATCCTTTTTCAACAAGAAATTTCAAGTTCTCAGTTTCATTTTCAGTTTGTGTAAATTTCATATCCAAAATTCTCATATGTCTTAAAGTTATTTGTAGCTATTTTCTTGGACTCATAAACCCATATAAGCTCCTAGATAGCTTGTTTAAGCTATTAGAAACATTTATAACTCAGTTTAGATTCAAAATTCAAAAATCACCAAAATACCAAAATTTAGCTAAAAAAAAAATCATGGAGATGATACAAGAAAGATGGAACAGAGCTGATTTTGGATTAATTTTGGTTTAGAGCTTATTGGTAAGCATATAGGAGTGATTCTCAATCCTCAGTTTCCTGTTTTGTGCATGAACTCATATTGTAAGCACTTTCTTTGAAATTTGCATTTCCTAGAAATAGTTATTTAATCTTGTTAATTTTGGTTTAAATCTGTCTAAAAACAGTTAATGTAAGTGAATTAATGGATTTCTTGGATTAAAATCTTATTTGTGTGTTAAAAGCTTGAAAACAGTCCTTATAAAGGGTGTTTGGATTTGTTGATTAAGTGGCCTTCAAGAGTATACTTATTGTTGTTATTGGTTGTTCTGTGTCACATGAGCACTTAATATCTCAGATAAGTCATAAAATCAGTCTTCATTAGTTAAAAAGTCAAAATAGCTTCTAATTTCTTATTACCAGTTAACTGTTGAAGTGCTAGATTGTTAATCTCATCAAAGTAGCTTGTAACTTGTTGCTTTAGCTTAAATAATTCTCATTACAGCTTAATATAACATATTTAATAAGTAGAATTAATTATAAGTTCATAAAAGTCAATTTCTTAGTTTACATTAAAAAGTCAAAATTTCTTAATAGTCGTTTTTGAATAAACTTTGGAATTTTACTATGTGTTTAATAATAAGATTTAGCTCATAAGCTTCTAGGACATTAAAGATTAGCTGCTAAACTAAATTAGAAAAATACTAGTTCAGTTTTAATCAGCTTATAGAGTGCTTATTTGTTAGCTTGTTTTAGATACCTTGTTTGAAAATCTCTCCGTGCAGGTACGATTTGGTACTGCTTCACAAGCTCTCAAAGAGCTTATTAGTGATCATTAGCTTATGTAATTTATCTTTTTGAGAAGCTCACCTAGCCATCTCAAGGCTCCAAGCTTAGTTTTTCCATTCTCAGCTTATTTACAAGGCCTGCTAGAAGCTTTTAGTTTTGTCCATTTCATGTGAAAATCAATCATTCAGTGTTTTCAAAGTTTTTCAAAAGCTCCTTATAAGCTCATCAGTGTATCCCACTGTGAGAGTTTCAGCTTTTTAGATAGCTTATTTGGTCTACTTGCTAGTTCAGTTGTCCCTTTTCATTTCCAAGCTTATTATAGTGCTTAATAAGTAGCTTAAAATTACCTAGAATCCCAAACAGTACCCTGTTCATTCAGATAAGCTTATGCTTATTTTGGCTTATTCAGAGCTATTTTCTTAGTTGAATTGCTTTCTCAGTAGTCATAATAGCTTATTACAAGTTCTTCTGCTTATTTTCCTTTCCTTGTACTTATTTTCTAGCATTTTAACCATTTTAGCTCATCCTTGTGCTTATTCTTAAAAGCTCACTGTTACAAAACCTTAGGCTTATTCAGTGCTTATTAGTAGGTTTTAGAAAAAGTTGTAGTTACAAAATTTGCTTAATATCATGTGCTTAATTAGTTTGTCAAAGAAAAATCCAAAAAAATTAATGTTTAGCAAAAAGGGGATAGGCAGGCTCGAACCTGAGACCTCCCCTTTGGGATACTGAATGTGTGTACCTGTAACCATTGCGCCCTTGGGTCTTTACTGGTTTAGTTTTGCACAATTAATCTCTTATATACATATTATCCAGTTTAGCTTATTTGGTTGTTTTAGCTTATTTCTAGCTTATTCAAACTAGTTTTTTTAGTTTTTGTATTTTTTATAAAATTGTATTAGTATTAAGTATTTTATAAAAAAGTTTCAGATTTTTCCAAATAGTTTTAGTATTTTTAAACATTTAATTACTGTAAAATAGTAATTAATTCATAATAAAAAATATAAAAGTCAAAAAAATATAAATCTTTTTTCTAAAATTTTCTTTTATCATATAGTACGTAAAAAAATTGTTTTTACACTTGTAGGACTTTTATTTCATAAAATTTACGTTTTTGCTTGCGCACTAGCGTAATTTTTATAAATAACGTACGTTTTCATTTTAAATCTAGTTTTTAGGTAATTTGAGTTTACGTTTTAGTTTAAATAGTTTATTTAAGTTATTTTATTTTATAAAATCACAAAATCATCATTGTAAAAATAGTGATAGCGTTTATTTAATATATTTTAACTTTTTAATTTTCTTAATTTGCATTTAAGTCGCTGTAATTTGTAGATCTTTTCTTTAGGTAATTATCCATCAAAAACCTTACTGATCACTATCCTTAGTGATCATTCTATCATCTGATCAAGTGTTTATACACCAATTCATCCTCCTGGGACTTAACGACCGGAATTCCTATATTCCTTTGATCTTCATTGTATTAGTGTTTGAGCTGTTTTAAGTTTGTTACGGTTGACCATTCACAAGTGGTTAGCTTGTGTAATTAAACTTGACGGTTTAGCACCGATCAAATTTTGGCGCCGCTGCCGGGGAGGCTGTAAGCGTGTTTTAAGCATTTCCAGATCCATTCTTGCACATATACCACCTTTTTGTAAACATTTTTTTAAAATCAAAAAGTTCATTAACACTTTTCCTGAAGTGTTAACAACACCAAAAATATTTTCATTCTTTGTTTTTACAAAATATTTATCCAAAAATATTCATCTTTACCCTCTTACCCTTTTTGATTCTTTATTCCTTTACCCTCTATCCATTTGATTCTAACTTCTTCTATTCTCATGGAATCTCTCGACTACGACGAAATCTGGAACGAAGTTGAAAAACTTCCTATTGTATCACAAATGTCAAGAATTCGTGTTGTTCGTAATGATCCATTAATTATGCGTAGGGAAATGGAAAGAGAAACCGGGGTGACAAAGGACCAGGTACTTCCCTATGATAATGGAAGTGCTAAATACGTCCAACCTACGGTTATCCAAAGATCTAACCCCTCAATTGCTCCTAAGCCGTCTAAAATTGATCCTACACTTTCACGATTTACGGTTAAAAGCAAGCATGCAGAATTTAGGTCGGTGACTAGCAAGAATGACTTGCCTAATCTTCACGTTTTTCAAGAACCAGAACCAGAGTCCATAACGGAAATGGTGGAAATTGCTAGCTCTCAGAGCACACCACTTGTCCCACCTCCGGATTTTTCAAAATGTTCTTCGAGTCTAAATAGTCATTCGGATCACCATGTTGGTTTTGTTGATTCTTTGAATGAACCGATTCCTTCTCATAACTCTCAAATAGAATCGTTTATTCCTTGTGTCGGTTGTGGTGAGCCTCTTTTTGGTTCACCCTGTCGCTGGTGTACGTGTGTACAATGTGGTAATGATATTCATAACGAGAGTTGTTTGTTTTGTGGTTCGAGGAATTCATTTGATTATGATCCTAATCCGAACTCATTTAACGACCCCTCAAATTTTTCCAATTACCCACCACAGCCCGACTTATCTTCATATAATCAACATCACTGCTGTGAATTTTGTGGAGGTCCTCACCAAGGATTTGAGTGTCAATCCGGAAACACGTTTGTTTACGAACAGTTTTCTGGTAACACTCAGGACTTTGGAAATGACCAAATTCCATATTATTCACATGACCACCCACAACAATCATTTTGTTGTGAGAACTGTGGAGGTCCCCATTTCAGCTCTGATTGTCAAACAGGGAATCCATTTCCTTGTAACAATTACGACTATCCATATCACGACCAACCTCCACAGGGCCAAATGACTCAAACTCCTCAGCAAACCCAACAAGACACTTATCTAGAGCTTCGAGTCGGTGAAAAGAACTGAGGAGTTGAGTAAAACAGCATTTCATAATGTTCCCAGTTTTCTTGTGTATATTGTGGGGGTCCTCATGATGATTATCAATGTCAACCTTCCGGTTTTGACAAATCTCCACTCCCACAATGTCCGGTCATTCAAAATTCACATGAGAAATCCATGGAAGAATTCAATTGCTAGTGAAGAGCAGGCGCTAAAATAAATTCCCAAATTGCCTTTGAAAAGCTATTAAGGAATCAATTGCAAAAGAAAAGCGCCAGATCTAGCTCTCAATTTCGTTTTATTACTGATGACAGTGATGATGAGGATACACTTGAAGATTCATCAAATTCATCAGTTGATATCCCAGCATTTGAGATTCATTCTCAAACAACTGCTATCACACCCGAAGCTCCCACTCACTCTCTGAACATGGGGATGAGCTTCTTGACACTGTTCCTGAAAAGGAATCGGACGAATTCATAAAGTCTAATGTTGAGAACCTTGTCCCAATCCCTAGAGAGTCACAGGGAATTATCGATCATATGTGTGATATCCCTCCTCCTCTTGTCTTCTGAAGTAATCATGTTGAGATGTGCTCCGATTCTATTGATGACGATTCGTTATCTTGTGGAGACATCAGTTATATGGAAGAATTACCTTCTGAGCTTGTTAGATTAGAAGAAGAGAATGATGAAGTTACTGACACTGAAATCAAAGATGAAGCACTTCGTGCAACATTACTGAATGTCAGTCTTCTCATTTCTAAAATCGAGGCTTTCAAAGAAAAACCCATTTCATCTCCTATCCCCATAAAGGATAGTGACATTTTTTCCGATGATTCTATTCCGAAATGGAAGCCTTCTATTTTGATAATATGGAGAGAAGATTAGTGGCGTATTCACTTTTCATTCTCATAATTCTCTCCCCGATTATGAATCATTTACATTGAAGGAGTTCACCAGTGAACCCACTGATACCAATTCTGAATATGATTCATTTACCTTCGAGGAGTTCTCCTGTGAACTCACTCATATCATATCTCTACCGGAGTATGATAACTTCTACTTTGATCTAGACACACCCGGGATATGTCTAGACCAATTGAGCTTAAAAGATGAAATTCATGCTATCATGAATTCCCCTTCTGATGATGATGAGTTAGTCAAGATTATTATCATGACTTTCTTTCTCTTCTTCACTTATCCCGTGGCTTCTCCTGTTCTTTTCTCCTTCGGGAATGAAGACATTATTTTTGATCCCGGCATTTTCATTTATCATTTTTGAGCCGGTTCTATGTATATCTCATCGGTGTGGAACTTTCACGTACTTCAATGTTTATACAAACATCTTGAATGAAAGTCCGATGGAGATTGTCTCTTCCACTTACTTCCCCATGAACAAATTAATTCGGGGTCGAGTCAAGCTAGCGACTCGGTAATCAAAAACAATAGTTAAACATGGGTTTTCACCCGTGTGTACCACCCTAGTGTGGGGGAGATGCCCCACATGTTGTATAATTTAAAAAATAAAAAATAAAAAATAAAATTGTTGTACATATTAAAAAAAGAAAAGAAAATAATTGTTGTGTTTCTACACTTAGCTAGTAATGTTATCTTTTTACGTTCTAAGTTTCGACATAACAGCCGGTACTTTGAATATTGAGGACAATATTCATTTCTAAGTGTGGGGGGGAAATTCTGGCGAATTTGATCATAAATGTACCCTTTTAGTCCCTTTTTCCCCCAAAATGGCCAAATTTTAAAATTTTTTATTTAGTGGAAGTACTATGTACTAAACACAACAAATGGTAATCAGTCCACCATGTCTAACCCACATAAGGATTGGCTAATCCAGGAGCAAACGGCTCTTGGTAAAGATATCTCAAATCCGTTTATGGCTTGCAATTTGCCCAAAATTGTATGGTGTTCAACTCACCATATCTTTAAACTAGTGAAGAGTTGGCTAGCCCCCAAGTTTATGGCTTGTGGTAAAGGCAGTGGAAAAACCATAATTGGTAATCGGCTCACCAAAGATAATAAAGATAATTTATCTAAGAGTTGGCTAGTCCAGAAGCAAACGGCTTCTGGTAAAGACAAATCAAATCCGTTGAAAGCTGGTGATTTGCTCAAAATCACTTGGTTATCGGTGTACCAAGGTTCTTACTTGAACTAAAACAATTGGCTACTCCAGAAGTAATGGCTTTTGGTAAAGAGATAAAATCCATTAATTTTTCATAAAACATTGCTAGGGACTAGCAATATCTTAGTGTGGGGGATTGATGAGTGTCTAAATACTCATCATTTTTGTACTATCTAGACTGCAAAAACATCTGAAAACACTCAGAAATGCATCAAAATGATGAAAATATCACAAATAAGTGTTTTATGTGTTTTAAATGCAAAAATGCCAAAATCAGATGAAAAACGTATCAAGTTTGCATAATTGGCAGTTTTAGTCCCCCAAGTTTCAAAAGTTGTCAAATATAGTCCCTGGTCATTCCAAAACTTATAAAAGTCATAAAAGGTCCTTTGGATTCACAAGTTGTTAGAAATTGTCCTTTGAAGTTTAAAAATCACAAATTACAACTTTGGTCCCTCAACTTTACAAAAGTGTCAAAATCAGTCCCTGGGTGTTTAAAAATGGAAATTATTTAAACTACACCCTTGTACTATTCAAATGTAGCATATTTGGTCCTTATATGATAAGTTTTGAGAAAATTACAAGTTTGGTCCCTGGAGTTTGAAAATTGTCAAAACTAGTCCTTGGGTTTATAAAAATGGAATTTTATGCAATATTGACCCTTGTACTATTTAAATGTTACAATTTAAGCCCTTGTGATAACTTTGGAAATGTGGCAGTTTCAGTCCTTAACTTTGGCCGAATTACATGATTGGTCCTTGTGATTTACTAGCTAAAACCAAACGGACACCCTTGTTATTTATCCAATCCAAGACAAGTCCAAATCCAACCCCAGCTGGCCCATCTTGCAAGTCCAAAGCCCAAACCCACGTTTTTAAAAATATACCACCATTACTGTTTGTCTCTCTCACACTTGCCCGCCAAAAACCAGTTACCACCTCCCTTGCCTGTTTCTCATTACCACCACCTTTCCACTTGCTTCTTCCACCTTTCCAGCTGTATAACAACCCCCCCTCCACCTCCACATACACCAAAGCGCATTAATTGAAGAAACCCACTCAAGACTTTTTGGCGCCAAAAATAAGAATCAACTGCTGTGATCACTTTGACCTATCCTATGGTGGGAAATGATCAGAGGAGAGAGGGGAAACTTTTGGATGTCCATAAAAGGGAAAAGAAGCAAGGAAGAAAAAAAGTGTAGTGTAATTTAGTTTAGTTAATGTCGTTTTAATAAATTTTCAAATTCTAGTGTAAATTTAAGCTTCCAAGTACTGTTGTTATCATTTTCAGTGTATGTTAATCCTTTTTCAACAAGAAATTTCAAGTTCTCAGTTTCATTTTCAGTTTGTGTAAATTTCATATCCAAAATTCTCATATGTCTTAAAGTTATTTGTAGCTATTGTCTTGGACTCATAAACCCATATAAGCTCCTAGATAGCTTGTTTAAGCTATTAGAAACATTTATAACTCAGTTTAGATTCAAAATTCAAAAATCACCAAAAATACCAAAAATTTAGCTAAAAATAAAGAATCATGGAGATGATACAAGAAAGATGGAACAGAGCTAATTTTGGATTAATGTTGGTTTAGAGCTTATTGGTAAGCATATAGGAGTGATTCTCAATCCTCAGTTTCCTGTTTTGTGCATGAACTCATATTGTAAGCACTTTCTTTGAAATTTGCATTTCCTAGAAATAGTTATTTAATCTTGTTAATTATGGTTTAAATCTGTCTAAAAATAGTTAATGTAAGTGAATTAATGGATTTCTTGGATTAAAATCTTATTTGTGTGTTAAAAGCTTGAAAACAGTCCTTATAAAGGGTGTTTGGATTTGTTGATTAAGTGGCCTTCAAGAGTATACTTATTGTTGTTATTGGTTGTTCTGTGTCACATGAGCACTTAATATCTCAGATAAGTCATAAAATCAGTCTTCATTAGTTAAAAAGTCAAAATAGCTTCTAATTTCTTATTACCAGTTAACTGTTGAAGTGCTAGATTGTTAATCTCATCAAAGTAGCTTGTAACTTGTTGCTTTAGCTTAAATAATTCTCATTACAGCTTAATATAACATATTTAATAAGTAGAATTAATTATCAGTTCATAAAAGTCAATTTCTTAGTTTACATTAAAAAGTCAAAATTTCTTAATAGTCGTTTTTGAATAAACTTTGGAATTTTACTGTGTGTTTAATAATAAGATTTAGCTCATAAGCTTCTAGGACATTAAAGATTAGCTGCTAAACTAAATTAGAAAAATACTAGTTCAGTTTTAATCAGCTTATAGAGTGCTTATTTGTTAGCTTGTTTTAGATACCTTGTTTGAAAATCTGTCCTGTGAACAGATTTGGTACCCTGTTTCACAAGCTCTCAGAGAGCTTATTAGTGATCATTAGCTTATGTAATTTATCTTTTTGAGAAGCTCACCTAGCCATCTCAAGGCTCCAAGCTTAGTTTTTCCATTCTCAGCTTATTTACTAGGCCTGCTAGAAGCTTTTAGTTTTGTCCATTTCATGTGAAAATCAATCATTCAGTGTTTTCAAAGTTTTCAAAAGCTCTTATAAGCTCATCAGTGTATCCCACTGTGAGAGTTTCAGCTTTTTAGATAGTTTACTTGGTCTACTTGCTAGTTCAGTTGTCCCTTTTCATTTCCAAGCTTATTATAGTGCTTAATAAGTAGCTTAAAATTACCTAGAATCCCAAACAGTACCCTGTTCATTCAGATAAGCTTATGCTTATTTTGGCTTATTCAGAGCTATTTTCTTAGTTGAATTGCTTTCTCAGTAGTCATAATAGCTTATTACAAGTTCTTCTGCTTATTTCCAGTTTCCTTGTACTTATTTTCTAGCATTTTAACCATTTTAGCTCATCCTTGTGCTTATTCTTAAAAGCTCACTGTTACAAAACCTTAGGCTTATTCAGTGCTTATTAGTAGATTTTAGAAAAAGTTGTAGTTACAAAATTTGCTTAATATCATGTGCTTAATTAGTTTGTCAAAGAAAAATCCAAAAAATAAATGTTTAGCAAAAAGGGGGTAGGCAGGCTCGAACCTGAGACCTCCCCCTTGGGATAGTGAATGTGTGTACCTGTAACCATTGCGCCCTTGGGTCTTTACTGGTTTAGTTTTGCACAATTAATCTCTTATATACATATTATCCAGTTTAGCTTATTTGGTTGTTTTAGCTTATTTCTAGCTTATTCAAACTAGTTTTTTCAGTTTTTGTATTTTTTATAAAATTGTATTAGTATTAAGTATTTTATAAAAAAGTTTCAGATTTTTCCAAATAGTTTTAGTATTTTTAAACATTTAATTAGTGTAAAATAGTAATTAATTCATAATAAAAAATATAAAAGTCAAAAAAATATAAATCTTTTTTCTAAAATTTTCTTTTATCATATAGTACGTAAAAAAATTGTTTTTACACTTGTAGGACTTTTATTTCATAAAATTTACGTTTTTGCTTGCGCACTAGCGTAATTTTTATAAATAACGTACGTTTTCATTTTAAATCTAGTTTTTAGGTAATTTGAGTTTACGTTTTAGTTTAAATAGTTTATTTAAGTTATTTTATTTTATAAAATCACAAAAACATCATTGTAAAAATAGTGATAACGTTTATTTAATATATTTTAACTTTTTAATTTTCTTAATATGCATTTAAGTCGCTGTAATTTGTAGATCTTTTCTTTAGGTAATTATCCATCAAAAACCTTACTGATCACTATCCTTAGTGATCATTCTATCATCTGATCAAGTGTTTATACACCAATTCATCCTCCGTGGGACTTAACGACCCAGGAATTCCCTATATTCCTTTGATCTTCATTGTATTAGTGTTTGAGCTGTTTTAAGTTTGTTACGGTTGACCATTCACAAGTGGTTAGCTTGTATAATTAAACTTGACGGTTTAGCACCAATCAAATATTGGTAATCGGCTTATTATAGTGCTTAATAAGTAGCTTAAAATTACCTAGAATCCCAAACAGTACCCTGTTCATTCAGATAAGCTTATGCTTATTTTGGCTTATTCAGAGCTATTTTCTTAGTTGAATTGCTTTCTCAGTAGTCATAATAGCTTATTACAAGTTCTTCTGCTTATTTCCAGTTTCCTTGTACTTATTTTCTAGCATTTTAACCATTTTAGCTCATCCTTGTGCTTATTCTTAAAAGCTCACTGTTACAAAACCTTAGGCTTATTCAGTGCTTATTAGTAGATTTTAGAAAAAGTTGTAGTTACAAAATTTGCTTAATATCATGTGCTTAATTAGTTTGTCAAAGAAAAATCCAAAAAAATAAATGTTTAGCAAAAAGGGGGTAGGCAGGCTCGAACCTGAGACCTCCACCTTGGGATAGTGAATGTGTGTACCTGTAACCATTGCGCCCTTGGGTCTTTACTGGTTTAGTTTTGCACAATTAATCTCTTATATACATATTATCTAGTTTAGCTTATTTGGTTGTTTTAGCTTATTTCTAGCTTATTCAAACTAGTTTTTTCAGTTTAGTATCCTAACTACATTTTATCTCTTAATTCTGAGTCTAGGATTCTAATTTGTGCACAAAATCATTACATGGGGTTTGTGTATATTCTTGTACAAAACATGGATTCAATTGACAAATTGCATAACTAGTCATTGAAATTAGGTACTACATATCATATTGCATAAACAAATCATGTTTCCCACTAATCAAAAGATAATGACTATAAGGTTTTATTCAAATAACTAAACACCCCATGTCAAATTTTTTTTGAAAAGCTTCTCACTTGTAGGAAAACAATTTTTCATTGTTAATACAAATAGAAACGTTAGATTTTCATCACTTACATGCTCTTGAATACTAAAGGTATTGCATAACTAATATGCATTCCCGGGTATATTCAAATGAAGCCACATTGAATTAGGAGCGTTTGGGTTATCTCATGTCGTTTGCCAAACACCCCCACTAAAAACCATTTTATGCATAAAATGAGTCGAGATAACCGCAACTCCAAATCGTTTTCATATAGGCACACACTAGAATCAAAACGTTAAGTTTATTCTCATTTTTAACATGTAAATTCTTGCTCATAGGAATAACCATGGTAGCCGCAAGATTCTATGATCACAAGGATACCGTTAACTACATTCCCAAACACAAAACCAAAGGACTTTCTAAGGAACAATTCGAAATATTTAAGAATCTAGAAACAAGGTACTTCCATGAGGGTAGAACCATTCACTCCTTTTTTGTCGACAATACCAATCTCCGTCAAGAACTAGCCGTTATTCAATTCGATTGTCTCCTTGACATCGATGAACCTATTTGTCCTAGGTTTGTGTTAGAGTTCTATGATAGTGTCACCGGTTTCATTGATGAAGAAGATGAGTTTAGCCTTAGGTTTAATATCAATCAAAATGACTACACCATCTCCCTAACCTAATTTGCTCAAGTGTTAGGAATTCCCAACCGAGGGACTTGTGTCTACTAGGATAAGTGGTCACTCACTATCCTTGATGGAATCAATGACCGCTCTCTTCCCTACCAAACTCCTCTAGCGGATAAGGATGTCATCCGTGAGCGCCTCTTTAACCTAAGAGCCACTCCAACCCGTGTCACCCGAAAGGGAAAGGAGGTGAACCGAGACCCATATGGAATGGAGCTCAATGAACTAAAGCCCGAATTTAAGAAATGGAGGAACTTCTTAGAGCCAACGTCATTAGCACCATAGGGAATAGGGAACATATCAACGCTTGACTTTGTCACATGCTCTACAACTTGTCCACCCGTCAACCATTCAATCTAGCCTACTACATTGCTAGGAGAATGATTGATATTCCAACTCAAGGATCGGTTGCTCTTCCTTACGGGATGCTTCTCACCCATCTCTATAGAGCCTTTGCACCAATTCCACCAAGCCCAAAAGGGTTGCAGCTTGACAATGAGCTCATCCCTCACATCTTTGTGCCCTTGAGTGACGAGCGAGTGGCTAAAACAAAAGGCAAAAGACCAAAACCTCCAACTCCATCATCATCATTATCAAATAGCTCCGAGGATAGTCTTCCAAATTATCGCCTTCCAAATCATGAGTATTATGCGTCTCTTCCCGAGATTGAGAATGAATCAGCGGAGTTCAAGCAAACCAAGGGGATGTTCAAGTGCCTTGGTAGGATGATGAACAAGATTTACAAGAAGTTGGACAAGTGAGGGTCCTTTTAAGGAGTGTTTGGAACAAAACATTAACGCATGTTTGATACAATTTGTTGTTTTAATTTGTAGGATAATAATATAACTCAAAACAATGATGTATGCTAACAATCTCATGCAGGGGGATAGCACAAGTGTGTTATCAAATTTTACCCATTTTCACTTTAATGTGAAAATCGCTAGCCTTTGGTCAAAGTCTATGCTCCACTATGTTTGTGTATGTGTTATTTACTTTTTCTAAATAGAAATAATTAATGTCACATGTTTTGAGCAAAATTTCAGGTTTCGAAAAAGTCCCCGACCCTTAAAACCTATTATGTGGAGTTTTCTTGTGTTCGACGGATCGACGGCACCAAATTTTGGTACCGTTGTTTAAAAATTGGTACCGCCAGACCGTAGGCGGACCGTGCACAAAAGACCATTTTTGGTTCCTAGTGTAAAATTTTGGTGCCGTGGATCCTACAGGTAATTTTCTGAATTTCGCTCATTTCGACATTCCAAATTACCATACATTGTAAGTTAATCTTAACTAGTTATTACCCATATTAGAACTAGTATAACATACTTAGGCATACAGGAAATCCATTTCCCACCAAAATTCAAAAATTTGAAAAATCCACCCAAGGAGCCCTTTTGCATAAAGGAAGGAACCAAAAGTTTGGTTCCTTGAAATCTCTGGGTAATCTGATTGTTAGGATCTCACAATCATTAGAACACATTTATTTCAAATCTTTGCCTCTTCACTCCATCCTTCTTGTATGGATTGACTTGGGTGATATGACTAGCATTAAACCCACTTCAAAATCATTAGAAACCTCATCTCTTCTATGGTTTAACATCAAATTAAACACACTTCTCCATAATTCTCCATTCCTATAAATTAAGAGGTTTTACCATGATCATCATCACACCTTCTCAATTCTCACCATCTACTAGCAAAAGCTTAAGTCAAAATGACAAAACTTCACCTCAACCAAGCCTTGCAAGAAAACCGCTAGAATTAGCGTAAGACCTTGTTGCTTTTGTCAACTTAAGCTCTTCCTCCGAGTCATCTTCACTAACCATCTCATCTCCCATAAGGGATGACACAAACCTCACTTTAGCTACTCCTACACCACCTCTACAATCACCCATTACCATCACTACTCCACCACCAACAAAGAATCCAAGCTCACCACCACCGGCTCCCCTCCAAACATCAAAAACACCATCACCTCCGAAATCTCCAACACTCATCCCATTGGAGTTATTCTCTACACCACCTACTTCTCCAAATCCTTTCTTAGAGGACTTGGAAGATTTGCCTTCTAGGTCCAATCATCCACCACCACTATCACATTTGGTACTATTGAGCGGATTGCTCATGAGTCTCCTAGACCATCATTTGACCCAAACGCCTAGTTAGGGCCAAGACCTCTTCTCTTCCACCCTATCCACAAGGATATCCATGGTCTTTTATATGGGGATCAACCACTTCCTACATCAATGTCTGCTCACATAGAGGACATTGAGGAGTCCATGTGAGAAGATCATCCCACAAGAGAAGAGATTCAAGCCGAACTCCAACATTTCCACCAATTCTCAAATATGGTGGATTCTCATCTAAGTGATGCTATGCAAATGCAAAGTGCTTTGCTAGCCTCCATCATCACCACACCAAACACCAACACCAACACCTCCACCATTCCACCACCACAAAATCATCAACCATACTACCCTCCTAGGCATGGTTGCTCCAATTGTGAGCAAACCGCCCAAACAACCGAATGGACTCGGGTGATGGTCCATGAGTTCCAAGAGGAAATAAGGTTCATCGTCAATCACATCCTTGAGCGCCTAAATGCTCTTGCTCATCCACCACCTCAATAGGAGGGTCTTAGATTATTTCTTGTAAGCAATTTTTTTTTCTAGGATTTTTCTTGTATTTTTTTTGGATAATTTATTTTTTAAGATTTTATCATTGTATTAAACACTTCATGTGGTCTCCTTTCATGATTCTTAAAATCATGAAAAATTTTAACGAATGAATGGTGTTTCTTATATTGTGGTTGCTTATTACATAGTGTTTGGAAATGCTTGTGATGATGCTTATTACTAACAATTCTTTTCGTAGGTTTTTCACAATCCATGTATCTTTCCATTGGCACCCAATTTAGGGGGAGCATTGGTCAAGGAGGAGATAATGGCTAAGGGCTCATTACAAATTCCGCCTCGTATCTTCTTTTTGTTGAGACAAAAAGGGGGATAAATATATAGAACTTGGTTATATTTGACTTTCTGAAAA
Source organism: Chrysanthemum makinoi (assembly GCA_910596185.1). Lineage (NCBI taxonomy): Eukaryota > Viridiplantae > Streptophyta > Magnoliopsida > Asterales > Asteraceae > Chrysanthemum > Chrysanthemum makinoi. Next base: position 23,955,569 of record OU343216.1, read on the forward strand.
AGTCAAACTGCATACATTGACTTTCTGAAAAGTCAACATGATACTTCATTGGTAATATTTGACTTCTGAAAAAGTCAAACTCTACACTTTGACTTTCTGAAAAAGTCAACATCATGCTTCAACTAGTGAAGACTTTGACTTATTGGAAAAGTCACCATCATATCTATATTGGACATACTTGCATTATCATTTTTCTTTCAAGTTCTAAAACTAATATTTTTATAACTCTTGTACAATCTTTACATCTTTTATAAAAATAAAATTTATGTTTTGTACTCAACAAAAAGGGGGACATTGTTAATACAAATATCGTCATTAAACGTTATTTATATTTTTGATCTTTACCTAAGTTTTGTTAACGACAAAAGTAAATTTAATTTTTTTAGAGCTTAAAGCTTGTCAAGTTTAATTAATATTAAAATAAGTTTTTTCAAATAATATATTCATCACTCAAGCATTTACATTGTGATTAATCATATCTTGATATGACTCTAAACCATAATGTATGATAGTAGTTTTAGAATGTTTTTGGTCTCTAAAACTAAACGTTACATATGTATATTTCTAAAATAGAAAAACAAGCACATGACATCATGTGATGCATCATTGAAATCATTGGAAGATTTCATTAGATACTTTGTGTAGATTTAGGCTCTACATATCTTACACAATCTTGCATAGATATGGTTGACTTTGGCAAGATTTTGAGATCTTCGCGAATTCGGCACCATAATTTAACACGGGCGGACCCTTTAAGGGTTCCGTGGTCCGCTGTTTGCTGAAAGTGTTTTGGCTATAAATAGCAAAGCCAAACCAAGTAGTTTTTCATCTCTTTCTATCATACTCTCATACATTACTTCTCTCTAACCGTTCTAACTCAGCCATATCATTAGTGATCTCTTTTGTAGCAAAGAAGATCAAGTCACATTCAAGCTTCAACGAAAAGTTGGAAGTCTTGTTTGTTTGTTGTTGTATGATCTCGTGTTGATTCATACTTCATTTTTGTACCAAACCATCATAATCTTGTGAGTGTGAGTGGTTAGTATTTTAGTCCTTAAAATACATTGTGTGGGAGTGGTTGTACCCTTGAAAAGAGCTCGACATTTAGCTTAGTCTGGGAAATAGTGTGTAAGTGTGTGGTTTCTCCGCCAGGAAAGGAGCTTGTTGACTAGTGAAGTTAAACTCTCGAGTGTGAGACCTGGGGAGTGGAGTAGGGCAAGGAAAAAGAGTCCTTGTAGACCGAACCACTATAAACAACTTGTTGTGGTTTGATTGTTTCTTTCCTTATCTACTATTTATATTGTTTACATAGTTTCACTAACATATCTAAGATCAACATCAATTGATCTTTCAATAAGTTTCAAAACAAAGTTTTAATCGGTAAACTATTTAACGCCCTTCTAGTTTTCCACAAGGTTTAAATCGGGTTTATTAGGTCAAGATGGATCCTAACAAGAATACTATTTGATAAAAGATGATTATTTTCAAAGAGAAAGTCTTGATTTACCCATTGACCTAATAGAATTAGGCAAGGATATGATGAAAGGAGCACATCCTTTTGAGCATATAATTCATCCACCACTATTTCCTCACATGGCATACTCCCACCGGAATGGTGTGTGTCACTACTATCACCCTCACTTAATCTTAAGTGTAGGGAAAACATCCCTTTTATCTGTTGAATATGGGTAGAGTCAGGCTCGTGATTCGAACAAAAACAAGCGCTTCTCGGGAGGCAACCCGAGCATATCTCATTTACTTGCTTTATTTGTTTTATGTTTTTAATTTTCGGATTGTTTGTGTCATATATGCTTAATTATAATTGTTTAATTTTCATGTTTCGAATAATTTCTGAAGATGCTTTATTTTATTTTTAACTTCGTCTTAATTGCATATAAAGATATTTTACAAAAAAGATAAGTTTAGGGAAAGTCTTATTTGGTTTAAAAGAACGAAATTCAAGAATGAGAAATTTACAATTTATAATTAGCATATATTCTATCTTGTGTGTGTGTTTGTTAGAATCGAATGCTTGTATCGATTCATAATAAATGTTTTACATGAAATTTATAGGTTTAAAAGTTAGAGTTTTCCATAAATTTGTTAGCCTTGCTTTTTTATAAAGATAACGTCGCTTACGTGAATTGGACTAGATGCGTAGTATACTTTGCCCATAGGGACTAGTATCGTTTAAGTGGAAAAGTTATGGTTTGTTGAGCCTATAAATACCCCTCATGACTCTAGATGAGGGGTGAGGTGAATCATTTGGTTAAGTGTAGTGTGTGTTTATTCAACAAAGTATCATTTGTTTTCTCCTCCCTCTCTCTAGTTTCTCTCTCTAAAGGGTGAAGATCTTCATCTTCTTCCACTAACCAAGGCCTCCCAAAACCACATAAATCATAAGATATTCGATCGTAACAAGTGGTATAGAGTCATGGTTATTGTTTGTTGATTTATTGTGGTTTTGTATAAGTTTTTTGGCTGTTTTTACCCCATATTTTTAGATCCGGAAAATTTTTTTTCCTATCTTTTTGGTAAACAGTTTCATAAACAGTTGTGTATCTCTTGGTTCAAAAAGTCTTGTGGGTTAAATCAATAGATATTTGTCTTGTGTCAATGCTTTTGTCCAAAACAGTATCATCATCTTTCTATGACTTTTTGGTACCATTTCTGTGAAAATCTTGTGGTCAATATGGTTAGCTTCTGAGTGGTAAAAACAGGGCAAAAACAAAAGATTTTTATGTCACTTTTTCTGGGTTTGAATGAAACTGGTCAGATAATGGTCGGAAACATAGCCAGAAAAAAGTCAAATTGTCAAAACCCTCATTTTCTACGCATACCCATCTTTAGATTAATTTACGCATAACTTGGAAAGTTATGCGTAAGGATTGTTACGTTATGTCTTTGCATAGCTTACGACGATAAGAATATGGGTTTACGCTTAAGGGACCATCTTTACGCATAACTCGCTATTTATAAGCAAGACAAGGTTACGCATATGCAAAAAATTTTACGCATAAGGAAAGATTAGAAAAATCAGGTTTACAGTAAACTGACCGTGAAAAACCTTATGCGAAACTTAAATGACTCACGACCACATACCAAATACCATGTTTCGACCTTAGTCACTCATACATCATCAGTCCATGGTCATAACATTAAATCAAAATGAGAAGTGACGAAGCAATTTCAACAAATCCATCGACATAAATCCAACTCCAAACAACAATCAAATCGAAAATGTAAAATTAATTGATCTTAATTTGGTGTCAATATTTTTGCAATCTCTTCAAGATTGTTGAATTGACCCATAATCATCAAACATCCTTTTGAAGCTATGCTTCTTTTCATATCCGAATTTCTAAAGACTGAGGTATAACAAGAGTGTTACCCTCATTCTTAGATTCGCTTATATGTCACGAAACAAAATAAAATCAATTTCAATACCTACCTTAGACCCAATGGATCTTGATGTATATCTTGATTCGTATGAAACAATAAAAGAAAATCAAAGGAAAGGGGTGTTCGAATATTGTGTTTGATGTTTTTGGGATTCGTTTTTGATATTGATATGATAAAGGAGACGACTGATTTGTAAAAGGCAGATTTGTGAAAGGCGTATTTTGTTTTCTCAGATCTATATTGGAGAGTTTGGTTGGCGGATGAATATCTATGTGTGTTGTTGGGTTAGGATATAAAATGTGTCTTAGGGTTAAATTGTGACTGTCTTATATTTAGTTGTATTAGAGTGGGATATCTGTTTGCAGTTCATTGGATCGTGGGTTGGTATCACTTCTTTGGATGTGGGCTTTACTTCGTTCATGGGCTGGTGGTAGTCATTTGGTGAGACTGATTGAATTGGGATGTCGACATACCGGGGTGATGATTATATAAGAGTGGGCTTTAATCAAAATTGTTATCCGACTATTTTTTGTAGGAAAATATTGGATATAATTTTTTAGATATAATGGGTAAGAATGGTATTTTTGGTATGGTATTTTCACGAGGGATACTAAATTCACGGCCAAGTTAGATAATTGAAAAATACGGGTTTTTGTACGGTATTACTTACGAGGAATTGAAGTAACGTTACACGGGTGTACTTATTTATCGTTGAGACGTTGGGTGGTTGGTTGCATGTCTCAAGATAACTTGTTGGGGCACATTATGAATTTGATAATCTGGTTATAACTGATGTAAGGAGTTACGTTGTAGTGCTCACAGGGTATAACTATCACTTTAAGGAGTTATGTTAGTGCTCAGTGTCACACGACGTTGTGGATTGTTCAAGAATTTAGAACAAGCAGTAAGTCACAAAGTTGGGATGTTTACTTCCTTTTCAAGTTAGTCGTATCGGGTTTTCTCCATATGTGGTCATTACTATTAGCCGGTGAATTCAAAGGAGGTTCGATAAAAGGTTGGTTAGAGAAACGTATTGAGAGGAATTTTGCGACATATTCTCACGGAAATTTTGATCAAGCTAAAGATTTAATATTGCATCAAGAAAAAGGTAATACGGGATGTACGCAACATTATGATGATTCTGATAGCTCGCAACCATCAGGAGGGAGAAGTTGGTGTTTCATCTTCTGCAATTGGATTGATGAAGGGAATTGTGCTTAATACCGAAGAAGGAGAAGTGGTGTGTGTACATCGGAGCTTTTCACCAACTTGGATGCAATACTAAGTGAGTTATGTTGTTATGATGTTCCCAGAACGATAACCATTATGCTACAATCAAGAGTTTACTTTCTCTGCTGCATTTTGGAAGGTTGCTCTGCTCGTGAGGGAGCAGAAAAGAAAAATGGCTCACTAGTTAGGAGGGAGTAATAACCTAACTAGACCGCATGTTGAAGTTCAGAGCTACAAGGATTTGTAGCCAGCCAAAGATCAAATGCCGAGATCTTCGAAGAAAGAACTTCAAGTTTGCCTCAAGATCTAGACTACAGAGACTCTGAGCTTCAACAAAGTCAACATTGTTCATTACTATTGTAATTTACTTTGTTTTGTATTTATAGGTCTCATTGTAACCATTCACGTGTGACGATATCTTGGAGGGAGATTGTTAGCCTCGCTTTTTTATAAAGATAACATCACTTACGTGAATTTGACTAGATGCGTAGTATACTTTGCCCATAGGGACTAGTATCGTTTTAGTGGCAAAGTTATGGTTTGTTGAGCCTATAAATACCCCTCATGACTCTCCATGAGGGGTGAGGTGAATCATTTGGTTAGGTGTAGTGTGTGTTTATTCAATAAAGTATCATTTGTTTTCTCCTCCCTCTCTCTAGTTTCTCTCTCTACAGGATGAAGATCTTCATCTTCTTCCACCAACCCCGACCTCCAAACCACATAAATCATATACTTTTTTGGTCCTGACAAAATTTTCCAGAAAAAAAAAACGAAACAATCTGTTAGGTCATCCTGATGGCCTCACTGCTACAAAGTGACAGCGTCAGAGACTGTAGCAACAAATTTTTCCAGATTTTTGTTTTTATGTTGAAACTTAATTTTTGAAAATTTTCATAAATTTTAAATTTCCACATTCTTGTAAATATTTATTTTGCAAGCATTATATCTTATTTGATTTCTAGTTTAGTTATATAGTGTTTACCGTCGATTTTTTATGTGAGGTTTCGTGTTCGTTTTCTTAAAGATTTACAGGTTATATTGAAAAAGAAGCATAAAATAGGACTATTTTATCTTCTTGGAGGAGGATTTGACCGTATTTTCGTTTTTCATTCATACCAAGCTAATCAGGGGAGTACTAGTTTCTTTCATCTCTTTTATTTTTCCCTTTATCAATTTTGGTACTTTTAAGAACATTGGGGAAAATGTTCAATTTAAATGTAGGGAGGGTTAAAAAGGAAACCTTAAAAACTAGTCATGCATTTATTTGTGTTCTTAAGTAATTGTGTAATAAACCGAAAGAAATACTTGTAAAGGTAATTTTAGAACAAATTTAAAATTTTTAAATGACATTTACAAGTGAAACTATAGTCTTAATAAAGCATCTCATGGATAGGAGTTATATAGCTAGCACAAAAAACTCTGCCACTCAAAAATTCCACCTAAAAATGTGAGGTTCGCGTTTAGATATATAGGAAAAGCATTCACTTTTAATGCTTATGAGTATACCGGTAGTATAAAGATTCTAGAACTTGCTTTAGTGATGCATTCCGAGATCGCTAGTGAGATCACATTCGTGTGGTTAGGATTTACTAAATGATAAGAGGCATTAGGATAACCATTTTTTAAACATGTTTATTACTAAATGAGATCACATTGGTCAAGTAATTACTCCACACCCTAGCTAAGTACTCATTTTTAGTACAAAATACCTCTAGTGAACCCCTCTGAGCCTATCTTTTTCGCGGTTCGCGCGATATTTTGGTGGATTCCGAAATATTAATGAAGAATATTGTTTACATCCCACTAAAAGCTACACTCAAATCACCTTAGCCTTCCTTGTATGCACTCATTTTTAGTGCATTATTGTTACAACATTTATGTTAAACCCTTAGTTAATTATCTAGTTGTTTACATGGTTGATAAGTCGAGTCATATTTTGTAAATACAGTTTTTGAAAGATTGGGACTTATGGTAGTATTTATTATGGAGTAATGGGGAAGAAAGTCACATTATTACCCCTATATGTACATTAATATATAAGTACTCCACATGTTTTGATCCTCACAATTCAGGC
>OU343216.1:23962374-24003539 GCA_910596185.1 Chrysanthemum makinoi
CCCCAAACAAGTTATCTTGAGACATGCAACCAACCACCCAACGTCTCAACGATAAATAAGTACACCCGTGTAACGTTACTTCAATTCCTCGTAAGTAATACCGTACAAAAACCCCGTAGCCATTTTTTCAAATTATCGCTTAAGCCGTGAATTTAGTATCCCTCCGTGAAAATATACCATACCAAAAATACCATTCTTACCCATTATATCTAAAAAATTATATCCAATATTTTCCTACAAAAAATAACAATTTTCAATTTTTATATAATCATCACCCCGGTATGTCGACATCCCAATTCAATCAGTCTCACCAAATGACTACCACCAGCCCATGAACGAAGTAAAGCCCACATCCAAAGAAGTGATACCAACCCACGATCCAATGAACTGCAAACAGATATCCCACTCTAATACAACTAAATATAAGACAGTCACAATTTAACCCTAAGACACATTTTATATCCTAACCCAACAACACACATAGATATTCATCCGCCAACCAAACTCTCCAATATAGATCTGAGAAAACAAAATACGCCTTTCACAAATATGCCTTTTACAAATCAGCCGTCTCCTTTATCATATCAATATCAAAAACGAATCCCAAAAACATCAAACACAATATTCGAACACCCCTTTCCTTTGATTTTCTTTTATTGTTTCATACGAATCAAGATATACATCAAGATCCATTGGGTCTAAGGTAGGTATTGAAATTGATTTTATTTTTGTTTTCGTGACATATAAACGAATCTAAGAATGAGGGTAACACTCTTGTTATACCTCAGTCTTTAGAAATTCGGATATGAAAAGAAGCATAGCTTCAAAAGGATGTTTGATGATTATGGGTCAATTCCAACAATCTTGAAGAGATTGCAAAAAAATATTGACACCAAATTAAGATCAATTAATTTTCTGTTTTCGATTTGATTGTTGTTTGGAGTTGGATTTATGTCGATGGATTTGTTGAAATTGCTTCGTCACTTCTCATTTTGATTTAATGTTATGACCATGGACTGATGATGTATGAGTGACTAAGGTCGAAACATGGTATTTGGTATGTGGTCGTGAGTCATTTAAGTTTACGCATAAGGTTTTTCACGGTCAGTTTACGCGTAAACCTTGATTTTTTCTAATCTTTCCTTATGCGTAAAATTTTTTGCATATGCGTAACCCTTGTCTTGCTTATGCGTAAGCAGGTTATGCGTAAAGATGGTCCCTTAGGCGTAAACCCATATTCTTATGCGTAAGCCTAGGCTTATGCCTAAAGACATACGCGTAACAATCCTTACGCATAACTTTCCAAGTTATGCGTAAATTAATCTAAAGATGGGTATGCGTAGAAAATGAGGGTTTTGACCATTTGACTTTTTTCTGGCTATGTTTTCGACCATTATCTGACCAGTTTCATTCAAACCCAGAAAAAGTGACATAAAAATCTTTTGTTTTTGCCCTGTTTTTACCACTCAGAAGCTAACCATATTGACCACAAGATTTTCACAGAAATGGTACCAAAAAGTCATAGAAAGATGATGATACTGTTTTGGACAAAAGCATTGACACAAGACAAATATCTATTGATTTAACCCACAAGACTTTTTGAACCAAGAGATACACAACTGTTTATGAAACTGTTTACCAAAAAGATAGGAAAAAAAATTTTCCGGATCTAAAAATATGGGGTAAAAACAGCCAAAAAACTTATACAAAACCACAATAAATCAACAAACAATAACCATGGCTCTATACCACTTGTTACGATCGAATATCTTATGATTTATGTGGTTTTGGGAGGCCTTGGTTGGTGGAAGAAGATGAAGATCTTCACCCTTTAGAGAGAGAAACTAGAGAGAGGGAGGAGAAAACAAATGATACTTTGTTGAATAAACACACACTACACTTAACCAAATGATTCACCTCACCCCTCATCGAGAGTCATGAGGGGTATTTATAGGCTCAACAAACCATAACTTTTCCACTTAAACGATACTAGTCCCTATGGGCAAAGTATACGATCTAGTCCACTTCACGAAGTTTAATGCTATCTTTATAAAAAAGCAAGGCTAACAAATTTATGGAAAACTCTAACTTTTAAACCTATAAATTTCATGTAAAACATTTATTATGAATCGATACAAGCATTCGATTCTAACAAACACACACACAAGATAGAATATATGCTAATTATAAATTGTAAATTTCTCATTCTTGAATTTCGTTCTTTTAAACCAAATAAGACTTTCCCTAAACTTATCTTTTTTGTAAAATATCTTTATATGCAATTAAGACGAAGTTAAAAATAAAATAAAGCATCTTCGAAATTATTCAAACATGAAAATTAAACAATTATAATTAAGCATATATGACACAAACAATCCAAAATTAAAACATAAAACAAATAAAGCAAGTAATGAGATATGCTCGTTGCTTCCCGAAGCTTTTGTTTTGTTGAATCACGAGCCCGACTCTACCCATATTCAAAGTATAAAAGGGATGTTTTCCTACACTTAAGATTGTGAGGGTGATAGTAGTGACACACACCATTCCGTGGAGTATGCCATGTGAGGAAATAGTGGTGGATGAATTATATGCTCAAAAGGATGTGCTCCTTTCATCATATCCTTGCCTAATTCTATTAGGTCAATGGGTAAATCAAGACTTTCTCTTTGAAAATAATCATCTTTTATCTACTCCAAATTCGAGATATTCTTAATTAGGGATCCATCTTGACCTAATAAACCCGATTTAAACCTGTGGAAAACTAGAAGGGCAGTTAAATAGTTTACCGATTAAAAACTTTGTTTTGAAACTTATTGAAAGATCAATTGATGTTGATCTTAGATATGTTAGTGAAACTATGTAAACAATATAAAGAGTAGATAAGGAAAGAAACAATCAAACCACAACAAGTTGTTTATAGTGGTTCGGTCTACAAGGACTCTTTTTCCTTGCCTTACTCCACTCCTCGAGTCTCACACTCGAGAGTTTAACTTCACTAGTCAACAAGCTCCTTTCATCGGCGGAGAAACCTTTACACTTCGCTTACACACTATTTCCGACACTAAGCTAAATGTCGAGCTCTTTTCAAGGGTACAACCACTCCCACACACAATGTATTTTAAGGACTAAAATACTAACCACTCACACTCACAAGATTATGATGGTTTGGTACAAAAATGAAGTATGAATCAACACCAGATCATACAACAACAAACAAACAAGACTTCCAATTTCTCGTTGAAGCTTGAATGTGACTTGATCTTCTTTGCTACAAAAGAGATCACTAATATGATATGAAACTGAGTTAGAACGGTTAGAGAGAAGTAATGTATGAGAGTATGATAGAAAGAGATGAAAAACTACTTGGTTTGGCTTTGCTATTTATAAAACACTTCACAGCAACACGGACCACGGAACCCTTAAAAGGTCCCGCCCGTGTTAAATTGGTGCCGCCGAGGTCCTGACACAAGATCTCAAAATCTTATCAAAGTCAACCATATCTATGCAAGATTGTGTAAGATATGTAGAGCCTAAATCTACACAAAGTATCTAATGAAATCTTCCAAGGATTTCAATGATGCATCACATGATGTCAGTTTGTTGTTTTCTATTTTTAGAAATATTAAAATACATATGTACGTTTAGTTTTAAGAAACCAAAACATTCTAAAACTACTATCATACATTATGGTTTAGAGTCATATCAAGATATGATTAATCACAATGTAAATGCTTGAGTGATGAAGATATTATTTGAAAAACTTATTTTAATATTAATTAAACTTGACAAGCTTTAAGCTCTAAAAAAATTAAATTTACTTTTGTCGTTAACAAAACTTAGGTAAAGATCAAAAATATAAATAACGTTTAATGACGATATTTGTATTAACAATCTCCCCCTTTTTGTTGAGGACAAAACATAAATTTTATTTTTATAAAAGATGTAAAGATTGTACAAGAGTTATAAAAATATTAGTTTTAGAACTTGAAAGAAAAATGATAATGCAAGTATGTCCAATATAGATATGATGGTGACTTTTCCAATAAGTTAAAGTCTTCACTAGTTGAAGCATGATGTTGACTTTTTCAGAAAGTCAAAGTGTAGAGTTTGACTTTTTCAGAAAGTCAAATATTACCAATGAAGTATCATGTTGACTTTTCAGAAAGACAATGTATGCAGTTTGACTTTTTCAGAAGGTCAAATATAACCAAGTTCTATATATTTATCCCCCTTTTTGTCTCAACAAAAAGAAGATACGAGGCGGAATTTGTAATGAGCCCTTAGCCATTATCTCCTCCTTGACCAATGCTCCCCCTAAATTGGGTGCCAATGGAAAGATACATGGATTGTGAAAAACCTACGAAAAGAATTGTTAGTAATAAGCATCATCACAAGCATTTCCAAACACTATGTAATAAGCAACCACAATATAAGAAACACCATTCATTCGTTAAAATTTTTCATGATTTTAAGAATCATGAAAGGAGAACACAATGAAGTGTTTAATACAATGATGAAATCTTAAAAAATAAATTATCCAAAAAAAATACAAGAAAAATCCTAGAAAAAAAAATTGCTTAAAAGAAATAATCTAAGACCCTCCTATTGAGGTGGTGGATGAGCAAGAGCATTTAGACGCTCAAGGATGTGATTGACGATGAACCTTATTTCCTCTTGGAACTCATGGACCATCACCCGAGTCCGTTCGGTTGTTTGGGCGGTTTGCTCACAATTGGAGCAACCATGCCTAGGAGGGTAGTATGGTTGATGATTTTGTGGTGGTGGAATGGTGGAGGTGTTGGTGTTGGTGTTTGGTGTGGTGATGATGGAGGCTAGCAAAGCACTTTGCATTTGCATAGCATCACTTAGATGAGAATCCACCATATTTGAGAATTGGTGGAAATGTTGGAGTTTGGCATGAATCTCTTCTCTTGTGGGATGATCTTCTCACATGGACTCCTCAAAGTCCTCTATGTGAGCAGACATTGATGTAGGAAGTGGTTGATCCCCATATAAAAGACCATGTATATCCTTGTGGATAGGGTGGAAGAGAAGAGGTCTTGGCCCTAACGGGGCGTTTGGGTCAAATGATGGTCTTGGAGACTCATGAGCAATCCACTCAATAGTACCAAATGACGATAGTGGTGGTGGATGATTGGACCTAGAAGGCAAATCTTCCAAGTCCTCTAAGAAAGGATTTGGAGAAGTAGGTGGTGTAGAGAATAACTCCAATGGGATGAGTGTTGGAGATTTCAGAGGTGATGGTGTTTTTGATGTTTGGAGGGGAGCCGGTGGTGGAGAGCTTGGATTCTTTGTTGGTGGTGGAGTAGTGATGGTAATGGGTGATTGTGGAGGTGGTGTAGGAGTAGCTAAAGTGAGGTTTGTGTCATCCCTTATGGGAGATGAGATGGTTAGTGGAGATGACTCGGAGGAAGAGCTTAAGTTGACAAAGCAACAAGGTCTTACGCTAATTCTAGCGGTTTTCTTGCAAGGCTTGGTTGAGGGTGAAGTTTTTGTCATTTTGACTTAAGCTTTTGCTAGTAGATGGTGAGAATTGAGAAGGTGTGATGATGATCATGGTTAAACCTCTTAATTTATAGGAATGGAGAATTATGGAGAAGTGTGTTTAATTTGATGTTAAACCATAGAAGAGATGAGGTTTCTAATGATTTTGAAGTGGGTTTAATGCTAGTCATATCACCCAAGTCAATCCATACAAGAAGGATGGAGTGAAGAGGCAAAGATTTGAAATAAATGTGTTCTAATGATTGTGAGATCCTAACAATCAGATTACCCAGAGATTTCAAGGAACCAAACTTTTGGTTCCTTCCTTTATGCAAAAGGGCTCCTTGGGTGGATTTTTCAAATTTTTGAATTTTGGTGGGAAATGGATTTCTATATGCCTAAGTATGTTATACTAGTTCTAATATGGGTAATAACTAGTTAAGATTAACTTACAATGTATGGTAATTTGGAATGTCGAAATGAGCGAAATTCTAAAATTACCTGAGGATCCACGACACCAAAATTTTACACAGTAGGAACAAAAAAATGGTCTGCCTGGTCGCTCGTCCGGTCAAGCAGTACAGGCGGTACCAATTTTTACAACAGACGGTACCAAAAATTTGGTGCCGTCTGATCCGTGGACACAAGAAAACTCCACATAATAGGTTTTAAGGGTCGGGGACTTTTTCGAAACCTGAAATTTTGCTCAAAACATGTGACATTAATTATTTCTATTTAGAAAAAGTAAATAACACATACACAAACATAGTGGAGCATAGACTTTGACCAAAGGCTAGCGATTTTCACATTAAAGTGAAAATGGGTAAAATTTGATAACACACTTGTGCTACCCCCCTGCATGAGATTGTTAGCATACATCATTGTTTTGAGTTATATTATCATCCTACAAATTAAAAACAACCAAATTGTATCAAACATTAACGTTAATGTTTTGTTCCAAACACTCCTTAAAAGGACCCTCACTTGTCCAACTTCTTGTAAATCTTGTTCATCATCCTACCAAGGCACTTGAACATCCCCTTGGTTTGCTTGAACTCCGCTGATTCATTCTCAATCTCTGGAAGAGACGCATAATACTCATGATTTGGAAGGCGATAATTTGGAAGACTATCCTCGGAGCTATTTGATAATGATGATGATGGAGTTGGAGGTTTTGGTCTTTTGCCTTTTGTTTTAGCCACTCGCCACACTCAAGGGCACAAAGATGTGAGGGATGAGCTCATTAGTCAAGTCGCAACCCTTTGGGCTTGGTGGAATTGGTGCAAAGGCTCTATAGAGACGGGTGAGAAGCATCCCGTAGGAAGAGCAACCAATCCTTGAGTTGGAATATCAATCATTCTCCTAGCAATGTAGTAGGCTAGATTGAATGGTTGACGGGTGGACAAGTTGTAGAGCATGTGACAAAGGCAAGCGTTGATATGATCCCTATTCCCTATGGTGCTAATGACGTTGGCTCTAAGAAGTTCCTCCCATTTCTTAAATTCGGACTTAAGTTCATTGAGCTCCATTCCATATGGATCTCGGTTCACCTCCTCCCCCTTTCGGGTGACACGGGTTGGAGTGGCTCTTGGGTTAAAGAGGCGCTCACGGATGACATCCTTATCCGCTAGAGGAGTTTGGTAGGGAAGAGAGCGGTCATTGATTCCATCAAGGATAGTGAGTGACCACTTATCCTAGTAGACACAAGTCCCTCGGTTGGGAATTCCTAACACTTGAGCAAATTGGGTTAGGGAGATGGTGTAGTCGTTTTGATTGATATTAAACCTAAGGCTAAACTCATCTTCTTCATCAATGAAACCGGTGACACTATCATAGAACTCTAACACAAACCTAGGACAAATAGGTTCATCGATGTCAAGGAGACAATCGAATTGAATAACGGCTAGTTCTTGACGGAGATTGGTATTGTCGACAAAAAAGGAGTGAATGGTTCTACCCTCATGGAAGTACCTTGTTTCTAGATTCTTAAATATTTCGAATTGTTCCTTAGAAAGTCCTTTGGTTTTGTGATGTTTGGGAATGTAGTTAACGGTATCCTTGTGATCATAGAATCTTGCGGCTACTATGGTTATTCCTATGAGCAAGAATTTACATGTTAAAAATGAGAATAAACTTAACGTTTTGATTCTAGTGTGTGCCTATATGAAAACAATTTGGAGTTGCGGTTATCTCAACTCATTTTATGCATAAAATGGTTTTTAGTGGGGTGTTTGGCAAAAGGCATGAGATAACCCAAACGCTCCTAATTCAATGTGGCTTCATTTGAATATACCCGAGAATGCATATTAGTTATGCAATACCTTTAGTATTCAAGAGCATGCAAGTGATGAAAATCTAACGTTTCTATTTGTATTAACAATGAAAAATTGTTTTCCTACAAGTGAGAAGCTTTTCAAAAAAAATTTGACATGGGGTGTTTGGTTATTTGAATAAAACCTTATAGTCATTATCTTTTGATTAGTGGGAAACATGATTTGTTTATGCAATATGATAATGTAGTACCTAATTTCAATGACTAGTTATGCAATTTGCCAATTGAATCCATGTTTTGTACAAGAATATACACAAACCCCATGTAATGATTTTGTGCACAAATTAGAATCCTAGACTCAGAATTAAGAGATAAAATGTAGTTAGGATACTTACAATGATGTTATCTTCAGTGATTAGTGGGTGAGAAATTGTCAACAATGAGTTAGGTCTAATGTTTACACGTTTTGGTGAAGTGGGTTTTGAGGAAGAAGGTGTTTTGTAGGTAGCATTTTGAACTATAGTCACCACGGACGGCACGGCACCAAAAATATGGTTCCGCCTTTGTTGTCGTTTGTGTCATGGGAACAAAGAGTGTGAGTGTTCAAACAAATTTTTTTTGTTTTGTTTGTTCTAAGGTTTAGACTATGTTTTGCCTACATGTTTGGTTCCATTAACCTTAAACCAAGTCTAAGAAGATTAAATGGTTCTCGTTTGAGAGGCTTAGTTAGAATGTCGACAATGTTGTCTTCGGAGGATACTTTCTCAATTGAGATGTTTTCTTTTTGAACATTGTCGCGAAGAAAGTGATGACAAATTTCAATATGCTTTGTACGAGAATGTTGGACGGGATTTTTGCTGAGATCAATAGCTCCTTTGTTGTTGCAAAATATAACGATATCGTTGAGATGAATTCCGTAGTCCACGGGAGCTTGCTTCATCCAAATAGCTTGTTGACATGCTTTTTCGGCTGAGACGTACTCGGCTTCAGTAGTTGAGATAGCTAAAGCCGTTTGCTTCTTTGCAAACCATGAGGTGAGACAATGTCCAACAAAAGTGCAAATACCACTTGTACTTTTTCTATCGACATAGTCACCGGCATGATCTGAATCGGCATACACTATAGTTTCTACACCCGTTCCTTTGGGATACCATAATCCTAAACATGTCGTTCCCTTAATGTATCTAAATATCCTTTTCATGGCTTCTAAGTGTGATACCTTTGGATTTTCTTGAAAGCGAGCACATAGACAAACACTAAACATAATGTCGGGTCTACTAGCCGTGAGATAGAGTAAGCTACCAATCATTCCTCTATATTTAGTGTTATCTACGGATTCACCTTCCTCATCCTTGGTGAGTTTAGTGTCCGAGGACATGGGTGTCTTAGTTGGTTTTGAGTCTTCAAGACCAAATTTCTTAAGCATATCTTTTATATATTTAGATTGGTTAAAGAATATGCCATCTTCTAGTTGTTTAATTTGAAGTCCTAGAAAGAAGTTTAATTCACCCATCATACTCATCTCAAACTCATCATGCATGATTTTAGAGAAATCATCACATAGTTCTTGACAAGTTGATCCGAATATGATGTCATCAACATATATTTGAACAATGATAATATGTGATTCCTTTTTCTTGGTAAAAAGAGTATTATCTACTAATCCCATGGTGTATTTGTTTTCAACAAGAAAAGTCTTAAGTCTATCATACCAAGCTTTTGGTGCTTGCTTAAGACCGTATAATGCTTTCTTGAGTTTGAAGACATGATGTGGTTTCTCAAAGTCGGAAACCGAGGTTGAGCAACATATACTTCTTCGTTAATAAACCCATTAAGAAATGCACTCTTAATATCCATTTGAAATAATTTAAAGTCATAAGCACATGCATATGCAAGTAAGATTCTAATAGACTCGAGCCTAGCTACCGGCGCATAAGTTTCATCATAATCAATCCCTCTTGTTGATTATAACCTTGTGCGACAAGCCTAGCTTTGTTTCTAGACACTACACCATTTTCATCCATTTTATTTCGAAAACCCATTTCGTTCCAATTATAGTTTGATCTTTAGGTTTTGGAACTAATTTCCAAACATCATTTCTAACGAATTGGTTTAACTCTTCTTGCATAGCAATTACCCAATATTCATCTTTTATTGCTTCATTTATGTTTTTCGGTTCGATGGTAGACACAAAACAAAAATGATTACTTTGATTTTGAGCTTGTGATCTTAAGGTTCTTTGATTTAGTTGTCCTATGACCTTTTCTAAAGGATGACTTTTGGATTCTTTGATGTTTATAATCTCATTATTTAATGGTTTATCTTCCTTGTCATTTTCAATTATTTCTTGACTTTCTACAAGTAGACTTTCAACTAAGTCATCATCTACCAAAGGTGATGTCTTAGAGGGAGGTGGACTTTCGTCGAATGTTATGTTCAATGATTCCTCGACTCTCATTGTTTCTTTGTTTAAGACAATGTAAGCTTTACTAGTTTGAGAATAACCAAGAAATACACCTTCATAAGACTTTGGGTCAAACTTGGTGAGATAATCTTTAGTATTAAGAATAAAACATTTACATCCAAATACTCTAAAATATCCTAAAGTTAGCTTTTTACCTTTATAAAGTTCATATGGAGTTTTGTTTAAGAAAGGACGTATTAGGACTCTATTTAAAATATATGTAGAAGTGTCAATGGCGTTACACCAAAAATTTTGAGGAATGTTTTGTTCATTAAGCATTGTTCTACTCATTTCTTGAATGGTTCTATTTTTATGTTCTACAACTCCATTTGATTAAGGTGTTCGAGGAGCCGAAAAGTTATGTGTTATACCATTTGTATCACAAAAGTTTTCAAATTGTGTTTTATTGTCAAATTCATGACCACGATCCGTTCGGATCGACACAATTTTAACACCTAGTTGATTTTGAATTTTCTTGCTAAGAATTTCAAATTTATCAAAAGCTTCATTTTTGGTTTTCAAAAACAACGTCCAAGTAAACCTTGAGTAATCATCTACTATGACCAAAGTGTATAAGTTGCCTCCATAGCTTCTTATAGCGGATGGACCAAACAAGTCCATATGCAAAAGTTCTAGACACTTAGATGTGGACACCATGTTTTTAGCCTTATGACTACTATGGGTTTGTTTACCAATTTTGCAAGCGTCGCAAAAATGTTGGTCATATTTAAGTTTTGGTAAATTCCTAACTAGCTCTTTTGAAGATAGGTTTTGTATAAGTCTCATATTAGTGTGACCTAAGCGTCTATGCCAAAGAGTTGAGCTATCATCTAATGTTGTTAAACAAAGTTTGTCATTAGATGTTTTATCTATTTTCATGACGTATATGTTATTTTTCCTAACTCCTTTAGCTATGGTGATACCATCTTTTAGTATTTTACTACCATTTTCTTCAAATAGTACTTTATACTTTTTATCACATAATTGGCTAATACTAAGTAGATTAAATCCTAACCTATCGACATGAGCAACATTTTCAATAGTTAGGGAGTTATGAGCGATCGTACCTTTGCCAATGATTTTGCTTTTGAGATTGCTACCAAAAGTGAAATTACCTCTGTTATACTCTTGGTATGTTGAGAGGAGACTTTTATTGCCCGTCATGTGTCGTGAGCATCCACTATCTTTTATCCACTCATCAGGTTCCAATCCAACTTTCAAGCATACCTAAGATGCAAATAACTCAAGCGTTTGTTCCCCAATATCTCATGGGTCCGTTTTGGTTAAACATACCATTTACTTGATTCATGTATTGAAATGATGGGAAGAGTTCCATGACATGTAATCTGGAATTTGATATGGTCTAGGGAAGTTTTGATTCCAACCGTTATGTTGATAGTTGGGGTGTATGTTGTGGTTACTCTTAGGAAAGGGGCGTTTGGCAAAAGGTGTTTTATGTCGTTGTTGAGTAGTTTTTTTATCTAAATTCATTTTTAGCAAGACCTATGTGACAATCCGTCGATTTTCCGGCTATTATTTAGGTCAGAGTATGCGAGTTATTTATTTTCTGATCATTATAACCCAAAAATGAGAAGTTATCTCGTGTTTCACAAAGTCCCGGCACCATACGCGTACCTACACCATAATAAAATTGGCACGAAATTTATTTTCTAATGTCAAGATAATAATAATACCATAATAATTCGCTCGTCCAAATGTCTCCAGAAATATAAAAATTATAAGATATGGATACCCGAATAATATTCTACATAAATAAACGTTAGTCTCAGACGAACAAATTATACAGATCTGAATTTTATACATATATACAATAATAAAATAAACCTACCCTCTTATCCATTTCCTCCCCTACTTCTTCTTTTCAGAACTTGTTCTTCTCCTTCTCTCCTTGTCGACTAACACAAGAAAACAATCACCAAAATAGATCAAAATTTATCCCTTTTGACTTCTCCCCATGAAAACACCTTTGGCACCTTCCCAAATTCATCCAAACTACTCATGCGTGGCTGGGATAGATGTGAAGAAAGCTTAAAAAAGGTAGAAACATGTTTTGAAGATTCAAGAGGGTCACAATCATTCTCCTAGTCTCTCATCCATAAAAGGGGTTAATTTTCACAAGAAATTTTATCCATCTCAATCAAATCCGGAAATTAGGGTTTTGTTGATCAAAGGGCTTTTTGAAATTACCAAAGGGGTTTTGTTAATTGAGGCATAAGGAAGCTTGTGCAAGTAGTTAATTGTACCAATTTGTTTCGGGTCTCCTCTAATCGAACTTCTTGGTGTTCGGTGTTCATAACAATAGTGTAATATCATATTCTTGTTTCTTCCTTAATCCATTTCATTGTAATCACATTTTATTAATTTTAAAATTTTATATATATATTTTTCTGATTAATTAAAATTGATGTTAGCTTAAATTTTTGTTAATAAGGTTATGATATGAATGATATCATAAGTGGTAATCTTGTTTTGATTGTTAAATATTTTTACCGATCGATATATATATATTTATGAGAGCAAAATTGTAATAATTGTTAAAGTTTGTGTGGCAAGATAAATGATCTATTGATAACTAATGATAAAACCAGAAACGATATTGAGTTTGGTTTCATTTTCTGAGTCGAAACCCACTGTGGCTCGACCACAGTGGTAAATTGTATCCCCAGTTAAACTAATGTCCTTTTTTTTCTTTCTTTTGTTAAGATATAAACCAATAATCTAAAAATTTATTAAACAAAAATGCAAGTCTCTTTTTCTTATGGAGCATCTATATACATTTGTTTATTTGGACAAAACATCATCAGGTCAATATAAAACTCAAACCCAATAGACCAATATTTCTTTATATATATACGCATGCTCTTTCCCACATTGATACAAATGATAAGCTTAATTTGGTCTAAATGGAATCCAAGATAACATGAACCTTAACTAAATATTTTATCAGATGATCAATTGAATGTATAAACTGACACACAATTGGTATGTTTATTATGTGCATAGATCATTAATGTATATGCAAGTGAACCAAAATCGATAACCTGTTCTCTTTAAAATGATTGCAAAGAATAACTAGTTATCGATCACTTTCTATGTTAATGAGGTGTTTAAAAAGTTAGGTTTTGTTAAAGGGCTTTGTGATAACGTTTGGTACAGGTGAACTAATGTATGTCACAGGTTTGGAAAAAATTTATAAATCTAATATGTCAAAGTAAAAGGTAACACTTAATTTATATAAACCTGAAATTGTGTGTCAAGTACTATCCCAAGTCATGCTTCCCAACTTATCCAACATATAATGATCGCGCGATTTTCACGACGTATGCAAATGTACAAAACTCATCATATATGCATATGGCTTGTCTCTTAAAAATAAAACTTGTAAACATTTGAATTCAAATATAAACTCGGATATTGAAACTTGATAAAAACTAATATTATAAAAACTTTGGACACTTAGTCATCAACCAAATAAGATTATACATCCGGGTCATGCCCAATTTTCTACAAAATATAATTTAATTTAATATATTTTTTTAATAACCATCAATGAAAAGTTTTATTCATAACTTACACTATCAAATTATTTAAATACAAGAGTATTAAGTAAGGCTTTTACTTATATTTTTGAATACTTTTATATTAACCAATAAATGGGATATATAGAGATATTTATACATGTATGTACGCTTAGTAAAGTATATACCTTTGAAAATAATGTTACATAATCTATTAATGTCTAATATTATATGTAATTATTTTCGTATGTAGTCTTTCGGTTGCCATCAAATCTGAAGATTATTTCGGTCATTGATATTTCTTATTATGAACTTATGCACTTCCATGAGCCAAAATCTACAAAAATTATATTAAACATTAATCATTGCCACACAAGCAACAAAAAAACCTTTATTAAACCTTGTCGAGTCATAATCATGAATAAAGACTAAATTTGCCATACTAATCTAGGTCGCGTCAACGATTGCCATCCGATAATTCTATTTGATCCGCTTTAGGATCGCTAATTGCCAAGGTGAGTATTCATGTTCAGCCCTTTTACTTCTTTACTTATTTGGGGTGAAATGCATGAACATAAACTTGAATTGTTTTTATCTGATTTGAACCCTTTAATATATTTGAACCCTTTGACTTATATTGAACCCTCTTTGACTTAATTTAAACCCTTTAATATATTTGAATCCTTTGACTTATATTGAACCCTTTTTGACTTAATTTGAACTTTTTAATATATTGAACTCTTTGATTTATATTGAACCCTTTTGACTTAATTTGAACCCTTTAATATATTTGAAACCCTTAACTTATATTGAACTCTATTTTGACTTGATTTAGACTATTTAATATATTTTGAACCCTTAGACTCTTGGACTTAATTATGAGCTTATGACTTGTTTGGACCTAATGGACCGTGCGACGTCCTTGACGAAAAGTCTCCATCTGTCTCGAGCAACGCAAAGTCTCCCTTTTCTGAGAAATGCCAGAAGTCTCCCATGTTCTGGTGCGGTCTTAATTGATAGTATATAATAGTTGTTATGATGTACCGCTCGTACATTTCGCATTGTTAGTCGATTGGTTTGCCGTTCGCACTCCAATTATAATGCACTACTCGTAAATCGACTCCTAGTCATGAAAGCATTAGGTGTATGGATAAGCGCTATTAGAGGTCGGCCAACCTCTTGTTCCCCTCGTCACTTTAACGGCATATTATTTATTTTAGGGGCTTTGCCGTAATTTATTATATATGAGGCTTTATTATGACCATAGGTGTATTGACTACCGTACTTACTGACATGAAATATGGAAATGTATGTGAACTTATATGTTACAAGTCTTGTATGGGCTGGACTTGTAACATGGTGAGTTGACAAGACATTTGCAAGGCGCATATACTCAAAAATATTTGCGTACTATTTAAAGACTTACTTCAAAATTTTGATTTTATAATATATAAAAGGACTTTTTTATAAACTGTAACATATTGGATTTCACATACACATCATAACACAAACATACTTAGGCGTATAAGAGATGAGTTTTAGAGAGAGAAAGTTAGATGTTTGGGAACTTTAGTGAGAGAAAGAAAATTCTTATTATGAGCTCCAACTCTCTACCTTGGGAGGTAGAGAGTATTTATAGTCTTACAATAAAGCGCCACACAACGGGCTGTGGATCAGGCATACTGATGGGGTAAAGACTGGCCGTCCTTCCTCCACGGTGTGTGTTACTAAACTAACTACTACTTAACATAAAATAACTACGACTACGAGCTTTCTAACGATTACATATATTTGAGGTGACCGACACTTTAATACCATGATTTTCTAAATCCTAACAATCTCCCCTAAGGAGAGGTCACCTCAAACATATACTAAAATTACATTGAATACAAAACGATATTATATTAAAAATTGTTCTTGCATTCTTGACCATGTTCTTTGTTCTATAGCTCGAAGTCTTTGATTCTTCATTATTGCATGATTGGATATTCTGAGTGGAGGTCTTTAATCGATCCACATGATACTGAGTTTTGAGCCGCCTTTGAGATCATCGACCACATTAAATCTCAGACGTTTCCATTATGGTGTTGGTATTAGGTGATGTTGTGACTTTTGGACCTATTATGCTCACATTCTGGATCATGATTTCTTCTTATCAGAGTAGAGGAAACTTTCGTTGATTCATGATATTGGTAGCAAAGATAGCGAAGCATGGAGTGATAATATCGAGTCATTGATGCACTAATCATGATTACTCGAAATGAATGTGTTGTGTGAGCATGCGTCCATGGATTGACCGCTTATTACAAATGGAACGCTCTACCGCACTGCATACAATAGTTAGCAACAAAATGCACGAAAGTATCTTTGATCACTTCGTTGAATTGAGGTACCGCCCACGGTTCCCGTTGATCGTAAGATAAGTACGCCAGGATCGTTAAAATTCAAGAATTTCCTCGACAGGTTTCGCAGTGCTCTAGTCGTTCTCAAAACCGAACGTCTCAAAGAAGACAACACGAAGGAAAGTGAACCAAATGAATAGAGATTCACCGATTGATGAAAAGAGATTTGAAAAACAATCGTGTATCGCCTCAATAGAAATTGTTTTGCAATACAACGAAGGTTTTAATGAAAATCAATTATCAATCATAAACACCAATTATTTTGAAATATTCGCATACCTGGCGATAAAAGCTAAGGAAAAGAGTTTTTGAGCAAACGACGGTTGGTTTTTCAAAAGGTATCCGTCAATCCGTAACTCGAACCGTGATTGATTCAAAATATTGAACGCCCCTTATCGTTTCTATTCAATTGTCACATGGTTGATCTATTGGATAGATCTCACATGCCACCCACCGTGAGCTTGTTTGTTGTTGGCTCCAGAAGGCTTTCCATCTTCATTGTGAGTATGTTAGAATATCACTCAGATGTTTTGGCAATACCACAAGGATACTGCGTAGGACTCATAAGATATAATCTCTCTTTCCACATTGTGTGAAATAGAGAGTCTTCATTGAAAGTGTCCTAATGAGATTTATTGATGATCTCGTAGCTCTAGACTCAATTTGTGCATATTTGGATCCTATATCGGAGACCAGGGAGAGGGTCTCCATCTTCAATATCGACAATCTCTAAGAGAAAGTCGATAGATAATGTCGGTTCCCCGTGAGAATGAAACAAGCCCTTTTAAGAGGAACTTGAGTAGTTTGGGAAGTTTTAGTGGAGTGCGTCACTGGGTCCATGACGTCTTGTCTTCAATACCGATGTTACATCGTAAGAGTATATGAATTGAACCACATCAAGTTACGCCTAAGGTTGAATAAATTGAGGGCTATTTCTTTTCACCCCTTTTTCATATTCAATTTCTTTTTAATTCTTCAACCCCTTCGCATAGCTAGAGACTTCATAACTAGCACCTTGTCGGGTTTATTCCAAAGCTTTCAGCTCAGTCTCACCGCACTCTTCCCATA
Organism: Chrysanthemum makinoi; assembly: GCA_910596185.1. Taxonomy (NCBI): domain Eukaryota; kingdom Viridiplantae; phylum Streptophyta; class Magnoliopsida; order Asterales; family Asteraceae; genus Chrysanthemum; species Chrysanthemum makinoi. The sequence goes on from OU343216.1 coordinate 23,979,625, forward strand.
TCTCATTTTTCTCCTTTTTTCAATATACCTAAGGACTTATACACTATCTAGTGGATTGTCCCTGGGTAGATCCCTCCGGTTCTGGCGGATCATGGGAACACATTCCTAACCTTATGATCCTTATATCACCATACATAATGTAAAGTTGGTCGGTGATTCGCTCCTGAACCGTCAAGTTTATCACACAAACTAACCACTTGTGAATGGTCAACCGTAATAAACTTCAAACAGCTCAGAAACAATGCAATGAAGATCTAGAGGAGTATAGTGTTTCCTCGGGTCGTTAAGTCCCACGGAGACTCAATGGTGTTTGACACAGACAGATGTCGAATAATCACTAAGGATAGTGATCAGTAAGGATTTTGAGTTATTTATACCTAAAGAAAAGTTTTGTAAATTACAGGGGCTTAAATGCAAATTAAAGAAAATTAAAAAGCTAAAATATATTAAATAAACGCTATCACTATTTTTACAATGATGTTTTTCTTGATTTATAAAACAAAATAACTTAAATAAACTATTTTAATTAAAACGTAAACTTAAATTACCTAAAAACGTGACTTAAAATGAAAACATGCGTTATATATAAAAATTACGCGAAAAGCAAGTAAAAACGTAAAAATTTTGAAATAAAAGTCCTACAAGTGTAAAAATAATTTTCTTACTTACTATATGACACAAGAAAATTTTAGAAAAAAGATTTATATTTTTTTTGACTTTTATATTTTTTTTTATGAATTAAATACTAATTTAGACTAAATAAATGATTAAAAATACTAAAACTATTCGGAAAAATCTGAAACTTTTTTACAAAATACTTTATACTAATACAAATCTAGGAAAATTACAAAAGTGGAAAAAGCTAGATTAAATAAGCTAGAAATAAGCTAATAAGCTCGTATAAGCTTAAAATGAAAACAAGGCTTATGTATTAGATAATGCAAAGAAAACCAGAAAAAGACCCAAGGGCTTAGTGGTATGAACAGTGGTGTGGTGAAAAGGAGTTGGGTGGCCAGGTTTGAATCCCAAAGAATGACTTTTTTTTGCAACTATTTTATTTTTTGGAATTTTCTTTTTGCAACTTATTAAGCTAGTTAAAATAAGCAATTTTCAAAACTACAACTTTTTATAAAAATGACTAATAAGCTCAGTTTTGAGCTTATTATCTTAATAGTTAACAAAAAATTGGAATAAGCACAAGTTATTAGCCAAATGGCTATTTAAGCTAATAAATAAGCAATTGTAAAATGAAATAAGCTAAAATTAAGTAATAAGCTAAAATGAAAACTGAAAAAGCAATTTATCTAAGAAATAAGCACTAGGATTTACTTCAAATAAGCACTAGCTTATACTGTTTTGCACATGGCACTAATTAGTTTACTAGGTACTTTCTAGCTACTTTTTAAGTACTATAATAAGCTAAGAAATGAAAACAAAGACTGCAACTAACAAGTTGACCAATTAAGCTATCCAAAAAACTAATTTACCAAGTTTGGCTTACACTAATAAGCTTGTGAGAAGCTTATAAAAATTTTGAAAAACTATGAGGATGACTCAGGTAATAGAGTCAAATGGGACAAACTAAAAAGCACTTGCAGGCCTATCAAATAAGCTAGGAAGTTGAATTTTAAGCTTGGACCCTCAAAAAGCTAAGATGGCTTGGTTAGCTTTCCAAAGAACTAAAATTCACAAGCTAAAGTTAACTAGTGAGCTTGTGACAAGCTTGTGATTTTGACCATAAAACTGCAAGGACATATTTTGACTTTTAAAGAAAATAAACCAAGTTGACTTTAATGAACTTTTGATTGATTCTATGGACTGATTAAGTTGTATTAAGATGTATTAAAACTAATTTGATCAATCTTATCAACTTATAAACAAGAAAACAAGATCATGAATCATGAAAATTCAACAGTTAACGAACAAGGTGAGATCAAAGGTTGTTTTGACTTTTAACAAATGACCACCGCTTTTTCTTTGTTTCTATGAGTTACTAAGACTTAATGAGACATACACCAAATAAGAACAATGGCTAAAACAACCTATAACACAGTGAAACAAGCAATTCCAAACACCTCTTTAACTAGAATGTATTGAAACTTTTCAAAGATTGTAATGATTCATCATGAACTTGATTAAAGATCTTATTATATCATGTATTAGGACTAAATAAACATAAAACAACAAGATTAACAACATGAATAACAAGAATAATGATTATGCTATTTTAACTGTTAAAATGAGATTTTTAGCAACTATAAATTTTAAAGAACAAGTGACTATTTTTATGGCTTAATTACACTTAACTATAACTAATGAACATGAAAACACAAAGATTTGAGCTTATGACTGATACTACAAGTAAAATGATAAAAAGGAACAAAAGGCTTACAACATGGAATCCAAGTATAAAACTGAGAACCAATACTGAAACCACTTCCTATAGCTTCCCAAGAAGCACTAAACCAAGGCCATCCATAATCAACCCTGCCCACCTTCTGATGATCTTCTTCATTGATCTTTTTATTTTTAACTAATTTATTTGTATTTTTGGTGATTTTTGCTTTTTGATTCTAAACTGATTTTTAAAGTCTCTAAAAGCTTTAATAAGCTTTCTAGGAGCTTATGTGAGCCTATTCAGTCCTTACCAACAACTAACAACATCATTGGAACATATTGAGATTTTGAATAAAAGTAAGATTTTGCATAAACTGAGAACTTGAATTAAAACTGAAATTGATGTTCAAGAAAGCTTTAATATACAATAAACACTTGAAATATAAAGCTTAAAAGCTTAAAGATACATTGAAATTCAAAATTAAGTTAAAACGACATAAGCTAATTAAGATTAAAACTAGATAGATTACTCCTCTGCTTCTCCTCTTTCTTTATAGCCTTGAGATACTCCCCACATGCTTCTGATCATTTCCCATCAACAATTCCCATTGAATGAGTCAAACTCATCTTATCCGTTTAAATGACTTTTGGTGCCAAAAGTGTACATGGTTGCTTGAGACAGTTTCAGAGTAATTAAAGAACTTTGGTGTGTTGTGGAGGTGAGGGGACAGTTTAGATAGTAGGTATGGGTTAGGGGAGATTTGGAAAGCAAAAACAGGGGAAGTTTGGGTAACGATGAAACTGCTAATGGTGTGGATGCATTAATTGGTTGTGGCTGGTGGGTATAGGTGGAAAGGGGATGGTGATGAGTGTTTTTAGATAGCCGGGTGAGGGGAAAGGGTGGTGAAACCACCGTTTTGGTTATGCAGGGAGGGTGAGAGAAGAGGTCTTAGATGAAAACGTATATAGTTTTGGTGCTTTGACTATTTGACCGATGGTATAATAAGTGGGGGTCAAAAATAGGGGGTCAGTGGTGGTTTTGGCTGGGGTCTTTTGGTTGGTGGGTTCTAAATACACAAAAGGGTCATTTGGTTTATTTAATATCATAAGGACCATTTGTGTAATTCGCCAATCTTGAGGACCAAACCTGCAATTCTCCAAAAGTTATCACAAGGACCAAAACTGCCAATCTTTAATAGTACAAGGACCATAGATGATTATTTTCCATTTTTAAAATATCCAAGGACTATTTTTGACATTTTTCAAAACTTGAGGGACTAAAGTTGTAATTTTACAATTTTTGATTTTAAGGACCAATTTTGACAACTCATGAATCCCTAAGGACTTAAAATGATATTTTTCTTTATTTTGATTTACCAGGGACTGTTTTTGACAACTTTTTAAACTTGGGGACTAAAACTGCCAATTATGCAAACTTGATACGTTTTTCATCCGATTTTGATATTTTTGCATTTAAAACACATAAAACACTTATTTGTGATATTTTTATCATTTTGATGCATTTCGGAGTGTTTTCAGATGTTTTTGCAGTTTAAATGGTACAAAAATGATGAGTATTTAGACACTCATCAATCCCCCACACTAAATATTGCTAGTCCCTAGCAATGTTTTGAGAAAAAATTAATGGATTTCATCTCTTTACCAAAAGCCATTACTTCTGGAGTAGCCAATTGTTTTAATTCAAGTAAGAACTTTGGTACAATGATAACCAAATGATTTTGAGCAAATCACCAATTTCAGCGGATTTGATTTGTCTTTACCGTAAGCCGTTTGCTTCTGGACTAGCCAACTCTTAGATAAATTATCAATATTATCATTGGTGAGTCGATTACCAATTATGGCTTTCCAACTGCCTTTACCACAAGCCATAAACTTGCGGGCTAGCCAACTTTTCACTAATTAAAGATATGGTGAGTTGAACACCATACAATTTTGGGCAAATTGCAAGCCATAAACGGATTTGAGATATCTTTACCAAGAGCCGTTTGCTCTGGATTAGCCAACTTTAGTTTATTAGACATGGCGATGATAACCATTGAGTAAGTGAAAACACTTACTCCAAAAAAAAAAAAATTTGGCCAAAAATGGGGAATTGGGTGGTATAATTACATGATAAAATTCGTGAGAATTCCCCACCACACTAGAAATGAATATTGCCCTCAATATTCAAAGTACCGGCTGTTATGCCGAAACATAGAACGTAAAAGGGAAATACACGCCATTATTTTATTTGATTTTTTTTTGAGTGAAAACTTATATACAACAGCGGGGGGCAACTCCCCCACACTAGGGTGGTAGAAAGTAGAAAGAAGTCAGAAATATGGGTGAAAACCCATATTGTGTGCTACTGTTTTTGATTACCGAGTCGCTAGCTTGACTCGATCCCCGCATTCATTGGTTCATGGGGAAAGTTTGTAGATCCGGGACAATCACGGGTGGAATGTCCTCTCCAAAGTAATGCTTTAATCGATGACCATTCACTTTAAAATTTGGACCATCGGGCTGAGATAACTCAATGGTGCCATAAGGATAAACCTTAGTGATAGTAAATGGACCGACCAACGGACTTTGAGCTTTCCCCAGAAAATCTTCAATCTTGAATTGAAAAGAAGGACTCGATCACCAACGTTGAAAACGCGGTTCTTGATTTTGGAGTCATGAATCTTCTTTGTCTTTTGTTTGTAGATCAAAGAGTTCTCGTATGCTTGATCACGGAGTTCATTTAGTTCATTCATTTGAACTTTTCTGTGATCACCACTGTCTGAATATCGGTTTGCATGTTTCAAGGCCCAGTATGCCTTGTGCTCAAGCTCAATCAGAAGATGACATGCCTTTCCGTACACTAGCTTGTATGGAGTACACCCGATTGGTGTTTTGTAAGCTGCACGGAAGGCCCGAGTGCGTCATCCAGTTTATCCGACAGGGATGCACGATTTTCGCCTACTTTCCTTTCTAAAATTCTTTTAATACCACGGTTGGAGACTTCCACTTGCCCACTTGTTTGGGGTGGTATGCAGTAGAGAGACGGTGGGTTACACCATACTTTTGCATGACACGATCAAATTGGTCATTGCAGAAATGCGTACCACGATCACTGATTATAGCACGTGGAGTTCCAAACCTAGCAAAAAGAGATTTTAAAATTTTTACAACAACTCGGGCATCATTAGTAGGTAAAGCTTTCGCTTCAACCCATTTTGACAAATAGTCAACAGCCACAAGTATGTATTTGTTTCCTCGAGAAGATGGAAATGGCCCCATAAAATCAATACCCCATATGTCAAAGATCTCACAAACTTGAAAGGTGTTTTGCGGCATTTCATTTCTTTGAGAGATATTTCCATGACGTTGACAAGCGTCACAGGCTTTGACAAAATCGTGGGCATCCTTATAGATCGTAGGCCAATAAAACCCGGAATCAAACACCTTTTTGGCGGTGTAGTTTGGACTATGATGGCCCCCGGTGGGTCCAGCATGGCAAGCTTTGAGAATGTCCATAGCTTGTTGTCCATAAACACACCGTCGGATGACTTGATCCGACAGTTTTGAATAAGTAGGGTCGTCCCCGTAAGTAATGTTTAACATATTTGAAGAATTTGTTCTTCTGTTGGGTCGACATCCCTTTCACTATGAAGTTACCCGCATGGTAATTTGCAAAGTCAACAAACCATGGGGTAGAAGAGTTTCCACGAAAAGAAACCGCATTGAGTGTCTCGAGAGGAAATGTTTCATTTATTTCCTTTTTCTCGAAAACATCTTGGTGAGGGTTTTCTAATCGGGACAGATGATCAGCAGCCAGGTTCTCAGCTCCTTTTTATCACGTATAATGATATCAAATTCTGCGGGAGGAGAACCCAACGAAGCAATCTCGGCTTTGCATCTTGTTTTGCAAAGAGATATTTGAGAGCCGAGTGATCCGTATACACCACACATTTGGTCAAGATTAAATATGGCCGAAACTTCTCAAATGCATACACCACGGCTAATAGCTCTTTTTCTGTTGTGGTGTAATGAGTTTGAGCTTCAATCATAGTTTTGCTTGCGTAGTGGATAGGCTGAAAATGCTTGCTTCTACGCGTTGCCCTAGACTGCACCGATAGCAAAATCACTTGCATCGCACATGAGCTCAAAGGTAAATCCCAAATCGGGAGCACGAGAATGGGTGCTTCAGAAGCTTTTCTTTAATGTTTCAAAAGCTTTGATGCACTCGTGTGAGAAGATAAAAGGAGCATCTTTTTCAAGAAGATGGGTCATAGGCCGAGCGATTTTAGAAAAATCTTGTATGAATCTGCGATAAAACCGGCATGACCTAAAAACTCCTAATACCTTTGACGGTAGTAGGATGAGGCAGTTTAGCAATAACATCGACTTTTGCTCTATCGACCTCAATCCCGTTTTTTGAAATCTTATGGCCAAGGACTATGCCTTCTTTGACCATAAAGTGGCTCTTTTCCCAATTTAGACAAAGATTGGTGTCTTCACACCGTTTTAGCATTTTTTCTAAATGGGAGAGACATGTTTGAAACGAATCCCCAATGACCGAGAAGTCATCCATAAACACCTCCATCGTTGGAACGTGCCAGGAGCATTACATAAGACAAAAGGCATACGTCTGTAGGCAAAAGTTCCGTATGGGCAGGTGAATGTGGTCTTCTCTTGATCCTGTGGATCAATGGGGATCTGAAAATAACCAGAGAAACCATCAAGGAAACAATAGTACTCATTCCCTGCTAATCTTTCAAGCATTTGGTCCATGAAGGGTAGAGGAAAATGGTCTTTACGGGTGGCATCATTCAACTTACGATAGTCAATGCAAACACGCCATCCCGTAACCAATCGAGTTGGAATTAACTCGTTATCTTCATTTGTGACAACAGTTATGCCACCCTTTTAGGAACACAGTGAATTGGGCTAACCCAAGGACTATCTGAGATCGGGTAAATTAATCCTGCATCAAGAAGTTTGATAACCTCTTGTTTGATAACATCATGGATCTTAGGATTCACCCTTCTCGATGTTGAACTCTGGTTTGAAGTCATCCTCCATCAAGATTTTGTGAGTACAAAATTCATGGTTGATACCCTTAATGTCGGAGAGTTTCCAAGCAATTGCTTGCTTGTGTGACTTCAAGACCTTTATGAGAGCGGCTTTTTCATCTTTACTCAAATCTCGAGCAATAATGACGGGTAATTTATCATCACCTTCAAGAAATGCATATTCGAGATGAGGTGGTAAGTCCTTAAGTTCGACTTCAGGAAATTCTTCAGTTTTCTCAACTGACTTGACTTCCTTGTTATGAAGTTCGACGGAGGGAGTGGAGATGGATCATCATTAAGCAACTTCTCAATGAGAAGTATGTCCCCCTCGATGTCGATGGGAGCGTGATCAATTTCCCATGGAACTGAATCACTAGACAAGTATGCTTCAATCTCTTCCAAGATGAAGTCACTTTCCTCAAATGGAGTGAGAGAAGGAGTAGAATTGGCAATGATGGGTTGAGATGAATGAGTGATTATCACTCAAGAATTATGATCATAACCAAGAACTTCGAGAGTACTCTTCAGTGGCAACATCAATGATATCTATTCGGTTAACCGATTCAGAATCATAGTTTGCGGAGTACCTCGAAGTTTGATCAAGGTTAAAAGTGACAGCTTCATTACCAACACGTAATGTGATTTCTTGCTCAAATACATCAATGAGAGCACGCCCGCTCGGAATCCTCGTCCAACAATGAGAGGAACCCGATGATCGGTATCGAAATCAACAACTACAAAGTCAGCCGGAAAATGGAACTTTCCTACTTTCACAAATACGTCCTCGGCAATGCCAAGAGGACGGGATATTGTACGATCCGCAAGCTCGAGAGTCATGCATGTAGGAGTAAGTTCCGGAAGAGAAAGTTTCTTCCATACTAATAAGGCATCGGGTTGATGCTTGCACCAAGATCTGCTAAGGCAAAGCATTCAACCATTCCTCGAAATACACAAGGTAAGAGAAATTTTCCAGATCTCCAAGCTTTTCGGAAGCTTCTTCAAGATAATCTGCTGAAAGCGATTCTCGTTCAAAGGAGATTTAGCCATTTCAAACAGCTTTTCCTTGTTGCTTAACATGTGTTTGAGAGTTGATGCAAACTTGGGCATCAAGATGATAGCATCCGCAAAGCTTATGTCAAAATGTAGTTCTTGGAAAATTTGAAAAATTTGTCCATTTGATGACTGGCTTTTTCGCGGAGCTTTTGCTCATTCAAACGTGATGGGTAAGGAATAGAAGATTTGGATTTGGTTTTCAACGGGAGCTACGGAGGTTCAAAACAACTCCCGGATTGGATTTGGGTTTCTGGACAACTTGAGGATGGACATCATTGGTATCTCCGTTATTAGTAGGAAGTTCCTTGTCCTTTGTCGCCTCAGGTTCACTTTCCACTACCTTCGGAGAAGAAGAAGAAGAGGTAGTAGGAATAGCGGGTCCATTGTATGAAACACCACTTCGGGTTGTGATCGCCTTTGCATCGCCCCTCGGGTTAGCGATCGTGTTGCTCGGAAGTTTTCCCGAGCCCGAGGGTTGATCATTTAAAGACTTCTTAAGATCGATCCGACCGACCAACAACCTGTTCATTTCATCTTGGGATTTCATGAATTGCTTCAATAACTCATCGATGATGGATGAGGTACTGGAGGATGGAGGGAAATTTTGAGGTCGGATGTTTTGATTATGACCTTGTTGTTGAAAATTCCCTTGGTTAGGATTTACATTTCCTTGAAATTGATTCCCTCGATTGAAATTGTTTTGATTAAGGTTTCCTTGATGTTGGAAACCTTGATTTGGTCCGAAATAGAAATTACCTTGGTTTTGATAACCTTGGTTCATTCTAGGTTGGTTCGGATTCCGGTTTTGCATGTTAGGATTCCGGTTAAAACCGGTGGTGCCGATAAGTGTTAGCACGGTAGTTTGGTTCATTTTGAGGACGGTATTGATTACCTCCTTGATTTGAAGTACCGGCTATAGCATTGGCTTCAAAAGGACTACCATCGGTGGCGACAGTTTTGTAGTATGCATGATGACCACCACAAGTAACACAAACTTCAACTTTCTTCACTTCACCATGTGATGGTGTTCTGTGTGAAAGTGACTTTCTTTTGGTTAGCAAGAACCAAAGCCCAAACAATATCCGTGAGTTTGTCAATCTTAGCATCGGTGCTAGATGTACTCACGGAGTTTAGAAGTAGAAGGTCCAGATTAGATGAGTTGATATGTCTTTGTGCGGAAAGGGCGGACTGGGACTTGTTTTCAATGATTTGCAAGGCTTTTTTGTGTCTTGCTCAAGGAAATTACCTGCCGCGGAGGCATTTAAAGAGTCTTGGTCACCTTGGTGCAGACCATTGTAGAAAGTATCCATTTGCATTAACTTGGTAAAACCATGATGCGACACTTGCGAGCAATTCTTTGTAACGATCCCATGTCTCCCCGAATGATTCATCAAATCTTTGAGAAAATTTCATTATCTCATTCTTAAGACTTGTAGTTCGGGATGGAGGATAGAATTCGTTAACAAACTTGGTGACTAGATCCTCCCATGTCTCAATGGAACGAGGGGTTGTTTCTCAAGCCAATTCCGGGCTTGTCCCTCTAGAGAAAATGGGAACGAAGAAGCTTAATGCTTCATGTGGGACATTTTTGTATTTGATGGTAGATGCAATCTTGTTGAACCATCGAATATGTGCATGAGGATCATCCCGCCCAAAACCATAGAATTGGCTTTGGGTTACAAGATTAAGCAACCCGTTTTGAGCTCAAAGGTATCAGCCACGATGGCTGGGACAACAATGGCATCTCCGTAACCCTCGATGGGTGCTTGGAGAAGCTCATTCATAGGTTTATCTTCTGCCATTACGACAAGGGGGTGGTGGTGGTAGACGCCTCACCACGGCTGAAGGAGCGAACGCCCTCTACGCCTACGAGGAATATTTGCAAGCTCAGAAAGTGGACTTGTAGAGCTAGAAGAACGAGTGCGCATGCACTAAGTTTAAAAATCAATTTTCAAAACAAATGCGAGGCAAAACGACAAGTGAACTTAACCAATAATCACAAATGAAATGGCTTTTTTGAAAAAGGTACACCAAATCACAAGGACACAAAGGCAAGTTTTAAATCTGTTGTTCGAGAACTTATTATGGTCACACCCCCAGTTAGTAGGTGTACTGCCTTGATTTGCGGTGGTTGATTTTATGTATATATTAAGTACCACTGAAAAGACGTAGGTATGATTTGTGCAAAGGGTTTAAAACTTTTGGACAATATTTTTGGTATCGTCTCGTTTAACCAAATCGTATCTCTTTAAGAATCACCTTAAAAGAAAATACAAGATAGAAAACGTTCCGATTGTTTTGTTGTTTTATATTTTTTTGGTGTTGTTAACACTTTAGGAAAAGTGTTAATGAACTTTTTGATTTATGATAACTTTACAAAAAACTTTTTACAAAAGATGGTATATGTGCAAGAATGGGTCCAAAATGCTAAAACACGCTAAAGCTCCTCCCCGCAAATGGCGCCAAAATTTGATTCGCCCGAACGTCAAGTTTATCACACAAAGCTAACCACTTGTGAATGGTCAACCGTAATAAACTTAAAAGCTCGAAAACAATGCAATTAAGATCAGAGGAATATAGTGTTTCCTCGGGTCGTTAAGTCCCACGGAGATGAATGGTGTTTAACACAGACAGATGTCGAATAATCACTAAGGATAGTGAGCAGTAAGGATTTTGAGTTATTTATACCTAAAGAAAAGTTTTGTAAATTACAGGGGCTTAAATGCAAATTAAAGAAAATTAAAAGCTAAAATATATTAAATAAACGCTATCACTATTTTTACAATGATGTTTTTCTTGATTTATAAAACAAAATAACTTAAATAAACTATTTTAATTAAAACGTAAACTTAAATTACCTAAAAACGTGACTTAAAATGAAAACGTACGTTATGTATAAAAATTACACGAGTGCGTAAGTAAAAACGTAAAATTTTTGAAATAAAAGTCCTACAAGTGTAAAAATAATTTTCTTACTTACTATATGACACAAGAAAATTTTAGAAAAAAGATTTATATTTTTTTTTACTTTTATATTTTTTTTTATGAATTAAATACTAATTTAGACTAAATAAATGATTAAAAATACTAAAACTATTCGAAAAATCAAACTTTTTTACAAAATACTTTATACTAATACAAATCTAGGAAAATTACAAAAGTGGAAAAAGCTAGATTAAATAAGCTAGAAATAAGCTAATAAGCTCGTATAAGCTTAAAATGAAAACAAGGCTTATGTATTAGATAATGCAAAGAAAACTAAAAAGACCCAAGGGAAGTGGTAGTGTGTGTGGTATTATGCGGTGAGTGGGTGGCCAAGGTTCAATCCCAAAGCTTTTGCAACTATTTTATTTTTGAATTTTCTTTTGCAACTTATTAAGCTAGTTAAAATAAGCAATTTTCAAAACTACAACTTTTTATAAAAATGACTAATAAGCTCAGTTTTGAGCTTATTATCTTAATAGTTAACAAAAAATTGGAATAAGCACAAGTTATTAGCCAAATGGCTATTTAAGCTAATAAATAAGCAATTGTAAAATGAAATAAGCTAAGTACTGTTAACAAGCTAAAATGAAAACTGGAAAAGCAATTTATCTAAGAAATAAGCACTAGGATTTACTTCAAATAAGCACAAGCTTATCTGTTTGCACAGGACACTAGTTAGTTTACTAGGTACTTTCTAGCTACTTTTTAAGCACTATAATAAGCTAAGAAATGAAAACAAAGACTGCAACTAACAAGTTGACCAATTAAGCTTTCCAAAAAGCTAAATTACACAGTTTGGATTACACTAATAAGCTTGTGAGAAGCTTATAAAAATTTTGAAAACTACGAGGATGACTCAGATTGTAATCGAGTCAAATGGGACAAACTAAAAGCACTTAGTGCCTATCAAATAAGCTAAGAAGTTGAATTTTAAGCTTGGACCCTTAAGATGGCTTGGTTAGCTTTCCAAAGAACTAAAATTCAAAAGCTAAAGTTAACTAGTGAGCTTGTGACAAGCTTGTGATTTTGACCATAAAGCTGCACAGGACATATTTTGACTTTTAAAGAAAATAAACCAAGTTGACTTTAATGAACTTTTGATTGATTCTATGGATGATTGTTGTATTAAGATATTAAAACTAATTTGATCAATCTTATCAACTTATAAACAAGAAAACAAGATCATAAATCATGAAAATTCAACAGTTAATGAACAAGATGAGATCAAAGGTTGTTTTGACTTTTAACAAAGGACCACCGGTTTTCTTTTTGTTTCTATGAGTTACTAAGACTTAATGAGACATACACCAAATAAGAACAATGGCTAAAACAACCTATAACATAGTGAAACAAGCAATTCCAAACACCTCTTTAACTAGAATGTATTGAAACTTTTCAAAGATTGTAACAGATTCAGATCATGAACTTGATTAAAGATCTTATTATATCATGTATTAGGACTAAATAAACATAAAACAACAGATAACAACATGAATCACAAGAATAATGATTATGCTATTTTAACTGTTAAAATGAGATTTTTAGAAACTATAAATTTTAAAGAACAAGTGACTATTTTTATGGCTTAATTACACTTAACTATAACTAATGAACATGAAAACACAAAGATTTGAGCTTATGATCAGATACACATAAATGATAAAAAGGAACAAAAGGCTTACAACATGGAATCCAAGTATAAAACTGAGAACCAATAACTGACCACTTCCTATAGCTTCCCAAGAAGCACTAAACCAAGGCCATCCATAATCAACCCTGCCCAGCTTGATGATCTTCTTCATTGATTTTTTTTATTTTTAACTAATTTATTTGTATTTTTGGTGATTTTTGCTTTTTGATTCTAAACTGATTTTTAAAGTCTCTAAAAGCTTTAATAAGCTTTCTAGGAGCTTATGTGAGCCTATTCAGTCCTTAACAACAACTAACAACATCATTGGAACATATTGAGATTTTGAATAAAAGTAAGATTTTGCATAAACTGAGAACTTGAATTAAAACTGAAATTGATGTTTCACAAAAGCTTTATTATACAATAAAAACTTGAAATACAAAGCTTAAAAGCTTAAAGATACACTGAAATTTAAAATTAAGATAAAACGACATGAGCTAATTAAAATTATATTAGATAGATTACTCCTCTGCTTCTCCTCTTTCTTTATAGCCTTGAGATACTCCCCACATGCCTCTGATCATTTCCCATCAACTATCTCAGCCATTGAATGAGTCAAACTCATCTTATCCGTTTAAATGACTTTTGGCGCCAAAAGTGTACATGGTTGCTTGAGACAGTTTCAGAGTAATTAAAGAACTTTGGTGTGTTGTGGAGGTGGAGGGGACAAGTTTAGATAGTAGGTATGGGTTAGGAGATTTGGAAAGCAAAAACAGGGGAAGTGAGGGTAAATGAAACTGCTAATGGTGTGGATGCATTAATTGGTTGTGGGCCGGTGATAGGTGGAAAGGGATGGTGATGAGTGTTTTAGATAGCCGGGTGAGGAGGTGGAAAGGGTGGTGAAATCACCGGTTTTGGTTATGCAGGGTTGAGTGAAGGAGATGCACAGAAACTGGTTTGGGCGCTTTGACTATTTGACCGATGGTATAATGTGGGGGGTCAAAAATGGGGGTCACAGGGTTTTGGCCGGGGTCTTTGGTTGGTGGGTTCTAAATACACAAAAGGGTCATTTGGTTTATTAATATCATAAGGACCATTTGTAATTCTCGCCAATCTTGAGGGACCAAACCTGCAATTCTCCAAAAGTTATCACAAGGACCAAAACTGCCAATCTTTAATAGTACAAGGACCATAGATGATTATTTTCCATTTTTAAAATATCCAAGGACTATTTTTGACATTTTTCAAAACTTGAGGGACTAAAGTTGTAATTTTACAATTTTTGATTTTAAGGACCAATTTTGACAACTCATGAATCCCTAAGGACTTAAAATGATATTTTTCTTTATTTTGATTTACCAGGGACTGTTTTGACAATTTTTTAAACTTGGGGGACTAAAACTGCCAATTATGCAAACTTGATATGTTTTTCATCCGATTTTGATATTTTTGCATTTAAAACACATAAAACACTTATTTGTGATATTTTTATCATTTTGATGCATTTCGGAGTGTTTTCAGATGTTTTTGCAGTTTAAATGGTACAAAAATGATGAGTATTTAGACACTCATCAATCCCCCACACTAAGATATTGCTAGTCCCTAGCAATGTTTTGAGAAAAAATTAATGGATTTCATCTCTTTACCAAAAGCCATTACTCGAGTAGCCAATTGTTTTTGTTCAAGTAAGAACTTTGGTACAATGATAACCAAATGATTTTGAGCAAATCACCAATCAGAACGGATTTGATTTGTCTTTACCGTAAGCCGCTTGCTTTCGGACTAGCCAACTCTTAGATAAATTATCAATATTATCTTTGGTGAGCCGATTACCAATTATGGTTTTCCAACTGCCTTTACCACAAGCCATAAACTTGGGGGCTAGCCAACTTTTCACTAATTAAAGATATGGTGAGTTGAACACCATACAATTTTGGGCAAATTGCAAGCCATAAACGGATTTGAGATATCTTTACCAAGAGCCGTTTGCTCCTGGATTAGCCAATCCTTTAGTTTATTAGACATGGCGATGATAATTTGCTGGTAAGTGAAAAACACTTACTCCAAAAAATTGGCCAAAATGGGAATTGGGTGGTATAATTACATGATAAAATTCGTGAGAATTCCCCCACACTTAGAAATGAATATTGCCCTCAATATTCAAAGTACCGGCTGTTATGCCAAAACATAGAACGAAAAGAGAAATACTACGCCATTATTTTATTTTTGTTGATTTTTTTTTTTTTTTAGAAAACTTATATACAACGGGCAACTCCCCACACTAGGGTGGTAGAAAGTAGAAAGAAGTCATAAATATGGGTGAAAACCCATATTGTGTGCTACTGTTTTTGATTCCCGAGTCGCTAGCTTGACTCGATCCCCGCATTCATTGGTTCATGGGGAAAGTTTGTAGATCCGGGACAATCACGGGTGGAATGTCCTCTCCAAAGTAATGCTTTAATCGATGACCATTCACTTTAAAATTTGGACCATCGGGTTGAGATAACTCAATGGTGCCATAAGGATAAACCTTAGTGAATAGTAAATGGACCGCACCAACGGGACTTAATCTTTCCCGAGAAAATCTTCAATCTTGAATTGAAAAGAAGGACTCGATCACCAACGTTGAAAACGCGGTTCTTGATTTTGGAGTCATGAATCTTCTTTGTCTTTTGTTTGTAGATCAAAGAGTTCGCGTATGCTTGATCACGGAGTTCATTTAATTCATTCATTTGAACTTTTCTGTGATCACCAGTGTCTCAATATCGAAGTTTGCATGTTTCAAGGCCCAAGTATGCCTTTGTGCTCAAGCTCAATAAGAAGATGACATGCCTTTCCGTATACTAGCTTGTATGGAGTACACCCGATTGGTGTTTTGTAAGCTGTCACGAAGGCCCAGAGTGCGTCATCCAGTTTATCCGACCGGATGCACGATTTTCGCCATTTCCTTTCTAAAATTCTGTTAATACCACGGTTGGAGACTTCCACTTGCCCACTTGTTTGAGGGTGGTATGCAGTAGAAAGACGGTGGGTTACACCATACTTTTGCATGACACGATCAAATTGGTCATTGCAGAAATGCGTACCACGATCACTGATTATAGCACGTGGAGTTCCAAACCTAGCAAAAAGAGATTTTAAAAATTTTACAACAACTCGGGCATCATTAGTAGGTAAAGCTTTCGCTTCAACCCATTTTGACAAATAGTCAACAGCCACAAGTATGTATTTGTTTCCTCGAGAAGATGGAAATGGCCCCATAAAATCAATACCCCATATGTCAAAGATCTCACAAACTTGAATGGCGTTTTGCGGCATTTCATTTCTTTGAGAGATATTTCCATGACGTTGACAAGCGTCCACTGTGCTTTGACAAATTCGTGGGCATCCTTATAGATTGTGGGCCAATAAAACCGGAATCAAACACCTTTTTGGCGGTGTAGTTTGGACTATGATGGCCCCCGGTGGGTCCAGCATGGCAAGCTTTGAGAATGTCCATAGCTTCTTGTCCATAAACACACCGTCGGATGACTTGATCCGCACAGATTTTGAATAAGTAGGGGTCGTCCCCGAAGTAATGTTTAACATCCTTGAAGAATTTGTTCTTCTGTTGGGTCGACATCCCTTTCACTATGAAGTTACCCGCATGGTAATTTGCAAAGTCAGCAAACCATGGGGTAGAAGAGTTTCCACGAAAAGAAACCGCATTGAGTGTCTCGAGAGGAAATGTTTCATTTATTTCCTTTTCTCGAAAACATCTTGGTGAGGGTTTTCTAATCGACGAGATGATCGCCAGCCTAGGTTCTCAAATTTTTATCACGTATAATGATATCAAATTCTTGGAGGAGGAGAACCCAACGAAGCAATCTCGGCTTTGCATCTTGTTTTGCAAAGAGATATTTGAGAGCCGAGTGATCCGTATACACCACACATTTGGTCAAGATTAGGTATGGCCGAAACTTCTCAAATGCATACACCACGGCTAATAGCTCTTTTCTGTGGTGGTGTAATGAGTTTGAGCTTCAGCCATAGTTTTACTCTGCGTGAGTGGATAGGCTGAAAATGCTTGCTTCTACGCTTGCCCTAAGGACCGCACCGATAGCAAAATCACTTGCATCGCACATGGCTCAAAAGGTAAATCCCAACCGTGGAGCAACGAGAATAGGTGCTTCAGTAAGCTTTTTCTTTAATGTTTCAAAAGCTTTGATGCACTCGGGTGAGAAGATAAAAGGAGCATCTTTTTCAAGAAGATGGGTCATAGGCCGGCGATTTTAGAAAATCTTGTATGAATCTACGATAAAACCGGCATGACCTAAAAAACTCCTAATACCTTTGACGGTAGTAGGATGAGGCAATTTAGCAATAACATCGACTTTTGCTCTATCTACCTCAATCCCGTTTTTGAAATCTTATGGCCAAGGACTATGCCTTCTTTGACCATAAAGTGGCTCTTCTCCCAATTTAGACAAAGATTGGTGTCTTCACACCGTTTAGCATTTTTTCTAAATGGGAGAGACATGTTTGAAATGAATCCCCAATGACCGAGAAGTCATCCATAAACACCTCCATCATCATGTTGGAAAAATGGCCATCATACATCGCGTGCCAGGAGCATTACATAAGCCAAAAGGCATACGTCAGTAGGCAAAAGTTCCGTATGGGCGTGAATGTGGTCTCTTGATCCCGTGGATCAATGGGGATCTGAAAATAACACGAGAAACCATCAAGGAAACAATAGTACTCATTCCCTGCTAATCTCTCAAGCATTTGGTCCATGAAGGGTAGAGGAAAATGGTCTTCACGGGGTGGCATCATTCAACTTACGATAGTCAATGCAAACACGCCATCCCGTAACCGCAAAGTCCGAAGTTGGAATTAACTCGTTTTCTTCATTTGTGACAACAGTTATGCCACCCTTTTTGGAACACAGTGAATTGGGCTAACCCAAGGACTATCCGAGATCGGGTAAATCAATCCTGCATCAAGAAGTTTGATAACCTCCTGTTTGATAACATCATGGATCTTAGGATTCACCTCGTCCTGATGTTGAATCTGCCGGTTTGAAGTCATCCTCCATCAAGATTTTGTGAGTACAAAATTCAGGTTGATACCCTAATGTCGAGAGTTTCCAAGCAATTGCTTGCTTGTGTGACTTCAAGACCTTTATGAGAGCTTTTCATCTTTACTAAAATCTCGAGCAATAATGACGGGTAATTTATCATCACCTTCAAGAAATGCATATTCGAGATGAGGTGGTAAGTCCTTAAGTTCGACTTCAGTGAAATTCTTCGTTTTCTCAACTGACTTGACTTCCTTGTTATGAAGTTCGACGGGAGGGAGTGAGATGATCATCATTAAGCAACTTCTCAATGAGAAGTATGTCTCCCTCGATGTCGATTGGAGCGTGATCAATTTCCCATGGAACTAAATCACTAGACAAGTATGCTTCAATCTCTTCCAAGATGAAGTCACTTTCCAAACGGAGCTGGAGAGAAGGAGTAGAATTGGCCATGATGGGTTGAGATGAATGAGTGAGATTATCACTCGAAGAATTATGATCATAACCAAGAACTTCTGAGAGTACCTTTAGCAACATCAATGATATCTATTGGTTAACCGACAGAATCATAGTTTGCATGGAGTACTCAAGTTTGATCAAGGTTAAAAGTGACAGCCATTACCCACACGAGTGATTTCTGCTCAAATACATCAATGAGAGCACGCCCTGCTCTCGTGAATCCTCGCCCCAAACAATGGCATGGAAACCTACTTTCAATGACCTATCAAAAAATCAACAACCACAAAGTCGTACCGGAAAAAAGAGAAACTTTCCTCATAAGGCATTTGATGCTTGCACCATCTTGCAAAGTTTGAAATACACAAATTCAATCTATTTCTGGAAGATTCAGAAAATTGGTGATTTGATGGCACTGTTTGTTAAATTGCTTGAGAAGCACTTGCATCACATGATATCTGTCAATGAAAATTTGAAAAAATTTGTCCATTTGATGACGATTTTGGAGTTTTGCATTAAAGATGGGTAAGGAATAGAAGATTTGGATTTGGGGTTTCAACGGGAGCTACTGGAGGTTCAAAACAACTCCCCGGTCGATTTGGTTTCGGACAACTTGAGGATGGACATCGTTGGTACCTCATATTAGTAGGAAGTTCCTTGTCCTTTGTTGCCTCAGTTCACTTTCCACTACCTTCGAGAGTAAGAAGAAGAGGTAGTAGGAATAGCGGGTCCATTGTATGAAACACCACTGCTGGTTGTGATCGCCTTTGCAGCCGTGTTGGCTAAGCGTGTGTGTTGCTAGGAAGTTTTCCTGAGCGAGGGCTTGATCATTTAAAGACTTTTAAGATCAGAATCTGACTAACCAACAACATGTTCATTTCATCTTGGGATTTCATGAATTGTTTCAATAACTCATCGATGATGGTCCGGGAACAATGGCTTGAGTTTGATTAGGAAAATTCTAGCCTCTAATGTTTGGATTAGGGCCTTGATTTTGAAAATTTCCTTGATTAGGATTCATATTCCTATGAAATTGATTCCCTCGATTGAAATTGTTTTGATTAAGATTTCCTTGATTTTGGAAACCTTGATTTGGTCCGCGATAGAAATTACCTTGGTTTTGATAACCTTGGTTCATTCTAGGTTGGTTCTCATTCCGGTTTTGTATGTTAGATTCTCGCTAAACCCGTGGTCCCTCATAAGTGTTAGCACGGTAATTTGGTTCATTTTGAGGACTGTATTGATTACCTCCCTGATTTGAAGTACCGGCTATAGCATTGGCTTCAAAAGGACTACCATCGGTGGCAGCATGCTGTAGTATGCATGAGGACAACCACAAGTAACACAAACTTCAACTTTCTTCACTTCACCATGTGATGGTGTCTGTGTGAAAGTGACTTTCTTTTGATTGGCAAGAACCAAAGCTCGAACAATATCGTGAGTTTGTCAATCTTAGCATCGGTGCTAGATGTACTCACTGAGTAAGAAGGTCCCTGCATTAGACCTGAGTCCGATATGTCTTTGTGCGGAAAGGACGGACCGGGACTTGTTTTCAATGATTTGCAAGGCTTCTTTGTGGTCTTGCTCAAGAAATTACCTTCGCGAGGCATTTAGAGAGTCTGGTCACTTTTGTCTCAGACCATTGTAGAAAGTATCCATTTGCATTAATTCGGTAAACCCATGATGCGGACACTGCGGAGCAATCTTTGTAACGATCCCATGCCTCCCCGAATAATTCATCAAATCTTTGAGAAAATTTCATTATCTCTTTCTAAGACTTGTAGTTCTAGATGGAGGATAGAATTCGTTAACAAACTTGGTAACTAGATCCTCCCATGTCTCAATGGAACGAGGGGGTTGTTTCTCAAGCCAATCTCGCTTGTCCCTAGAGAAAATGGGAACATAAGAAGCTTAATTGCTTCATGTGGGACATTCTTGTATTTGATGGTAGATGCAATCTTATTGAACCATCGAATATGTGCATGAGGATCATCCCGCTCCAAACCATAGAATTGGCTTGGGTTACAAGATTAGCAACCCTTTTGAGCTCAAAGGTATCACCACGATGGTGGAACAATAATGGCATCTCCGTAACCCTCGATGGGTGCTTGGAGAAGCTCATTCATCGGCTTTGTCTTCGCCATTACCATAGTGGGTGGTGGTACTAGACGTTTCACCACGGCTGAAGGAGCGAACGCCCTTCACTTCACGAGGAATATTTGCAAGCGACGAAGTGGACGTGGATGGAAGAACGAGCGATGCACTAAGTTTAAAAATCAATTTTCAAAACAAATGCGAGCAAAACGACAAGTGAACTTAACCAATAATCACAAATGAAATGGCTTCTTGAAAAAGGTACACCAAATCACAAGGACACAAAGGCAAGTTTTAAATCTTTGGTTTGGGAACTTATTATGGTCACCCCGCTTGGTAGGTGTAATCGCCTTGACGGTGGTTGATTTTATGTATTTATTAAGTACCACTGAAAGACGAGGTATGGATATGTGCTAAAGGTTTAAAACCTTTGGCAATATTTTGGTATCGCCTCGTTTAACCAAATCGTATCTCTTTAAGAATCACTTAAAGGAACACAAGTAGAAAACGTTACGATTGTTTTGTTGTTTTATATTTTGTTTGGTGTTGTTAACACGTTACGATTGTTTTTCCCCGGCAGCGGCGCCAAAATTTGATTCGCTCCTGAACAGTCAAGTTTAATCACACAAGCTAACCACTTGTGAATGGTCAGCCGTAATAAACTTAAAACAAATCTAAAAGCAATTCAATTAAGATCGAGGAATATAGTGACTGGGTCGTTAAGTCTCACGGAGGATTAATGGTGTTTAACACTTTCAGATGTCGAATAATCACTAGGATAGTGATCGTAAGGATTGTGATTGATAGTTACACCTAAAGAGAAAGTTTGTAAATTACAGGGGCTTAAATGCAAATTAAAGATAATTAAAAAGCTAAAATATATTAAATAAACGCTATCACTATTTTTACAATGATGTTTTGTGATTTATAAAATAAAATAACTTAAATAAACTATTTTAATTAAAACGTAAACTTAAATTATCTAAAAACGTGACTAAAATGAAAACGGCGTTGTATGTAAAAATACGCGAAAGGCAAGAAAAACGTGAAAATTTATGAAATAAAAGTCCTACAAATGTAAAAACAATTTTCCTACTTACTATATGACAAAAGAAAATTTTAGAAAAAAGATTTATATTTTTAGACTTTTATATTTTTTATTATGAATTAAATACTATTTAAACTAATTAAATGATTAAAAATACTAAAACAATTCTGTAAAAAATCTAAACTTTTTGTAAAATACTTTATACTAATACAAAGCTAAGAAAAATACAAAAGTTGAAAAAGCTAGTTTTAATAAGCTGTAAATAAGCTAATTTATACGAATAAGCTAAATGAACAAAAACGGGTTATGTATTAAATATTGCAAAGTTAAACCAGTCAAAGACCCAAGGGTAGTTGGTATGGTGTGTGTGTGTGGTGAGTCAAGTGGCCGTGGTTCAATCCTGTTAAGAATGCTTTTGCATACTATTTATTTTTTTGATTTTTCTTTTACAAACTTATTAAGCTAATGAGAATAAGCAATTTTCAAAACTATAACTTTTTCTAAAAACCAATAATAAGCTCGGCTTGAGCTTATTTATCTCAACAAAGGAGCTTAGAAATGGAAATAAGACCAAAGTTTAAGCTTAAATGGCTTATAAGCAAAATAAGCAAGCGTGAAACTGAAAATAAGCTAAGAAACTTGTAATAAGCTAAATCAACAACCTAAAAAGCACATTTAATAAGAAATAAGTAGTTTAGAAGCTTAAAACCTCAGCAAGTGGCTTATGAGCTTATTTTGGTGTTTTAAGCTCAAACAAGCTTCAAAGCCTAAACCAAAGATAGATTAAGATGTAAACAAGCTAAAACTACATTTGTATTAAGCTAAAAGACTCAAATAAGCACACTGAGAAGCTATAATAAGCAAATAAGCACTTATGACTAAACTATGCAACCAAGCAAGGCCTCTTTGCAAGGATATTCAAGACCAATTTAAGCTAAAAGAAAAGCTCCAAAGTAAAAATATAAGCTTGAGTCAGCAAGTTGGGTTGGTGGACTCATCCAAAAAGTCCAAGCTCACAATCTATGGTTAACTAATGAGCTTGTAGGCAAGCTTAGAAAAAGCTTGTGATTCACTGGGTACCTCACATACACATGGGACAAATTAAAAACTACTAGCAGCCCTAGCAAATAAGCTACAAAATGGAAAACTAAGATTGGAACTTTGAGATGGCTAGGTTAGCTACACAAAAAGCCAAAATTGCTATTACTCACTAATGATCTTTGACAAGCTAATGAAAAGTTTCTTAAACTGCGGCATACGACACATTTTAAAACAAAGTTGTCAAAGTAAGCTAATAAATAAGCTATTAAATAAGCTAATGAGAAAATATAAAAAATACTAGGATAAAGCCGAGCAGCTTGTATTTTATTATTACAAAAGCTCAAATGTTGAAAACTAATATTAAGTCCTATATAAATTAATCTATTTTATTCAAAAACCTAAAACTGAATTTTGACTTTAATATTACATTAACTAGTTGACTTTTATGAGTTTTGGATTGATCCTAATCACTGATTATGTTATGTTAATGTGAACTAAGATCAGGTTTGATTGATTTTAACAACTTAGAATACATGATAGCATGATTATGGATCATGAAAATCAAATGCATAATAAACAAGATGAGATTAAAATTTATTTTGACTTTTTAACTAATGAGCACTGGATTTTACTAGTTTCTTTTAGTTATTATGAACTAATGTGACATGAAACAAGCACAAACAACAACAAGCATACACTTAAATGCTTATTTATCAAAATCCAAATAGCTTCTATGAAACTGCTTTTGAAACTTTCCAAAAGATTTCACAGATTTAGACCATGCAAAAGATTAAAGATCTTATAATATCATATATTAACACTAAATAAGCATGAAACAACAAAGAATAACAACATAAAATTAAGAAATGACAATTATTCTAATATGATCAAAAATAAGTTTTAGTAACTACTAATTTTAAATAACAAGCAACCGTTTTAATACTTGATTTCACTTAACTATAACTAAGAAACATGAACATACAGAGATTTAAGCTAATAAGTAAATTTAATGCTGAAATGTAAGAATAGCTTAAAAAGAGCTTACAACTGCTTTTTAGCCAAAGACCATGAACCAATGATTAAAACCACTCCTAATAGCTTTCCACAAAGCTTCTAACCCAAGGCAATCCAATTAACCCTCGCCCAATGTCTTGA
>OU343216.1:24003639-24029919 GCA_910596185.1 Chrysanthemum makinoi
CATTTTCTTTAGTTAAAAAAAGTCATAGTGGTGTGGTGGGTACTTGTTTGGGGAATGCATGGCAATGAGACGATTCTAATAATGGTAGTACGAATTTTTGTGTCTAGATAAAAGAAGTGATGACGTGTTGAGTAACATGCTTATTTATGTGTTAGAATAATAACCCTTATTATATCATTAAAAAATTAAATAAATACAAAAATTAAAAAACAACGGCATAATTTGAACACACAGTTGGGATATATGCGCCAAAAAATTAGTAACAACTGCTACAAGTGTTAAAAAGTTAGTTTTTAGTACAAATTAATTTGGATTCAATTGGGGATACAAACTCGATTAAGAGTTACAACTGCTTGCCCGGGCGAAAGGGGCTACAGGGTTTGAACAATTCTTAATTATGTTCATACGTAACCCCAACACTACTAACGTCGATCTAACCACTGCTAACGCGTGTACCAGTGCTAGAGTGTCGCAAAAACCACCGCTAGTTTCCACGCAAAAATCATATTTGTTTGTGTTTACGTTCATTTATATTCAATACCAAAAGGATAGAAAATGCATATAAAGATTCACGTTCCTTCCCAAGTAATTTTATGCCAAATATGCAGAATAGTCTAGGAGCCTAGGCACGTGCCAACCCCAATACACTTAATGAAAATTAATGATAACCTTGCACGAACATTAAAATCCTCGCTATAAATACGCTAGGTAAATCAAGGGAAAGTCCAAAAAGCAAAAAAGAACCATCCTTCACCTACAAAAAAGATTTCCACCTGCAAATCAGGCAACCAAAATTTTTTAGAAACACCGAAGAGAAGTTGAAGATGTTATTCAAAAAAAGAACACGATGGTACACAATACAAAAAGAATACATACGGACGTCAACAACAACTCGTTGCCCACGCACGGCCGTTTTCAAAAAGCCCATACATAGCCTAAACCTTTACCCCCCCCAAAAAAAATAAGCGCAAAGCTGATGCTGCGACAACTGAAACATGTTCTAAAATGACTACTAATAACAATTAGTCGTTCTAAAATGACGACTAATAACCCATCTCCGCGACCATTCATAGCACACCTTCACCCAAAACCCATGTCCATTCAAGTTGTGGTAGTCTGCCAGGACCATATGCATACCAAAGGTGGGATTTTAAACCTATTAGACTCTCATTAGCAATATGGGATCTTGAAAGTGCAGGCATTTCCTTCGTAACCTCGGCCTTCGAGAGCGGAAGAAGGAAATAAATCATGGGAATTGGGTCATGGGACTGATAATATAAGTTCGGCAGATGGGTCCCGTAGGGAAGGGCGACAAAAGGAAGTTAGGGACAACAAAATACGTAAACCAGCCCCTAACTAACAAGAAACTTAACTAAGAAAGTCAAACAACAGAGGATGAAAACTATGCCTTCTTCCTCTGTTGGTGCTGCCCGGCCCCCATTCAAGTGTGCGTCTACTAATTCAGGCATATCTGGTTGGATAAACTGGGTCTAAGGAAAAAATGACCAGCTTGCGGGAGCCGGGATAAAATAAAAGATGCGCGGGTGGAAAGCTACATTACCAAAAGCCCGTCCTGTACCGCGCATAGGGGCGTATTTAGACGGGAAACCCCCTGAAAGGCCCATCTAAGTTGAAAGGCCTATCTAACTCCTCAGGGAATCCCATGGGGTGAATACGGCGAGGCCACGAGGAAGCAAGCCACCGGAACTCCTTGAAGAAAAGGATAAAGGCAAAAGACCCACATCGGGAAAGCTAGCAGAAAAAAAGAGTGTCAGCAATAGACAAACCAGTGGTAGTATAAGTCGCGTACCACTGCTAATGTACTTGTCACTGCTAGTATGATTGTGTGGAATGAATATGTAATATTCTAGAATGTCTTCGGTAGGATGTTTTGTATTAGATAAGTATGGTAAGTATATTTATCTTGTACAGTACTTAGTGTATTTTGTAAAGGACTCCTTCGCCTATTAAAGGAGGTCCTAGGTTTGAGTTAGATAAAAGTTTTGGTGATATCTTTGAGTCGATACACTTCAAGGTTGTAAACACCAATACTATTCAGAGTATTCGTGTATTAACAACATATCGAGGTGTTTATTGAGAATAACTGTTTGTTGATTATTATTCTTCTTAAGGTGAAACACTAGATTCCGCATAGTGTTTAATATGTTGTGTTCTTTTTGTCAGCTTCTATAGTAGATCCTTCGCTAATCTGGGATCAAAAAATAGATTTTTATGTCAATGGACGAAACAATTTTATAAACCATCACTTATTCTAAAAACATCAACATCTTCACTTGGACAGAAGCACATAACGGCATCAGGTTATCAGATGTGTAGAGTTACATTCGTTTGAGTGGATTATTTTGAGCTTTATGCGACATTTGTAAACGTAAAAAAAATGCTACACTGCTTTTATGCTCGATTACTTAAATTAAATATCTCAAATTAATAAATGAATTGGTTGTATACTTACAACTGCTAGTTGTTTTTTACTACAGCTATTGTGGGGCTGAATAGGGACATAGTCGTTTACACTGCTTGTAGTAAACTTACAACTGCTAGTTAATTTACTAGTGTTGAATGTTAAACCTGTCTTTTTGGAAGTGTGCATTGTCCCTAGTTGGTAGTTATTAGTAGCTTGTAGAATACGAAATGTACGTCTAGAAGGAGTCGTGGGTTTATAAAATTAGTCCGTAGGGAAAACAAGTTGCCCTATGTATAAAAGTTAGTTGCCAAATTTATTTTGGGTAACAACTGCTTGGTGCCCAGATTAAATAAACATGGATAATGGGATAACAGAACAGATGAAATAGTAAATACGTTGACATACAACGTTTGATACAGACAACCAACTACATATTACGATTACTACATGGTTACAACTTTAATTGTTACATATTATATAACCACTTGATTGATAACATTCAGCGACTACGAAAAATCTAAACAGTCCAATGCTTCCTTCCCACACAGACAGCTTACTAAAACCACAAACCTTCATTCCCATTTAGCCTGATCCATAACTTCAGCCGGACAAACCTGTTGAAAATGGCATTGATATATCATTAACCAAATCAAGTGATAATGTTTAAAAGGAACATGAATAGAATGGTAAGTTATAAATAAAACATACTATAGACAGCACGATCTGTATGATTTAACAAAAGAAGATATTCTTTGTACGGGGATATGTAGAAAGATTCCGTATCTCCTAAAATTCCCATGCTGACAAATAATTCAAGTTCTTTGTTGTACAGGAATAGCGAGTGACCCAAATGGTTGCCAGTGTACGCTTCCACTATTGGAGCCTGATCCTTTGTAAACCCAAGCAAACGAACAGATAATAGGGTGGGGATGGCAAATAGGCTTCTAAATGATCTTATGGAAAAACCATTCACGTCCAACAACCATCCATAAAACAATGGCATATCTTCATGAATGATCATACCAGAAATCACTAGAGAGGTTCCAAGATCGAAAACATAGAATGGAACTGGGAGTTCATTTTTTAAAATCTGCGGTAGGTCTATAACTTTAAATTGGTTGGTTACCAAATCAAACGAAATCAACATATAAATCTTGTACGTAACACCGTCCTCATTAGTTAACTTTTCTCTCCCAGTCCAATAGATAAAATGACCTACAACTGCCTGACTTTGATGTTTCAATTTGATAGTTTCACGTGGGGGGTGGAAATTTTCAAGGCATGTCCACCTTAACGAGTTGAAAAAAAGACAGCACACACACCAGAAACCACTTTGGAAAACAGGATAGGAGACCTTCACGATCGTCGGGTCAAGAGTGTCCGGACGGACAGCAAACCAAAACAATCTTTTACATTCAATTTGATGCGTGTAAAACGGGACATGTACTGCAGTGATTTTGGATTGTCAGGTTCCAAATAACAGACATTAGATTAGAGCCATAAACAAAACACGAAAGACCATTAGAATTGCCAACAGCAATCATAGATGAAAGCATTAAATCTGTTTGAAGTACCGTAGCGGTCAGCTGTTCATCAAAAGCTAACATAAAACCTTTGTGACGCTGATCAAATGTTAGCGTAAAAAAACACTCATCGTTACGACGAACACCGTAATTAAATATGAAGAATCCACAATCTATACTAGCCTTCCATAACTTGCAAACACTACGTAGTTGGAGTATAGACTTAGGAGGTAGCCTGCGAATGATATCTAGTTGAACATCCAATGGGATATAGTCAGACATTTTGTTAAACAAAAGCAGAAAGATTGGGATAAAGATATGTAGTGAATAGACCAAAAGAAGAAAGAAAGATTTTGTTAAACAAATTTAGAAAGATTTGTATTAAAGAAAGAGATTCGGAACAGAAGACATTTAAGGACATGTACCGTGATGTACTATAGGGAAACAAAATATTAAATTCTGCTATATACCAAAAATTAATAAAGTATACATAACCCATATAGAAGTGGTTTGCAAAGCATAGGCCTTTTTGTATATGTGCGTGGGTATTAACTAAAGAAATGCCGTTGAGTTAAAAAATATTATAATAATCGAATAATATATAATAGAAGTAAAAATACCTACAGTATACGTTGAAAGAAAAATACTTCACAAGTCAACATTAGACAATTATGGGGCAAACGGACATTAAGGATCGTACCTTGAAAGACCGCTATCAATTTATGTATTCAACCTTGTGCTTCCAGAAGTATTCAAGCATCCGTTCACGGTAAGCTAGCGCTGTTACAAGAGGGTCGCTACTTCCAGAGGCTGGTTACGGAGTAATCTGTACAAAATAATGCACACCATACTCCGCATCACCAAACAAGTCCGATTGTTCTGGTACTTTGGACACTTGTATGTGATTATAATCCCCCGGTGATATGCCCTTACTATGCACTACCCAGCGTTTGTTAGGTATGATTTAAGTTGTGTTTGTAACTTTCTCTTGGAACCTCGCAACCACCGTTCACTTCCTGAGGCTGACCCAAGAGAGTCATAAATGTAAACAACTCCAGTGCGGATATGGAGCTCACAGAGTACCCAGTGTTTTGTATTTTCATTCATGGGAAAATACACCTGATATATAAAACAAATGCAGAATATTATAAGCTGTTTATAACAGTAGTGGTATATGTACGGTAAGTGTCTACCAAAATGACCTTTGCAACATCTCGCCAAGCCACAGGCTATGTTGTGCCATCTGAATAAGTGGTAGGCATGTTGCCACCTAGGATTTGATTGCAGAAAGTACACCCTGCCAAAGCCCAATCTGCATTAGCTGGTCTAAACAACCACATCAATTCAACCCATGCATCCAAGTGCTGCGGACATATAAAGCAAATCAAAAACTGCAAACATTCGGTTCATAAGTAACAAAACGAAATAATAAACAAGTGTAGTAGACCAGCTAGGCATCATGTTTACTCACTAACTCATTAAGCCACCCGCCGGTGCAATCTTCAACACATGCCAAGGCTACCCAAAAATTCCTATAAGCAATAACTGCACCGGAGCCCCAAGGAAACCTATAAAGTAATGGTTCTTTAAGCTTCAAATACTTGCGAAGGTAATCAGGAACAATAACCTTCTTCTTGTTGCATTTCGGGTGTCATAAAAGTTCCTAAAAAATAAATATATTCAATAACATACACCCAATGATAATGATGTTAATGGATTAACAAACATAACCTACCTCTACAAACGGTTCAATTATGGGTGAATAGAAGCGACTAACTCGACACGTTCTGGGGTTTCCAGATGTTTCCTGAAAACAAAGTTTAAAAATAAGCAGAAAAACATAAAATATTCATTTCAGTTACAATTTAATAAGGTGCTATACATCTGAAATGGCAGCCGGTATAATAGCCTCGTTAATGACACCCTGCGATCTTGTAAGACGGATACCCCATTTGGCGAATTGACAGACCCACGCAACTTCACGTAAGTTTGTATAATGCACCTTACTTTACTGAGGTTGTCGTTCAATTTTACTCTTTTTCTTTTGTTCATATTCATATTGGAGAAAAGATCTTCCAACAGAGGTTTGTCATTAGGACCTACCACATTTACAAATGACACTTTGTTGGGTTTAACCTGAGTTTCAGGGGCTTCAACGTCTTTCTTTGTTGGTGTATCTTCTAGGCTAATCACAGTTGTTAGGAATTGGAAATTCCATAGTGAAGTGTCGGTCACCCCAAATATAATCTAGCATAAGTTAGCTCATAGACATATCGTTATTTATGTTATTCAGTAGTTAATTAGTTAGCGATTAGCGTAGTTTAGTTTAGTGTAACACCGTGGAGGAAGGACGGGTCTTTACCCACTGTATGCCTGATCCACAGTCCGACAGGAGGACGTAGTAGTTGTAACTATAAATACCCTTCCATCCTTGGAAGGGGTGGAGCTTCAATCTAACCTTTCATTTTTGTTAAACTTTCTCTCACTAGAATCACCCTCTCATCTCTTTCTCTCTCTAAACAATGGCATACTTCATTCATCACCATCCAAGGCCACCCGAATCATCAAACACAATATATTTATGATCCTACAATTGGTACCAGAGCCATGGTTATTGTGTTGTGTTGATTTGTGTGGTTTCGTATCATGGTATGTAGCTGTTTTTTACCATATTTTTCGGTTCTGAAATCTTCTTCTTATCCATTGTGTTAACTGTTTTTAACATGTGTGGTATCAAATGGTCAAAATATCTCTTTTGCTTAATCAGTATTATACATATGCTTTTGTGTCATATTTATGTCCAAACTATTTTTATATCTCATTCTTCTTGACATTTTTGGTATCATTTCCGTGATTATTTGTGGTCATAAAGGTCATAATGGGTCAAAATAGATGGGTCTAAATGTAGCTGTTCTGGGTATGGTCAAATCTTTCTATTATGCGGTTTGTCAACTTTGTCCAGATACATTGTGTAAGAATGTGAGTTGGGTTAACAAGGTATGCGAGTTGTGATTAACAGATATGATGCTGTTGACTTTTGAGTCAACTGCGAGTTGATTAAAAACATTGATGCGACTTGTCTTACAATGCGACTTGTCAACTCTCATGGATGCAAGTTGTCAACAAATTTTTGTCAAATCTCAAAAAAGCGAGTTATTGACTTTGACCAAAACCAAATACCAAATCAGTTGACCTCAGGTTATCAACCATCATCGGTCCAAACATCAAAAATTATAATCCAAACTGAAATGATAAAATAAGTTGACCTCAGGTTATCACAATCTCATTAACAACTTCAACGAGACTCAAAGATTAAAACGATAACATCACAAAATCTCAGAACGGGTTCAATTTTTTAATCTTTCAAAGATCTTGTTTGTTGAACTTTTATCATCACTGATCTAATACTTGTGAAGCAAAGCCTTTTCATTTACTATCCGAACAATAAAGAGAAGATAGATAACAATAATGTTAAATCCTTTCTTTGATTCGTTCCTAAGCATAATTAAAAACGCAAATACAACACCAAAACCTACATGATATTCTTCGTGGTTATTAAGGCCGTCTCTTCATGTGAAGCCATCTATGTGGCTTAGTCAAATTGACAACATGAATAAGTCTTGTTTGATGTGAAAGGGGAATGGAGGAATTAAGATAGAGATGTTAGGGTAGAGTTTGAGATAAGTGTGAAATCTTTGGATTAATACGTGAGTGAGATTTGTTTGTCAGGATAATTTTTTTTGATGCGTACAATGGGAGGCGAATGAATAAGCAGGAGTATTTTTAGGGTTTGATAAAGTGAGAGATTTTAGGGATTCTTATGGTTAGGTGGAGTTATATACCCCAAATATTAGGGTATAACTGATTTTGGATCGGATATGCTATATCCATAACTTGGGCCGTGTATTTTGAAATGAGTTTTTGGATCAATATTACTTGGAACGAACATGGGCCGTATCTTTTTGGGCCTTGAATGATCTATGAATACGAATTATGGACAATGCAGAAAGTTAATGATTGGATTGCTTGAGTTGGTTTCTTGGGTTATGACTGCATGGACTGATTTTTGTTATGAGACATTATCTTTGATAATTTGTGTTGATTTCATCTGTTACCTCAAGTTTGATGGATTGTGTCTTCATGTGAGTAATTAAGTGGTATTGGGGGATTATATTGACCAAGTTTAATTATTTGTTATTGGATCAAAGTTGTTTGTGAAACGGATATGGATCGGGTCTCAAGTGGAATTTTATTCATGGGTCGATTACACTTATTAGGAGATATGAGCTTCAATTTGAAAAAAAAAATTAAAAATAATACTTAATCTTGTGAATTGAATATTCTTGGGCGGCGATTTGTATTCTGTTGGTGCGTTTTGATTATGAGATTTGATTTGATGACGAGACTTTTTGATGTGATTTAATGATGATTCGATGTGATAATGAGACTTGATTTGGAGATTTATCGATGAGATTTGAAGATGAGACTTATTGTGCTATGAAGTTTGATACTTTGGTGTATACATTTTCACGAAAATTATTATGTCACAGTTTGAAGTGTTTATTGAAAATGTTGACTACGGGGTTGTTTGTACAGTATGTCTTATTTGGTTTTGAAGTGACTTTTTCTGGGATCGTTTACTTATTTCGTCTTCTTTCTTTCTACCTTTCCGCGAAGATGACTTGTTTGGGCGTTTGTTGAGTATGATAAGATTAAGACTTGGCTATTTATTCGTTGTGATTCTTTCTTCTTCTCACTTAAACACAACGTAACTATCACTTCGATGTCTCATGCAGTTGAGGATATGTCAGAGGTTTGTACATTGGGTCACACCGTTTCTCTTTTTCACGAGGATTAGTACAAGTTTAAGTAACAAATCTGGGGAATTCTACTTCATGATTAAGTTTGGTATATCGGGTTTACTTCACAAAGTGGTCACAGCAATAACCGACATAATATGTGGATGATATGTTTACCAAAGGGCTGAATGGTTGAGATGTTATCAGCAATTCCCATAGAATATTCGATGCCACTGAATGCTAATGATACTTCACAGTCTAAGCAAAATCTTTCAATAATCTTCAGTGTCAGTCATGACTTTTTCAAGATGTTTGCTTATGACAAGAACTTTTCGTACAGATGGGTGTACACGATAATGATGCTTCTGAAAGTTCGAAACCATCATGGGGGAGAAACGGGTAATTTGATGTTCAACCTCAGGGGGAAGTAGTGTATACTACTCAACTCAGTATGGTTTGTGAAGGTGTGACAATGGAAACATCCGGGTAATAATAAAGTATCTATTTCTCGGTTTTTTCTTGATTTTGTAAAATCCCGCGAAAGAATCTATTTCTCGGTTTGAATCATAGACTTGTAAAATCCTGTGACAATGGAAACATCCGGGTAATAATAAAGTGCATTTCCGGATCTATCTTATGGTTTATTCTTGGTTTTGTAAAATCCCACGAAAGAAACTATTTCTCGGTTTAAACCATAGAATTGTAAAATCCCGTAATGATGGAACCATCCTGGAGAAAGGAAAGTGTACTTCGGGATCTTATCTGATGTTGGTGCTACGGTTTCTGATTCGAAGAAGGGATAAAAGGGTGTACTTCATGAATTGGGTGTTTGTTTGGATTGTACTCATGGCAGTTTGGTAATTACTTGGTTTTACAGGGTAATTTGTGTTTAAACCATGATCAGGATGAAACCATTATCATAGTTCACTTAAAAACGTCAAAGGAGGCTAGATTTGAGCTTTTAACCAAAAGATGTGACAGCGGCGTCAATTCACTATTATTTATTTGAAGTTGAAGTGAAATATCACGGGTGAGTGTACTTAGTATCTGAAGTTATCGGGGATGGTTGGATGAAGATTCTTCAAGATCCTTGTTCGAGCTAATTATCAAAAACGAAGACTTGGAAATCTAGTTATTGCTGGGTGACTTTTTCCTTTTCTTTTACCACTTTGGGGAATTGGGCTCTTACCACCACAAAATAACTATCACTTTAAGGAGTTACGTTGTAGTGCACATTAAATTGTGGTTTTTCAAGAGGTGATGTACGTCTATTACTTGATGGTTGGTTGGTTGAAGAGTATAGAGTACTTAGAGAGTACTTAGAGATTCTAATGGAAATCGGCACCGCTCCTTGTTACATATGTGCAAGTTTAAGTAACAAGTTTGGGGTAGTTTACTTCAAGGTCAAATTCATCATATTGGGTTTTCTCCATCAGCTGTCACGACAAAGAGCCTACTGAATGATAATGGGGTTGATAACAAGTTTGCCAAGAGTAGTTGAAAAGAGAGAGATTATGACGTTTGAACACAACAGTTCAAGCCTCGTACTCTAAAGAAAAGAAATATGTACGTTTCAGTGGGCATTATCTTCAGAAGAAGATAAATCTTCTTATTATGACCATTCTCATCAACATGCTAAATACTTTTTCCATGCGCTTTATGTCATCAAGTGAACCGAACTAATGTTGATTGTCTTCTTATTCCACTTGCTCAATTATAATGACGATGGCGACATCATGTGCAACCTTTGAGGGGGAGAAGTGTGAATAGACTACATTT
Organism: Chrysanthemum makinoi; assembly: GCA_910596185.1. NCBI lineage: Eukaryota > Viridiplantae > Streptophyta > Magnoliopsida > Asterales > Asteraceae > Chrysanthemum > Chrysanthemum makinoi. The sequence continues at coordinate 24,014,166 of OU343216.1, forward strand.
GGATGATACTCACTTGTTTAATCAAGAATGGCAACGCTGTATGCAATTCTTGAGGGAGAGAAGAAGTGTGAAACTGCTGCATGTTGAGTTATATCTGAGAATATATGGTCAAACGGCCCCTAACTCATGTAAGAACCAAGCTTCTTCTTATCGGGTCATCTTCACATGATGTTTATTCTAAGAGTCGTTGGTTGACATCTTCACAAGCTAATATGAGTTTATCGACAAAGTGCTTCCGGTTAATGCTTCACGTACACATCAATATGTTGATTCCGAACAATCTCTCTGTTCTTGTTTGATGTGATTGGTAGTTTGGTGTTACCATTTTGTGTGTTTGTTGTTGGCTGATTGCTGATTTCCTTGATGAACATCTTTCTGTTCTTGTTTGATTGGGAGGGATTTTAGTTAAGGGGAATTGCAAGATGTAAGTTAATTGGGATACTTTTGGTGAGATGAAGATGTTAACTTTCTATTCCCTAACTGGACAATTTTGAAGAAGGTCGAGTCTACAGTCTGTTCCATTTTTCTATTTTTGCTACATCTAGAAACTAAAGACGAAGATCTAACTTATAACCATCTAAAGACTTCTTATTATTCCTGGCTGAGAAGATCACTTGAAATCTTTGTCAGTTTAGGGGAGAGCACTAATTGGGGGGGGGGGAGTGAAAAGTCAAATTTAATCCCCAATTAGATTTGCTCACATCGTTTCTTCAGCAAGTTGATTCTCACAGATATGTTTGAGCTAACAATCTTCTCAAAAAGATTTCAAGTATTTGGGCTTATAATATGTTGCTGATTCTGAAGTGTCAAAACCAGCAAGGGGGAATGAGACACACATCTAAACACAAAACGAGTAAACTTGATGAACTTAATTCTTCTAAGTGATTGAAGATATCCCGGGAAGATAAATGTCATGACTGCAGAGAAACTCAAGGTTTTACTCATCAAGGCTTTTAGTGTTATTATTCCAACCACGTGGGAGAAGTGATGTAAGAGAAAGTTTTTGAAGATAAAAGAGGTACACAAGTATGACATACTCAGAGGAGATAAATGTATAACATGAGGGAGGTGTTATCAGTTATTCTTTCGGTGGGAATGTGTGTACTTCAGATTCTTGAGCTTCATACACGATCATCAGGGAAGAAAAATGTGAACATTGGGGATGTGTTTTCATTCCCCTCATGATGTGTATTCGGGATAGTTCTTGGGTATTGGTGTACTTCGGGTTCTTGAGCTTCATACACGATCATCAGGGAAGAAAAATGTGAACATTGGGGAGGTGTTTTTATTCCCCTCATGATGTGTATTCGGGAGAGTTCTTGAACATCATACAAAGAGACTGACTGCATCAATTCAACTACTTGGGGGAATTGTTCTCTTGACACCTTTTGGAATGGATTGCTTCAGACTTCAGTGGAAAAGGAATTTGAGAAGAGTTATTTAAGTGTGGGATGAAAAGTTGTTGTTCTTCTATTGGATGATATAACCCCGAACGATGAATCACGACGATTATTCTTAAAAGGAGCAGCAATGTAGGATATTGGATTTCACATACACATCAAACCATAACACAAAGTACGATAAAGGGAATTCTAGAGAGAGAAAGTTAGAGGTTTAGGGAACTTAGTGAGAGAAAGTGAAAGATATTATTATGAGCTCCAACTCTCTACCTGGGAAGGTAGAGAGTATTTATAGTCTTACATAAAACGCCACACAACGGGTCGTGGATCGCATACAAATGGGTAAAGACTCCGTCTCGGCCCTCCTACCTGCAAATACTACTTAACTTAAAAGAACTATGACTACGAGCTTTCTAACGATTACATATACTTGAGGTGACCGACTCTTTAATACCTGAATTTCTAATTCCTAACAATCTCCCCTAAGGGAGGTCACCTCAAACATATACTAAAATGACATTGAATACAACCAGATATTACATTAACAATTGATCTTGCATTCTTGATGTAGTACTTTGTTCGAAGCTCAGTCATTGATTCCACTCATTGCATGTTTGGTTAATCCAAGTGGAGGTCTTTTATCGATCCACGGATAATAATGTTGAGCCTTTTGAGATCATCAGCTTTATAGAAAATCTCTGATACATCCATTGTGGTGTTGGTATTATGTGATGTTGTGACTTTCGGACCGACATGCTCACATTCCGATCATGATATTTCATCGAGTAGCGAAGCTTTAGTTGATTCATGATATTGGCGCAGCCGTAGCAAGCATGGAGTTAAAATATCAGAGTCATTGATGCACCAATCATGATTTCTTTTGAGATGAATGTGTTAGGTGAGCATGCGGCTATGGATTGACCGCTTCATTCCGATCACCGCACGGGGTGTACCCGCATAAGACAGTTAGCAATAAAGCGCACGAAAGTGTCTTTGATCACTTTCGATGAATTGAGGTACACGCCCACGGTTCCCCGCTGATCAAGATAAAGTACGCCTGTGATCGTATAATTCGAAGAATTTTCGACAGGGTTTCGAAATGCTCTAGCCGTTCTCAAACCGAACGTCTCAAAGAAGACAACACGAGTGAGTGAACCAAATAATTTAAGTCCAATCGATTGATGAAAAGAGATTTGAAAAACAATCGTGTATTGCTCAATAGAAATTGTTTTGCAATATAACGAAGGTTTTAATGAAAATCAATTATCAATCATAAAACACCTTTTGATTTGAAAATTAGTACACGGTCGACGTGCTAATGAAAAGAGTTTTAAAGCACAAAGACCGTTTTTCAAAGGTATCCGTCAATCCATAACCTGAACCGTGATTGATTCAAAAGATTGAATCGCCCCATTGTTTTCGCTCAGCTTGTCACATGGTTGATCTCAGATAATAGATCTCACATGCCACCTACCAGAGCTTGTTAGATGTTGGCTCCGTAAGGCTTTCCATCTTCATTGTGAATATGTAAACACATCACTCGGATGTTCCGCAATACCACAAGGATTATGCGTAGGACTCAAGATATAATCTCTCTTTCCACATTGTGTGAAACAGAGAGTCTTCATTGAAAGTGTCCTAATGAGATTTATTGATGATCTCGTGGCTCTAGACTCAATTTGTGCATATTTGGATCCTATATCGGAGACTAGGAGAGGGTCTCCTTCTTTAATATCAACTATCTCTAAGAGAAAGTCGATAGATAATGCCTTCCTCGCGGAGAATGAAACAAGTCCTTTTAAGAGGAACTTGAGTGGTTTGGAAAGTTGAAGTGCAATGCCACCGGGTCCATGACGCCTTGTCTTCAATACCGATGTTACCATCAAGTAGCATATGAATTGAACCCTTCCGCCTCTAAGGTTGAATAAATAGAGGGCTATTTGTTTTCACCCTTTTCTCATTCAATTTTTAATTCTTCAACCCCTTCAGTGCTTATCAAGACTTCATAGCTAGAACCTTGTTGGGTTTATTCCAGTCTAGCTCGGCCTTAGTCCGCACTCTTACCATATCTCATTTTTCTCCTTTTATCATCATACCTAAGAACTCTACACTAACTAGTGGATAGTCCTTGGGTAGATCCCTCCTGCTCGGGCGGATCATGGGAACTAATACCTAACCTTATCATCCTTATATCACCATACATAATGTAAAGTTGGTCGGTCTTTTTGGTATTGTTCATCCGCCATAGGAACCAATTGAAAACCATTTGAAAATCAATCCAGATACTTATGATATTTATCAAAGCATTTTGTACCTGAATTGTTTTTGATATTTTTAGAAGAAGAACTCCCTCTCAACATGTGAATCAAGTATTTGAAATAGTTTTCACACCGGAGGCAAGAGAAAGAATTAACTTCTTTGATTACCATTTTAAAAATATCAACATCACTTCCCTAATCGAATCAAGTAGATAAAGCATTTTGGGGAAGGATGAGGTTTTCATGATTTTGCTCCCCTCAATATGTGCCTCGAGATTTGAAAAGAGTTTTGCACATACTAGAGGGAACCTCGCACTGAGATAAGTTATCACGTTTCAAATCATAGGTTTAAGATAGATGCTCCCCTCAACATGTGCATGGAAAATTTGAAATCGCTTGTCATGGGAAGGAGCTTGTACATCCATATAAAACCATTTACCGAATTATCAGTTTAAATCCAATTTAAATCACACATTCTCCCCGATCACAATTATCAAATCATTTGAGATTTGTGATCTCTTATAGATTTAAATTGATTTTGAAAGCTTTTAAGGAGAATTGTGACTTGATTATGAAAGCGTTTTAACCGATAATGATCGGATTTTAAGACTTTAAACTCCATTGATAAAACATGCATGAATATCTTTTGAAAACAATTGAATGCCAAATAACTTTTTAATTTAATTGAAATCATTCTCCCCTCAATCAATGACATAGGTTGTTGATTGAGAGATTGATATTTTGACAAATAAGTCCAGATGATTATCAAAAATAGAGACTGAGTTATTTTTCAAAGCATTAGTTTTCAGCAGATAAATGTTTAAAGAACATGGAATTTTGAAAACATGATAAAGTATGGCTCTGTTCTTACTTTGAAAAAGCGGGTTATTGCACGAAATGACAATAAACCATTGTTTCTCTTTCTCCCAAAAAATAATTTTTGATTTTTTTTTATTCGAACAACATCTAAAGTCCCGTGTCATTCTTTGAATGACAGCACAAAGACCGTAGATATTATCGAACCGAGAAAACGCATGACAAAATGACAATATTTTTGAAGATTTTTCAATTTTTCGATTTTTATGGATTTTACAGGTTTTATAATTTTGTATTTTGATTTTCGAATAGATATATACAAGAGATAGATGAAGATAGACCTTTACTCCTCGTCTTCCTCTTGAAGACGTTTGAGTGTTTCGGGTTGAAGACTTTTCAAGCCAAGACGTGGAAGAATAAACTCAAAACGTTCTCTTGGAAGAGCTTTGGTGAAGATATCGCTAACCGATATTCAGACCTCACAAAATAGAGTTCCACCACACCTTTTCCCACTTGTTCCCTGATGAAATGATGTCGAATGTCGATGTGTTTTGCTCTTGAGTGTTGAACGTTGTTGCATGAGAGCAATAGCACTTTTATTATCACAAAGAGAGGATTTTGTTGAATTCAAAGCCATAGTCAAATAATTGAGATCTCATCCATAAGACTTGAGCACAACAAGATGACATGGCTATGTATTCAGCCTCTAGAGAGGAAATAGAAGTACTCATTTGCTTCTTTGAAGACCAGCTCACAAGCTTATCACCCAAAAACTGAGCACCTCCGAACGTACTTCGACGAGTATCTTGACACTGCATGATCGCATCTGCATAGAACATTAGTGAACATACCGGTGTCCTTTGGGTACCAAAGTCCCATATTGATGGTTCCTTGGAGATACCGAAACCCGTTTAACTGCTTCAAGGTGCTTTTTAGTAGGCTTAGCTTGGTATCTAGCACACATGCAAACAGCGAACAAGATGTCTGGTCTACTAGTAGTGAGGTACATCAGGGATCCAATCATACTACGATATTTTGTTTGGTCAATCATGATCCTGAGTGGTCCTCATCTAGTTTGGTTCGATCAATCATGGGAGTGTCAACAGGTCACTTGAATCAAATCCAAATTTCTTTAAGATCTCAGTTGCATATTTAGATTGATTTATGAAAATGCCTCCGGGACTTTGTGAAATTTGTAATCCCAAGAAAAATGACATTTGTCCCATCATTGACATTTGAAATTTTGAACTCATTTCATTAGAAAACGATCACATTCCATTGGGTCAGTCGAGGCAAAAATAATATCATCAACATAAATTTGAACATGAATTAAATGTTTGCCCGACTTCCTGGTGAACAATGTTGGATCAACTGCTCCTTTGCTAAATCCGGTTGATAGAAGAAACTTTGACAGTGTATCATACCATGCCCATGGAGCTTGCTTTAAACCGTAAAGGGCCTTCTTCAAACGATAAACGTGAGTAGGATGCTCTTGATTTACAAATCCTTCAGGGTTGGTGACGTAGACGACTTCTTTAAGATCTCCGTTCAGGAATGCGTCTTTTACGTCCATTTGATAGACTACCATGTTCTTACTTGCAGCATTAGCCAAAAGATTCTAATTGCCTCGATTCGAGCCACAGGAGCAAAAGATTCTTCAAAGTCTATACCCTCCTCTTGACGGTATCCTTTAGCAACTAATCGAGCCTTGTTCTTCAACACATCACCATGCTCATCAAGTTTCACTTTGAAGATCCATTTTAGAGCAATAATCATAGCACAATCTGGAGCGGTACTAATTCCCATACATCTAGTCGATCGAACTCATGAATTTCATCTTGCATAGCATTGAACCACCTATCTTCATTCATGGCGGTTTTAACATCTTTTGGTTCGATCTTAGAGAGTACGGAGTTGAAGAAGCACCATAAGGCATCGGTTGCAAGTTGTTTCCGTGTGGATACTGGACGAGAGGATTTCCAATGATGTTGTCTAATGGATGATCGTGAGTCCATTTTCTGAGGTGTTCATGTGGTAGTTGTTGAGGGGTGAAAGTGCAGAGTTGATGTCTACTGACGAAGATGGTTCTGATGAAGATTCAGGAGCAAATATGTTTTCAAATGGAGCATCTTCGGGAGTAGCAAAGGGATTAACTTCATCATTGATGCCGGACACAATTCCATGATGTACATTTGAAGAATGATGATTTGTTGATGAGACTGAAGGATCAGAGCAGGTGCTTCTTGACTTAAAGATATTGAGGCGAGGGATTGACTTCATTTGCTGGAATATGAGCAGCCTCTGTTGTAGGGATCAACACCTCATTAGTACTCGGATCATAAAGTTCATCAAACATAGGATCAAACAATTTCTTTAAATCATCTTCGGATGGAGGTACATATGGAGTTTCTTGAGAAGAGTTTGGAACAAGGGATGAACCAATTGGACTGATTTGAAGTGCGGGTCCAGAATGAATTGTTCAGAGCCATTTGACCGTCACTCATCAAACGTAACTGGAATTGTTTCCATGATGTTTCGGGTTCTTTTGTTGTAGATTCGGTATCCCTTTTTTTGGTGCATACCCTACAAATACTCAATGTCCGCCTTTAGCTCTAAGTTTACCTAAGTCTTGACCCTCATTAGTTGGATAGCACAATGCTCCAAACACACGAAGGAAAGAGAGATTAGGTTTTATGTTGTGGACAAGTTCATATGGTGTCTTTCCATGAACAGTGTGAATCAGGAACGATTTTGTGTGTAGCATGCATGTGGCAATAGCTTCCAGCCAGGAGAAACATTGGAACCTTTGAGTAAATCAGCATTGTTCTAGCGGCTTCTACAAGAGTTCGATTTAGTCTTTCAACTACACCGTTCTGTTGAGGAGTTCGTGGAACACTTCTTTGATGGCTGATTCCAATGCTTTCATAGAATTCACTAAGTTGTTTGTTAACAAACTCAGTTCCATTGTCGGTCCGGATAATTCTGACGGTTTTGTTAAGTCGAACCGCAACGGTGTTTGATGAGTTTGATGATGATATCAGGAGTTTCATCCTTTGTCCTTAAGAACTTGACCCAGTTGAATCTAGAGTAATCATCAACTATAACTAACACATATTTCTTCCCAAAGATATTCGGCACTCTCATTGGTCCACATAAATCCATATGAATTGTATGAAGAACTTCGTGTGAGTTAGTAGGTTTGGGTTTATGGGCATACTTCTTGCTTTTCCCAATTGACATGCTGAACAAAGATGATCCTTTTCATACTTTAGTCGAGGTAAACCTACAACTAAGTCCTTTCTGGAGAGATCATTGATGGTGCCGAAGTTCAAGTGATTGAGACGTCGATGCCATAACCATGACTTTGTTTTGAAGCCTTTGACAGCAAGCAAATTGGAGAAGACTTCATCATATCTTCTATAGAGATGGTGTAAAGATTTGAACCACGAGTTCCTCTTAAAAGTTCCTTACCATCAAGTTCTCTAACAAAACAAGTATGTTTTAGAAGGCTACTTCTAGATTAGAATCACAGAATTGACCAACAGAGAACAGATTATGACCAAGACCTTCCACATAGTATACTCTAGAGATAACACTATCACCAACAACATAATCACCATAACCCATAATTGCACCGAAATGATCATTACCGAATCTAACTGTCCCGATGAATTTGCTCACGAAGTTCATGAGCCGCGACGGTCTCGGTCATATGCTTGGACGGCTGAGTCCGAGGTCCACCCGAACGATTTGAACGATCTGCAGTTGAACACTGACAAGAATGGATAACTGGATAATTGGGATCCCCATGCAAGAATGGGTTCCACTTGGTTAGTAACAGATTGGAACACCCACATCAAAAATAGAAACATCCATATCAGAAGTAGAAGCAATGGAATCATTAGGAATAGATGCAATGCTCGGTGTCGTATTTGACCTATTTAAAGTATGTTCACTTCTTAAGGGAATAGTTCTACCATTAGGCATCCATTTTCTAGTGGGCATAATCTTAGCAGTTTGAGAGCAAAGCGATTATTCTTATGGCCAAAGGTATCCAATAATAACCTATCTTTATAAAAGTTCTTCCTGTGGGTTTCCACTATTTTCTAACAATCTTTCGTTTTTGCCTTTTTGCCTTATTAGCATTAACAATTTTAGCTGGGCATTTGACAGCATTAGACAAAGCATTCACACCACATTCATGATTAGCAACGAAATTCAAGCAGACATCATTACAAGGTTTGCAAATAGTATCGAATTGAATTAATTCTGATGCCAAGGCTAATACTAGAATAAACACGATTCGTTTTATTCAACTCAAGCTTAAAGTTCCTAGATTGGTCTTCTACTCTCTTCCAATGCACATTTTAGCTTGCGAGGTCCTATCATTCCTTGTATTGTCTTGAGACTTTGACCGGCTTGCTTTAATGTCATTGATTACTCCTGTAGAGGGAATGGGAACATTAGTTGGTTGATCTAATTTTTGCATTCCCGAACTTGATGTGCAAGGATCTGAAGTACTAGAAGGCACATTAGTGTATACTTTCTTAATACTGTGATTTGAGCTTTTTGCAGGCACACTAAAGTTCATTTTCTTAGCACTAACATATCTGAATCGAACTACTTGAAGGCACATTAGTGTTTCCTTTCTTAAGACTGGGCATAGAACGGATTTCTGCTTGGCACTAGGCATAGAACAAGGCTTCACAGCTTTGCCTTTTCACCTAAGGGTTTTGGACATGTTGCAATTACACATTCAAGCAGCTCTTGAGATCGTTTGGCCTGGAGGCAAGCAAACCTAATTTCACTATCAAGAGGTTTGTTAATGAAATCCTCTTCTCACGGAGACATTCTAGACTATCCTTAAGGTGAGCACAGTAGTCATGAAAGCATGTTCATTATTCCTAAGATGAGGAGGAATATATTTAACTCAGTGTATTTTTGATCTAAGGGTGACTTTGAGACAACATTCTTATTGAAAACAAGTGGCAGTTTCCCATTTCCTGACTTCTCAGATTCTCAATTTCCTTTTGTAAAGACGTTATTTTTCGTTGTTTTGGTCACGGGTGACTTTCATTGAATCATATAACTCTTTAAAATGTCGTTTAACTTTTTCATTTTCTTCTAGAAAACTCTCGTTTTCCTTTTGTAAGGCATCAACTAAGTTTTGAAGATGAAAAGTTTGAGAATTCTGAGAATCTAAAGGAGGAGGCATTTGGGAGCCTGTCATATTGTTCGTTTGACCCTTTAATTGAGAGATTTGGGCTTTCAACTTTCTGATCGTGTTGCACTGAGCTTGAATCGGTTCATCACGTTTGTTAATTTGAAAAGATCAAACTCTGAGCATCTGAGGATGTATTTATATTTGAAGTTTTGACATTTTCTTTAAGATGTTGATATTTTAGTTGTAAATTAAAATGCTCAACTTCTAGTTTAGAAAAATGTTTAACCAAATTGTCGTGATCATCCGGTTCAATTTTCTCGTTTAGTTCAGAATTAGTTTTTTCAAGCTCAATGACACGATCATGGGAGACTTTCAGGTGCAACCGATAATTTATGAAATTTGGAAGCATTAATGGAACAATTTGTAGCAGTGAAAAACACATCTGAGCAATACATTCGAAATCAGTTCTCATTTAGTGTAAGCAAGTTCTTCCTCTCAATCTCATTATATTTTAGTGCTCGCTCATAGTCACTAACTTCAACTATCATTGCATCAAATTCCTTTTCCATTCCCTTAATATCAGTTTCTATCCCTTTTTAAGACTCTCAAAGTGATCTTTTAGAAGTTTAAAGAAAGGCATGACCTCAGTTAAATAACATTCTTTCATTTGCTCAAAACCCTTTCTCCTTCCGCTAATACCCAGTGGGTGTGATCTTTTTTTTGCAAGTTTTCTCAAAATCAACAAATAGTTGAAGTATAACATATTGGCTAATTAAGGTCTTGCTTTTAGTGGCAATTGTTCTAGGAACAAGATGCATTGGTGTATTAGGAGGATACACATCGATCTAGGCATTTTCCAACGAGGAGGGTTTGTTTCAACAATATTTTCAGCTTTCCGCTTATCTAAATCCATTTTCCAGAAAACTTGTTCGGGAGTCAACAATGTCTGAGGTTTAAACATGTTCAAGGAAATCCAGTTTTCCTTCTTGTAATCATGGGGAGTGATCTTTATTTTCTTCTCTCTACATTTAGGATCATCTAATTTCTTGTTCATCTTTTCCTTAGTGACTTCATCTGATTTCTTATCTTCCTCAGTGCACTCAACGCAACTAGGTTTCTGTCTAGGTTTAAGATTCTCATTGCCATCATAGAGTACCTTATGAGCATTTCTAGCCCTTTTAATGACCTCTGGATTTGGTTCCTTAACAAGGGAATGCTATGCTTATCGCTTAGGACCATATGCTTAGTGATCATGTGGCAGGTCCTGAATGGTGTTCCCTTGTATGTACAACTTGTTTTCAAGTTTGTTTTCAAAGTTTTCAGATTAGAAAAATCTTTCAAGAGTTTTGATTCCTTTGCATTAAATTCTTGCTTAAGCATTTTCACATTTTCTTGAAGTTCTTGTTTTTGCTTAGCAGTTTTAGAAGGCTTTTCTTGCAAGGAATTTAACTCTTGTTTTAATACTTCTTCTCGAAAATTACTTTTTTCTAATGATTGTACGCACTTGGTCATCCATTTCCTGCTCACGAGTGGTCAACTCAAATTTAGCACGTTGTTCATAAATAGCAACACGTTCTTTATAGGCATTTAGTTCGGATATTACAGAATCATCAAGGGCACAGGCAGTGTATTCATCAAAAATATAGTCATTGTTGACTGCAGGAGATGCATCACTTGGTACAACTTCACTTTCACTTTGTTTCACATATTGATCATATGGGACAACATTGATATTACCCATATTTTCAATATTTGATACAAAAGTTTCAGTTGATAGTACTTTTTCATGCATCTTTTGCACATCAGCATCATCGTATAGTTTTAGTACCTCTGAGATGAGTTTGTCTTTGGATGGGCCAGCTTGTGGTGAAGAGGAGACCTTGGGAGAAACCATTGGAGAAATGCTAGCCATAAAGATTGTGTGTGCAGAGGTCCATCATCCACATCAGAGTCGTATGCATCACAATCAGCGACTTGAAAGGCATTTTGATGATTGTGACCTATCTCCTGAATAGGCTGCTCATCCACATCTGCATCATAGGTCTTGGCATTGCCCTCAGCTAGAAACAACAATTCCTCTTCATCCAAAGCAGCACCATTATCCTGTGCTTGTACAAGCAGCATCTTATCTCTGAAGTACTCAGCATTCTGTGGACGTTTGGAGATGTCGATTCCTTGCAATGTGTCCCTCACCACCACGGTTATAGCATTTGATCGGCTTAGCTTGACCTTGATTTCCATTCCTTCCCGATTCGATTTGCCACATATTCTCTACGACTCCACCTCTTCCTTGTTCATCGCTTGTCTTTCTTGAACTGGTTGCACCATGACTTTCCCATCTCGACTAGAGCATGATTGTGGAGATTAGGCGATTCGATTTCATTGTTGGTGTGAAGACGGTTGGCATGTGGACTGAGTGTCAAGTTTTGTTTAACCATGAGGGCCAGTTGAGAAATGAAGTGTCCCACGGTGCATCATCGAGCTTGTTTGAACATAGGATCAGGAATTAGTTTGTGATTACCATCACTCATGGGAATAACTTGAGATGCTTTGGTGGTGATTCCAATGTTTGAGTAGAAGGCAGTTGAATCATTTGATGAGCTTGTCTCTCTGGATTTGTTTTGAATTGTTCAAGAATCCTCTTTTCAAACATGGCATGTCTCTCATTCGGAAGAAGGAAGGCATAGAGTTGCTCATAGTTTGTATTCTTCAATCCTTTAGTGAGCTTCACGGAAGTGACAAACTTGTGCCATTCGGGATTCATGTTGTTTACAAACTTTGAGTTCAGTTGAATGTTAGGCATAGTCATTCTGATGTTCCTCATATCATTAACAAGCTTTTGGAATCTCACATAGTACTCATAAACACTCTCATCTGGTTTCATCTTGAAGTGTTCAAATTCATCATAGAGTTGTGATTCTCTGTCTTCCATAGTTAATTCTGAACATGAGAGAAGCATCTTGACATTATCCCATATTGCCTTTGCTTCGGTGTTGTGATTGATCAACTTGTAGATGTCTTTAGGAAGACCTTGAAGAACAATGTTAGAAGCCCTGATATCAGCATCGAATCTCTTTTTCTCCTTATCATCAAGCTCATCATACATCTTTGGTCTGTCCATTCCGTAAATCAGAGTTCCATCTTCAGCAGTATCAAGTACATCTCTAGTCGTCTCAACTCGATACGGTCCTTCATCAATGGACTTGAGAATGTTGACACCATTTTCCTTTCCAAGGCAGTACAATCTGATTCGTTGAACCCAAGAATCGTAGTCAGTTCTGTCAAGCATGGGTGGACGAGTATCACGAACCACTGCTTGAACATCCCGACAAGTGGAGATGATAGTCGGAACGTTGGTAGACATGTTAACAGATTATACGGGATTTTATAACTCTATGATTAAACGGGGAAATAGATTCTTTCACGGGATTTTACTAAATCAAGAGAAACCGTAAACAATCACCCAAGTCGCTAGAAGATAATGCACCAAGTCGCTAACACCTAATTCGCTACACCCCAAGTCGCTAAAGTCCCAAGTCGCTAGACAAATGCAAGTCACTAAGTAGTAACTCGCCAAGCCTCAAGTCGCTAGCAAAATTTTAGCAGCAATTCGCTACTCAAGTCGCTAAAACTTCAAGTCGCTAAAGAGCAACTCGCTACTGACCAAGTCGCTACCACCAAGTCGCTACCCGTAGTGGAGAGTCCACTACTTGTACTGTTAATCGCTAGGTCTAAGTCGCTAGCTCCAAAAGTGTAACTCGCTACAAAATTGTGAAGCAAGTCGCTACGAAGAAAGAGATCCGTATATCAAGTCGCTAGCTAGAAAAACCACATAAACATCACTTTTCAATCCAAAACAACCCAACCAAGATGATTCAAGCTTACCAAATGAAAACCTAAACACTTGCGATGATTCTAAACATAAAAGTACTAACAAAATCCAAGCTTTAACACAAGAAATCAACCAAATGATGCACAAACCACTAAACTTTTTCAAACTAAAAAACCACCTAAAAACCACTAGAAATCCAAAGATGTGCAAGATATGATCTAACCATGGCTCTTGATACCAATTGTAGGATATTGGATTTCACATACACATCATATCATAACTCTAAGAGAGAGAAAGTTAGAGGTTTAGGGAACTTAGTGAGAGAAAGTGAAAGATATTATTATGAGCTCCAACTCTCTACCTTGGGAGGTAGAGAGTATTTATAGTCTTACATAAAACGCCACACAACGGGCTGTGGATCAGGCATACAGTGGGTAAAGACCCGTCCGTCCTCCACGGTGTTACTTAACAAAATACTACTTAACTAAATATAACTATGACTACGAGCATTCTAACGATTACATATACTTGAGGTGACCGACTCTTTAATACCGGGAGTTTCTAATTCCTAACAAGCAAGTTTGATGATAATGGTGTGCTTCTTTGTGCACCTGGCTAAGGGAAGCTTGAATGAAAGCTTTGAATCTGCTCAGCTAAAGGATTTTCAGTTTGGGGGGAAGCTACCAAAGTCTCACTTTCAGATGGTTCAATTTCTTTATTCTGTACAAGAGCCTTGGAAGCTTTGGTGGTGAATGTTTAAGAGATGATGAATTCTATCTTCTACAACGGGGCTGCTCGATATCCTTATCTCGGTACTCGTATCATCATCTTCTTAAACTATATCATCTATTCTATTTGTAAATATTTATCAAAAACAAAATACAAAAATATAAAACCAACAAAAAGAAAATAGAAAAATATAAAACCAACAAAAACCCATAAAAATTAGAAATTTTGAAATATACCAAAAATATTGTTTTTCAAAGACATGTCTTCTGGTATCGATAACATCTGCGGTCTTAGAAATGTCATTCAATAATGGCACGGGACCATAGATGAAGTTTGAGCAGGAGGTGTAAATATTCTTTTTCAAAACATGTCTAAAACTATGGCTTGCAGTTATTTCAGACTGTAACCCCGGGCTTAAACCATGGTTTTCTATTATTTCAGATAGCAACCCGCTCTTCAAAGAAAGGAAAGTCTTTGCGCTAAACAAATTTTCAAATATTTCATGCACTTATCCTAAAACAAAATGAGGAAAGTATGTCGAAGGACTGCTGTTCCTGCTCAAATATTTTTCCTTCTAAAATTCTTCAGAAAAATATTTGGTGTATGTTGGGAATTATACTAAGTAAGAATTCTGCTGAAGAATCTGCTGAAGTGCAAGGATTTTGCTGAACAAGAGATTCCGCGGAAGTATAAAAACTGCGTAGTTTGTTTCTGCAGAGATAGATATTTCGCGTAGTTTATAGTTAGTTAGGATATGCATGAGCTTTATTAGGAAGTGATAATGTATATCTTCTTTAGTTTTATGTTTATACGTTTCTTGGGAAACGGTTTAGGATTCCTTGTCTATAAAAGGAACACGTTAGTATTAATGATGTACGAGTTTTGAAAAACAAGTTTTAGTTCTATTAAAAGATCCATAGAGGATCAAAGTATTCTTAGTTATTATTACTTGTGTTTGATTTCCGCTTTAGAATACAAGTTATAAAGACTGTCTATTAGTGTGTTTGTGATTACATAAGCATTACTAACGATCTACGAGCGCTCAAAGATCTATCAAGGTCTAAGTTTAAACAAGTGGTATCAGAGCCTCGAGAGAGTCTCTGTGATACTAAGAATATTCTTTTCTTTACACACACACAACCAAAACTACCTTAACCATGCCTGGGTCAGACGATGAAATTGAAGTCACTACCAATCAAAACACCACATCTTTGCAACAACTCAATCTCTTTAACAGCAATGCAAAGTTCCCATACCTGAAGAAGGAGGAGTATGATTTGTGGGCTATGAAGATGCAGAATTGGATTTCCAATATTGATTGGAATATTTAGGAAGTTATGAAGAAGGGTAACAGTTTGAAGAGGCATGCTACAGATCCTGATGGTACTGTTACCATCGTTGGTCCCAAAACTACTGAAGAAATACTAGCTGTTCAGAGAGAGAACAAAGTTAGAACTATTCTCCTTCAGGCTATACCAGATGATCACATGGGTGACTTTCACTACATGCAGGATGCTAAAGACATCTGGATGGCTATCAAGGCTAGGTTTGGTGG
>OU343216.1:24030019-24043651 GCA_910596185.1 Chrysanthemum makinoi
AGGAATCTCTGGAAGCTCATGCTACTAAATTGCCAAGAAGAAAGGTGTTAAAGGCAAGGCTATTTTGTGTGGTATTGGCCTTGGCGCATCTTCCTAGGTCGGCCGGAATTTTTATTGAAGTGTTGCGGTATCGCCAAGGAAAACGGCTGACTTGTTGAAGAAGAAGAAGCTAAGGAGAATTTTGGGGAATGACTACCGCGGCATGTGGAGGGATCATCTCTTAGGCGTTGTAATAGCATGTAGGTTATATCTGCGTTGTAAATATCATTTTGTAAGAACTCATGGTCCTTAATGAAATATCCCTTTTTGTGTGTTGATGTGGTTACAACTTGTAGTGTTTGTACTAGTTATCCGTCTTTCACGTAAGCGTTCTCATTGTCTAAGAATCAAACGTAAAAGCCCTTGCTTCACATATATGTGGAGTCATAATAATGTATGGATTATCATACTTATAATGTTAAAGTATTTTAAACATAATCGTGTAGTTATGATATGCAGAGTACGTAAATATCATAGCAAGGAGCCAAGAGTCTTGGTTCCTGGTTTGTTAAACGTGCACAGTGTGCGTTGTTGCGCATCCATCGTGGAATGCGCATCGAACTTATTCCAACGTCTTGAAAATAAGGTGTTTAACAAGGATGCGTCATCCAATGTTGATGGGTTTGCAACCCTCTTACTCAATGAGTTATTTAGTAGGTTTACTCATCCTTTGCACCATCGTGGGTGTATTATGTGCATGCACGCCATGTAGGCAAAATATAATAACAATGTTGAGATATGAATAATACGTAAATAACAAATTAAAATGTGTCATGGAGTTAGCTAGAAACCACGACATTTTATTAATACTTGCAAGTTTTTGTAAAAAGAAAAGAAAAACATTTACCTAAACAAAATGTAAATACACGGATATTTATTGAACACTATACTAAAGTGCAGGAGTATCCGTGCGCTGGGCCGTAGCCGTTCCTAGAGATAGCATCGTTTGAGATTGCAGATGTTCCATGTGCGTGGTAGCTCACGGCCTTCCATGTCACGCAGCTTGTACGCGCCTTTTCATAATGCTTCAATGACCTCATAAGGTCCTTCCCACTTCGGTCCAAGTTTTCCTGTATCTTCTGCGTGGCTTACATCATTGGCGCGGTATACGAAGTCACCTGGTCTGAATGAAACACTGCGCTCTTTGGCATCATAGTATCCCTTCATTTTTGACTTAGCTCTTGCTTCACATATAGCTGCGCGTTCACGCCTTTCTTCCAACAGGTCCAAGTCGATACGCCGTTCATCGTCATTGGTTGCAACGTTAACTTCGGCAGTGCGAATAGTTGGCATCCCAATTTCTGCTGGTATGACGGCTTCTGTCCCATAGACGAGGGAAAAGGGAGTGTCTCCCGTGCTAGTTTTGATTGAAGTGCGGTGCACCCACAAAACATGCGATAATTCTTCCACCCACCTTCCTTTGTGTTTGTCTAAGCGTGCTTTAATTCCTTCACCTAGACTACGGTTTGCACGTTCGACCAAACCATTGGTTTGTGGTTGTTTAACTGACGCGAAGTGTTGTACTATATTCAGTTTCTCGCACCATTCCTTGAAAGGGTTGTCACATAATTGTTTTCCGTTGTTTGAAATGATTTCCCCGGGTAATCCAAAACGGCATACAATATTTTCCCAAACAAATCGTTTTACCTGATTTCCTGTGATTGTTACAACTGCCTTTGCTTCAATCCACTTAGTGAAATAGTCTATTGCCACTATGAGGAATTTCAATCCTCCTGCTGCAACAGGGAAGGGTCCTGCAATGTCAATACCCCATTTATAGAATGGCCATGGCGACGTAATAGGCGTTAACTCCTGTTGTGGTTGGCGTGGAATAGGTCTGTGAATATGGAAATCGCCACACTTTCTTATTAAGTCCCGTTCATCCTGGTGCATTATAGGCCAGTAATATCCTAACCGTAAAGCGCGCGCCACAACGGACCGTGGTCCGGAGTGCATACTACATGAACCAGCATGGATTTCTCGGAGTACGTAATCTGCTTGAAGAGGTCCTACACATCGAAGCCATGGTTGTAGAAATGAATGCCGATATAGTATACCGTCTCAAAGTTCAAACCTCTGTGATGTGCGCCGGATCCTTCGGGCGTCCTTTTTCTCTTGGGGCAATACGCCCTTGCTTATGAACTCAACTATTGGGGTCATCCATGTAGGACCTTGTTCCTCTATCACCGCGAATATCTCCATCTCCATGATGGACTTGCTCTTCAGGGTTTCCACCAATACTTTTTTTGACAGGTGCGCAAAGCTTGTGGATGCGATCTTGCTTAGTGCATCCGCGTTCCTGTTCTCCCCTCTAGGAACTTGTTTGATGGTAAACCTGTCGAAGTCCTGGATTAGGGACTTGGTCTTGTCAAGGTATTGAACCATGTTTTCCTCTTTAGCCATATACTCACCTAACACGTGGTTGGCTACTAATCGAGAATCCACATTTGCTTCTAGGTTACGTATGCCCATTCGAGCTGCAATGCGTAGTCCTGCAATCAAGGCTTCATACTCTACCTCGTTGTTTGTTGCTGTGAACTCAAAACGCAGTGCGTAAGTGAATTCTGTTCCATCTGGACTCGTGAGAATAAGGCCTGGGCCTGACCCGTCCACACATGAGGATCCATCCGTGAATAAGATCCATGGTTCTTGTAATTCCACCTTGTTTTGGGAGGGTGTGTCATCAGTGTCCGGTTTTTCGATGATGAAGTCTACTAGTATCTGCCCCTTAACTGCGGTGCGTGGTCTGTAGGAAATGTTGTGCTCACCTAGCAATACACTCCACTTCTGTAGACGTCCTGATGCGTCAGGTTTAGAGATGATTTGCTTGATAGGTTGGTCCGTGATCATCGCTATTGGGTGCGCCTGGAAGTACCTGCGCAGCCGTTTAGCAGCGAATACTAGCGCCAAGACCAACTTCTCCATTGCACTATAGTTAACCTCCGTTTTCTTGAGCGCTTTGCTTACAAAGTATACCGGTGTTTGTACTGAATCCCTGTCTGTTAGTAGGACCGCGCTAACTGCTCCATGAGTAGCGGATAGGTACATAATTAGTTCTTCCCTTGGGTGGGGCGCAACTAATGTGGGGAGTGCTGCTAAGTGTTGTTTAAGCTGTATATAAGCTTCTTCTGCCTCCGCTGTCCAGCGGAAATCCCCCTTTTTTGTACACTTCTTGAGCGTTTTGAAGAGAGGTAGTGACTTGTCTGCTGATTTGGATAAGAATCTGTTTAAGCCGGCTAATTTTCCATTCAAAGACTGGACTTCCTTCAACGTGCGCGGTGAGGGAAGTTGAATAACAGCCTTCGTTTTTTCTGGACACGGTTTAATGCCATTGGGCTCTATCAAGTATCCTAGGAACATGCCCTATGTAGCGCCAAAGGTGCATTTCTTAGGATTTAACTTCATTTTGATCTCTCGTAGTGTTTTAAATGTCTCCTCAATGTCACGCACCAATTCATCCTCCGTATGGCTTTTTATGACAAGATCATCAACATAAACCTCTAGGTTGCGGCCCACCTGCTTTTCAAATGCGTTGTCCACCAATCGCTGGTAAGTAGCGCCTGCGTTCTTCAAGCCAAAGGGCATCTTAGTGTAACAATAAACACCTTGGCTTGTATGGAAGGCTGTTTTTTCCTCATCTTCCATAGCCATCTGAATTTGGTGGTATCCTTTGTATGCGTCTAGGAAGCATTTAAGTGGGTACCCACATAAAGATTCTACCTTCCAGTCTATCTCTGGTAGCGGATAGCAGTCTTGTGGACATGCCTTGTTGAGATCTGTGAAGTCCACGCACATCCTCCAACTACCATCGCTCTTCTTGACCATCACTGGGTTGGAAAGCCAGTCATGGTAGTAGACTTCTCTCATGATACCTGCATCCACAAGTTTATGTACTTCTACCAGGATTGCTTGTGCGCGCTCTGGAGCCTGACCGCGCTTCTTCTGTCGTACTGAGGGGTACCCTTGTTGGATTCGCAACTTGTGTTCTGTAATTGATCGTGGTACACCAGTCATGTGTTTTGGTTCTCATGAAAAGATATCCAGGTTCTTTTGCAAGAGTGCGCACACGGCTGCCCTGCCGTTATCAGACAGCGATCCTCCAATAGATACCTCTTGTTCTGGGTACTCAGGATGAATTGCAACCCTCAGGTTTGGTACCTTAGGTGCGCGCTGTTCTGGAATGTGCGCCGTCTCACATGTAACCGTGTTACATTCTCTAGATGGTATGGTGGTATTGTAGAGAGTAACAATGCCTCCTTCTACCGGGAATTTGAGCATTCCATGCGCTGTAGATGGTACCGCGCGTATGGCTGAAATCCCTGGTCTTCCAATGATGCCATTGTATGGCGAAGGGGATTTAATTACCATAAAATTCATCCAAGCTGTCGTGGAGTGCTCCTGATTGCCAACATTGACTAGAAGGCGTATTTGCCCTATGGGCCATATTTTTTCTCCTGTAAAACCGGTTAACGACGTTTTGGCCGGGATCAACTGACTTCGTATCTCAGGCCGCAGTCGTTTGAAACAGTGTTCATACATGATATCTGCGGATGCTCCTCCATCAACATACATGCGGTGGATGTCGTGACCCCCTGCGTTAATTTCAATGGTGAGCGGTTCTACCACTGTGTTGTCCACAGCCAAGGTAGGGAAGGAGATTTCGCTTCCATGGAAAAACTTTTGGCTGATCTTCTGCCTAGTCATTCGTTGCCATGATTGTATCATGTAGATGGTATCAGCTTTTTCCTTGGGTATTTCTTTCTTGTTCCCAGTATTTTGCTTATCCTTCCCCTCCTTGATGTTTTTAACCAAGTGGTCCAATCTGCCTTCTTTTACTAGCTTATCTATTAGTTGTCGCAATTGGACACACTCATTGGTGGTGTGGCCCTTCTGTCCATGGTAGTCGCAGTATCTGTTTCCCACGCGCTTTTCTTCTGGGGTGCGCATCGGTGGAGGCCTTGGGAAGTTCGCGCCTTCCGTCGCGAATATCTCCTTTGGAGTTTTGGTTAACGGGGTATACTTGTCGTAATCTCGTCCGCTCCCTTGGCCGCGGTAATTCTTGTTGCGGTTGCTACTCTGGTCAGTGGATTGTCTCTGGGGCTGTTCTTGTGACCTATAGTTTGAGTAGCCCTTCCTGGTGTCCGTCGCAGCTGCTTCTCCTTGGATAAAGGACCTTGTCCGTTTCATAAGTTCATCAAAGGTCTGGGGGATCTTGTCGTTCAACCTTTTGATGAGTTCTGGGTTATTGATCCCATTCATAAACCCTAAGATCTTCAGTACTTCCGGGCCCGCCTTAACCTGTATGCACTCATCTTTGAAGCGCTCCACATAAGCGCTTGTAGATTCCCCCTGGCGTTGTTTTACCCTGGCGAGTTCGACAGGGTTTTTGGCGCACTTTTTCCTTTGAGTGAAGTTCAGGCGAAACGCCTTTCGTAATTCTTCAAAACCATCAATGCTTCTACGTGGAAGCTTACTGAACCAGTTTCGCGCATTACCCACTAATGTGGAATTGAACATGTGGCACCACACAGGCTGTGGCCAATTTTTGATGGTAGCAGCTGATTCGAAAATTTTTAGGTGATCGTCTGGATCACCTGTTCCGTCATAGGTTTTCACATTGGCGGGCATGCGCCTTCTCTTATTTTCTGAGAAATCACTAATGCGCCGAGTGAACGCATCCACTTTTGGCGGCGCCAGGGAAGAGACATATCTTCCTCCCCCTGGTCGCGATATCTTCCCCTGGACTTCCAGTGTCCAGTTTCGTTGTCCGAGGAATCACCAGAGGACGTGCTTTCCCTTTGTCGGCGCTTGCGCCTACCGTCTGAGGAGTCTCTAGAGGATGAACTTCTTCTCTTTCGGCGCTTGCGCCGACTGTCCTCAGAATCTGAACTTGAGGGGCTTTCACTTGGGGAACGCCGTCGTCCAAGTCTGTCATGTACCCTTCGGCTTCCAAGCCTAGCGTGGACATTGCTACGCCGTCCATTCTCTTCATGTTCTTCCAGATACTGCAGTTCATCTGCTTCATCGTTCTCCACTCTCCTCCCAACCCTGGTAAACACTGGGGGTCGGCGGCTATTCTTTCCGCGCTTATCCCTCTGACGGCGCGATGGGGATGCCTCAGTGTCGAAGTTTAGCCGGGCTTTTAGACTCTGGATTGACCTCTTTTTCGCCTCCTCTTGCATGAGGGCTGCCAAGGTTTCGTAGTTTTGAGACACGAAGTCGCTTGGTGCTAATTCAGGTGCGACTCCTTCTAGTGCAAGAATATCTGTTTCCATATCTGGACTCCTGTTTCGGAGAGGTGCGCCTGGCGTTTTTGTGAGGTCCTTTTCTAGTAGGGGAGTGGTATAAAGATTACGTAGTGGATCTTCTACGTTGGTTGTTGTTGCGGCAGCATGGGTTGTTCTCGTGCATGGTTCCACTGTCGGGAAGACCAGATTTGATCCTGGGCCTTGGTTTTTAGCCGCACAGCTCGTTGGGACTTAACGACCTAGGGAAACACTATACTCCTCTAGATCTTCATTGCATTGTTTCTGAGCTGTTTGAAGTTTATTACGGTTGACCATTCACAAGTGGTTAGCTTGTGTGATAAACTTGACGGTTTGGAACCGATCAAATTTTGGCGCCGCTGCCGGGGAGCTGTGCTAATTATCTTACGCTTAGCAGATTAGTGATTTGAATATTCACTCCTTGTTTATACCATCTATATCTATATATATTTTCTTAGAAAAAATCCAAAAACCCAAAAACATCTTAAAACGTATAAAACACAAAAAAAATATTTTTCTTTTGTTTCTATATATATATATAAGATAAAAATACAAAAAGATTTGTCGTTTTCTTTGTTTAATAATAACAACATAAAAAAAAATTACCACCGCAAACCAAGGCAGTGTACTACCTAACTGGGGGTACGGCCATAATAAGTTCCCGAACCAAAGATTAAAACTTGCCTTTGTGTCCTTGTGAGTGGTGTACCTTTTTCAAAGAAGCCATTCATCTTGTGATTATTGGTTTAAGTTCACTGTCGTTTTGCCTCGATATTGTTTTAATTGGATTTGTTGTTATATCTATTTTTCAGAACCATAAAACCTAAAAAAAAAAAAGATTCTTCTTTCCCCATTTTCATAATTCTCTTGTTTCCTCGAGTTACGTCTAGTGCATGCGCACTCGTTCTTCTAGATCATTGAGTCCTTTTCGTGATCTAGCAGAAATTCCTAGAAGACGTTCTCATAGACGTGTTGCCCAAATAGTCGAACCCGAGATTCGTACTATTTCAAACAACAATATGGCAGACGAACGAACTATGGCGGAAATGCTCCAGGCACCTACCGAGGGTTATGGAGATGCCATCGTTTTACGGTAATCAATTTGATCATCGAATTAAAGACACATTTGATCCAACTTGTGTCTACGAATCAATTCCACGGGTTTGATCGAGAAGACCCGTATGCACACATCCGTTGGTTTAACAAGTTGACCTCAACGATCAATTTCAAAGATGTACCACAAAAAGTGATCAAGTTGATGCTATTTCCATTCTCACTTGAGGGGCAGCCCGAATTTGGCTGGAAAAAGAACCCCCTCGATCCATCGAAACTTGGGAGGATCTTGTTCAAAAGTTTGTCAATTATTTCTTTCCTCCATCAAAGACAACTAATCTTAAAATGAAATCTGGATTTGGTCAAAATTTCGATGAAAACTTTGGAGAGGCATGGGAGAGATTCAAAGATCTCCTCAGGAAACGCCCCCATCATGAATTCACGGAGCTTCAACAAGTTAATATCTTTTATAATGGGTTGAACGGTAACGATCAAGATTCTTTGAACGCAGCCGCAGGTGGCAATATCTTGAATCGTAAGCCTAAAGATGTGATTGAGATTTGCGAGATAAAATCAAAAGTTCCTATTTCTCGCAACAAAGTCAATATTCCGAACACTCCTGCTTCTTCATCCGGTAACTCTTCCGAGTTAGCCGCTCCGTTAGCCGCTCTAACGGACGTCATCCGTTGTATGATGAAAGAGGTAAGGAAATCAAAAGCGAAATTCATAAGCCGGAACCAATCAAATCCGTGAACAAAGTGTGTGAAACTTGTAGTGGTCCACACGCGTATTATGATTGTCAAGCAACCGATGCTTCTTTTTACCAAGCTCCCGTAGCTTCGGTAAACCACAATCAATACCGACCACAAGCTGATCCTCACTACCGTGCACCTAGCGGTATGACACCACCTGGTTTTCCTCCTGTGCAAAACCATGGCAATCAAAAACGCTTTGTTCCGAATCAAGGACAAAACTTCAATAACTCTCAAAATTTCAATCAGAACCGGAACAATTTCAACCAACCATATCAAGATCCAAATCAGCAAAGTTATCAACAACCTTCTCAAGCTCCCCTACCAAATGACTTCATGAAAATTACTGAGTCAAGCATACGTTCAATGCAAACTCAGATCAATAACATGAGAGTTGAGCTAAAAAAGGAAATTGATACCTGGTATGTGCTAAAACACATACCTTTTCATTATCAAAACTGACCCAAAACAACCAAGGAAAAGCCGTTTATTGCTTATATTTGTGGTTTTCTTGAGTTTGTGCTTGTGCAGGTACGGATATGCAAAAACACGCAAAAAGGATCCAAATCAGATGTAAATCCGAGCACGAGAGATCAAGAGAGTTTTAGCTGAGCCGAAAGGTCAAGATTGTGTATTTTGGAAGATTTTATTCTCTAAAGATGATTTTTGAAGTCTCAGTCAAGTTTGAAGAAAAGTCAAGATTAGTCCCTGAGCTTTGAGCTTTTGTCAGAATTAAACCCTTGGAAATTCAGAAAAGTGCAAATTGGCCCTTGGATTATTTGAGATTTACAAGATTAGTCCTTAATGAGCATTGTCAGAATTTCACTTTTGGTCCCTGAAGATTCAATTTATACAAGTTTGGTCCCTTAATAATTCAATGGATCATTTGTTACAATTCAAGTCCAAAACTAAACTTAAACCTTCGGCCCAATATGGTATTAACCATGATCCGAGCCCAATCTCAACACCAAGCCACCCCGTTAGTTATTTAAACCCGAAATACCCAAAACCCGTTCATTAAACCCGGTCAACAACCCATTTTCTTGGTCAAAAACCCAAACAAGTATTAAAAATTCACCCCGCGCCACTTTTTGCCCCTTTTTACCAGATAATAAGAACCCTAAGTTACCTCAGAGTCAATTGGTCAAATTAACTGAGATTAAGGGCAAATTTGTACTTTCTTCTGACAATTCACTGACACATGGGTGTCCAGGTCATCAATCCGTGTGCTTACTGCCACGCCCTGCTCTCCCATTGGCTGTTGAGACGTGGTATTAATGATCCAAGGGTTGTGATGAGAAGAGAATGCGTGGGATTCAATCCAAGGGTGTACAAGAGCTCAGAGAAAGCACAAAGGAAGGATTTCCAGAAGTTTCCAAGCTCAAGCTCTCTTATAAATAGACCTCTTCTATTTCACATTTGATATCTCTTCCTTTTCATTTTCAGTAGCTTTAGTGTAGTTATTAATCACTTTTAATTGTTTTCTTTGTATTTCTTTTTCAATTTCAGTATTGTATTAAGATTTTGAATATTAATGAAATTTCCATTTTAATCTAAAAAGTTATGTTATGTTATTAAACTGTTTTAAAATTGCTTATTAATCTTATTGTAATTGATAATAGCTTATTATCTAGTTTCATCAGTTTATTTCTCAATTCTCTCAAAAAAAAAATAAAAAAAATCAGAAAAATCAATGAAAAATAAAAAATCATATCAAAACTTTTCTATGTAATGATTTATACTTAGCTACTGCTTCACTTAGGTTCATGTAAGCTTCTCATAGCTTATTGTGAGCTTATTTCAGTTCCAAACTCAATTCACAAAATATCTCAGCTTATACAGTTGCTACAGTGCTTGTTCTGGTCTGCTGATTTTAGATCTGGATTTGGATGATAATGATGCTGGTTATTGGTTGAGATCTGAGCTGGAATTACATTAGGTTAGGGGTTCTAGTAGGTTAGAGTTACTGTTCCATTGGTACAAGCCATAGTGGCTAGGATATTTTGTAAGTGCTCAAATCTGTTCTACTTGTTAACTTCTGAATCTGTATTTTGCATTTGAATTTAGTGATAATTTGTGGTTATTGATCTGAGTTTTATGTTTGTTTAGTATAATTTAGACTTAATCTGTCATTTAGATCTTTTATCATTTTTAAACCAGTGTTTGGATTAACTGTTATTAGAGTGATAGAGATTAGCTTATTAGAGTTTAGTAGTTGATACAAGTCTATTTAGGTATTTGATAGTTGTTCTAAGTGTTGATTATAGCAGTTTTACTCTAAAAGTCAAACTCACTTTGTTATTGATCTAGAATCTGTGTCTGTTAAATTCAGTAGCTGATAACTTGCATCTAGGTTCAAATCAAGTAGCTCTAGCTAGCTGAAATCACTAATAGCCTTTAAACATCCTAATCAGTGAATTACTTTGCATTCAAATCTCATTCTAGTCAAACCTGCATACTGTTCTAGAAAGTCAAAATCCATGTCTGATCAGAGTTTTACAGATCTTGCATCCATTGCATAATGTTCATTTTAGACAGTTAGAGTCTCATCTTTGGTCCACTTGCAGTGTTCTAGGTGGTCTTCAAGACCCTTTATCTTTTTTGCATTTAAGCTTGTCTGAAGAGCTTATAGATAAGCTCAAACATTGTACCTGTTTCACTGTTTTGCTGTACAGCAACTTGTCCCTATATGCACCCTTTTTGTTTGATCTTCAACTTCTTAATTACTAGTTCATATTAGCTAAAATTTTGGATTTAGACTCTCTGCTAGGTTGTCTTGAGATTCCCACAGTTGGTTTCCCCTCTAGCTTATTGGATAAGCTGATGTAGCAGCTTAAACATAGGACCAGTTTCCTGATTTGCTTAAGTGGTCAGTTTGCTTAAAATTTGGTAGATCACTGTTTAGGTGTTAGGATTAGTTGCAAATAGTTGCTTAGGAGTAGTTATAGTATAGTTTAGCCTCAGTATCAGTTTGGTTTACTCTTGTGCTTATTTGCTTATTAAAAAGTGCTTATTCCCCACTAGTTTACATAGCAGCCTTAGATTCTTCCACATAAGACCAAGTTTTTACATTTTTCTCATCTTTAGAATAATATTTTAGGATTTCCCTGAAATTTTCATAATTTTTAGACACTGTTTAGTATTTTTCTTATTTAAAAATAGTTTTTAATCATTTTAAATTAGCTTTAATTGCAAATAATTGAGAAAAAGTTCCAAAAAATAATTTTTAAATTTTAATAGTTTAAGATAAATATAAAAAGCATAAAAAAGATTTTTCCTTATTTTTCTCCTTTTATTTGGTATTTTCCACTATTTAAATTAGATTAAAATAGAATTAAATTCATAGAAAATAGGAAATTAATCTGAAAATTACAAAAATAGTTTAGAAAAGTCTTTTATGTTATTTTAGATTTTTGAAAAATAATTCCATAATTTTCACCTTTGTTTTGATAATTTTTTAGTTATTTAGTTTTATATTTAAAGTTAATAATTAGTTTTTAATTAGAATAAAATCAAGAAAATTCCTAAAAAATAGTTTTAATTCATAATTAGTTTTCTAATATCATTTTTAGTATAAAAGTTATTTTAGGTTATTTTTAGGAGTTAGATTAGTCGTTTTTGCTTTTTATTCGCGTTTCTATTAATTCCCGTTTTTGCGTTTTAGCATAGAATTATGTAGTTTGCCATTATTTTTAGGATTTCCCGTAGATTAGATGTTCCTTTTACTTTCCTTATCCCGTAGTTTAGATAATATCATCTTATGCCCCTTTTCTTATTCGAATCCCGATTATTGAGACGTGAGTTGGAAATTCCATTCAACCCTCGTTCGGAACGATCTCGGTGCTCAAACCTAACACGTTTGAGTTACCCACATACTACACACTTCTCTATTATTGGTTTTCTCTTGAAATCAATTTTTGGCGCCGCTGCCGGGGATTGTTTTGGACGAAATCAATTTTTGGCGCCGCTGCCGGGGATTGTTTTGGACGAAATCAATTTTTGGCGCCGCTGCCGGGGATCGAATGTTATCGAAATCAATCTTCGTTCGATCCACGTTATTGTTATGGGTGTGGAGATATGGTAGATTCGTCGAATGGTTTTTATTGTCCACGGTGTATGGGTGTTGGGGACGTTTTCATCGACTTTGATGAAAAACTTAATCAACATCAACACAACATTGAAAGTATGTGTAGAACTCTCTTAAGTGTGATTCAAGCTCGACAAAGTGTTAATGAAGAAACCGTTCAAGTTATCGAAGATGATCACACTATTCCGAAGCTACCCGAAGAACCCACCGAGGGTCACGGATACGATTTTTTTGAACTAAATGCTTTAAATCACGACATTGAAAAACTTCAAGCCTTGTCAAAAATATCGAAAATGAATGATAAGTATAAAGAATCCTCGATTCCTACTCCCTCTCCGATGAGGGAGATGGAACATATTTCTGAACCCGAGGTGATTCCCGTTTGTACTCTCGACTCTAATCCGAAGAATTCTAGAATCGATCCTTATCTTTCACGATTCACTGTTACGAGTCCGTTGAGTTACAACAAAACGGAACGAACTTATGAGCTTAAAACGATTTCTAAACAGAAAGAACCGGAGACTACAACGGAAGTGGTGGAACTTGCTAGCTCTAAGAGCACACCACTTGTCCCACTTCCGGATTCTTATCCCTCTCCCGTTTTTGAGCCTTTCATTTCCGACCCTTCCCCTTCACTCACGCCGGTTGAGAGAAGTGACGTTCTTATGGAAGAGGTCGATGATTCTATTGTTACAGACATTATTGCACCCGTTGACTCTTTCATAATGGGGGATGAGCATCTTAGTACTATTCCGGAAACGGAAGAGACTAGTGTTGAGATCCTTATCCCAATCCCAAGAGAGTCTGGGGTTGTTGATATTTGTGATGAGCCTTCTCTTGATATTTTGAATGATCATGTTGAGATGTTCTCCGATTCCGATGATGATTCTTATGGAGACATCGATTTTGTCGACGATTTACCTTCTGAGCCCGTCTATATTGAAGAAGAGAATGATTTTGAGCCAGAAGAAGAAGAGATTGAGCTCAATGATATTGAGATCGAGGATCCAGCATTACGTCAAACATTGTCAAATGTTTATCTTCTCATTTCTATAATTGAAGCCCTTAACGATAATTCGAGTTCGCCTCCTATCTCCGTTAAAGATAGTGATTTCTCTCCCGAGCTTGAGACTTTCCGATTTGATGAAGAGATTAGTGGCAATCCCACTATTGATGATGTTTATCCTCCGATTCTTGAGAAATTCTACTTCGATATTGATGAGAACAAGGTTTTTCCCGATACTCCAACAAATGACCCGATCATTGAGGAAGTCGACTCATTTCTTGCTCTTGATGACCCAATACCACCGGGTATTGAGGATGTTGTTATGAATGATCCCGACGGGGATATGGTGTTTCTTGATGGACTTCTTGACTCTCCTTCTTCTGATGAGTCCACCATCACGTATCCCGTTGAGCCTGCATGTGAAGACAA
>OU343216.1:24043751-24081861 GCA_910596185.1 Chrysanthemum makinoi
CATGTATCATAAACAACCAGCAATTATAACTATATTCTCTCATTAAAGCGACTAAACTAGCATCCTCATGTGAAATGTGGCTTGAAATTACCATGTAGTAGGCAAGATCAAGGATGGGGTGATTTAGAACATGAATATCCGCGTCCTTGTCAAAGGCAGAAACTGCAACCTATTGCACATAATAAAATTGGTTATTAGGCAAAATTAATGAAAGTCAGGATAAAAGCATGCTTTAGACAATTATAGCTTACCATCACACATCTTATCAAGAAACATGTGCAGCAAATTCCTGTCACAAATCCCACCTGTCAAAAAGGAGAGCACACAGACGTTTGAGTCATAGATTCTTCATATCCACAAGCCAAAAGATCTTATTATTATGATCAAACTAACTTGCTTCAGTAATTGAATAAAGCAGAGGAGGTAACTTTAACCATAAACTTTCGAATGGGTTACTTAAGTTGTGTTTAATCTTATACGAGGCAAATCAATTAAATTAACTAAAAGGAAACTGATCAAACAGGCTGAAAGTGCCTTAAAGTCTATTTCCAACGCTTACAACACTCTAAATTGCTGTAATTCAACCTATCATGAAAACAACAAATAATTCATCCCAAATTTGCAAGAGTGCAGTTCTAGATACGAATACAAGAAATTCAGTTTGAAGGATAAAGAGACAACTTAGTCAGTCTTGTATCTTTGTATATTAATTACAAAGTATGAACTATAAGTCCATATAAATCTTAAAGCTTCAGATGCCCAATTTTTCTGGATTTACAAATGAGGACCTCCCACACCCTACCCTGCTCCGTCAGGATTGGGTATTGTTGATGTTGAAATGAGGACCTCCCGAATTTCTCGAGAACACATTATACTCACATAGTGAAGGTTAAAGCACTTTTATATTTGTAACTTTTATTTGAAAACCTAATTTCCATCTATATTTGCAAATCACAACAAACATTATAACCTATGTTCGGAAAGATGGGTCTGAAATATTATAATTCAATGCAGATACTGCCTTGTTATTTGAACTCTATTAACTTGGCTACAAGCTCCAACAGTAAAAATATCAAAGATGTAAAATAGATAACCTCATGCAGCTTTTTTTGGCGACCTCTGGATTCAATTGGAAAGCGCCGAAGCATGCCAAACAACCTTTACGAAGAAACAAACATATCAAACAAATAAAATTTGGCTTGGTGGGGAAGAGGGGTTTCACATCATGTAGAAATGAATGTTTATAACTCAATACCTTCCACCATATATAATGAATCCCAGAGCAGCACATAGGGAGATAACTGCATAAACGGTAAAGCTATTTGCTTAAATAATGACAGTGATGCCAAATGCAGCACTAAAAATCTAATAGATGATGCACTTCCAACCTACGCATAAATCAACCACATTTGTGGCCAAAGATGTACCATGTCCTTACCTGAAAAGAAGAGTTCAGCAACCTCGATAGCAAAAGAACTTTTGTTGAATTTCATATATATCCAGATGCATATCTGAGTTAGAAAACAATTAGAATGTAATTTAAAGGTACAATTGCAGGTCTGAACAATTGTGAAATTCAGAATTACCTGGAGGAAGTATACAGCTCCATTGACAATGAAATATGCAGGTCTCAATTTATCAGCTGGAATGCTTCTTGCCTAATATCAATAAAATAGATTAAAAACTAAGGGATTGACATTAACTAAACCATTAGCTAAAGCCATGCTAATAAAGTGTAGATTTTTGTGATTAAAGGCAATAAAAAAACTGTACTCAAATTTCTTAATGACAGTACCTGATGGTATATCTCAGCCCAGAATAATACAAGTAGTGTGTATGTCGAGAAAAATAGAAGACCAGGAAGATCCAGGAGTATCATATCTAACAACTGCAGGAGTCACGGTACTAATGTTAGGCCAATTGCCACTAGAGAGACCTGAGAGGTGACTTTTAGCATATAATTACTTGACAAAAGACGGAGTTCAATGTCTCATAACAGATAATTTTCTATTCATTTAATCCATTTCTCGTATCATTTGTGGGCATTTTACCATAAATAATGGAGGAAAATGGGAAAAACAAAGTACTTACTATTCAGCATAGCAAATAACATCATCAACGTTATTAGAGAAGTAAAATATCATGAATATTAAGTGAGTCAATTAAAATGTAACCGAGTAACTTACCTTTGGCCTGTAGTGAAAAACACTCCAGTAGAATCCAAACTCAACAGCTCGCACTGTGTAAAAAAGACATATATATATGATTAAATAAACTGATATATTACAATGTGCAGAAATAGTCGAAATGAATTGCAACCTTACATCCATTAACTACAAAATTCATCAAGTGGAAAACCTTTTGTGTCGTCCAACCATATTCAGGTACTCTCAATTGAATGCGAACAAGTTGCACCTGCATATTCAGTTAAAGACGTTCACTTAAGAAGCAACTAAAACTATATAAGGGATGTATAAATTAATAAATCAGTGACTGTGCAGCCTAGTATCACATGGGCATAATATTTTTCGCCATGAACTTGACATAAGATACATTGTGCCAAAATAGAGGAAGGGAATAGATATCTTTATGTACAAGTTTAAGCTTTAAATTGCATGACCATTAAGTTGGTATTTTACTAAAAACTTAAAATCAGATGTAAAAATGCAATTACGATTCGGATATTGAATTATAAAAATGAAAATCAGTTATATAACGCAAAACTCTAAAAACACGATTAGTTTGGTTTGTAAGATTCAAATTAAGATACTCGTTTGTCTAATAAAAGCCCTACTTATGATTCTAAGTAAACATTCCATTAGTGATACAGAGAACTTCAATAAACATTTCAAGTATTCCAAAAAGAAAACAAAACACCATGCTCCCATACGTGATGTAATCAAAAGCAAAAACTAATGTAACTTAAAAGCCAAAGCTATTCAACAACCCACAAGGCCACAACAGTATTTAAGATTAATTTGGATCCACGACAAACAGTCGGCCCAACCTACCACAAATCATAACAGTAAATCCTTCATTTCAAAACCATGACTATACTACACATTTAATATTTGAGGGAGAATTGCATATATACCCACTAAAACTCAAATATTTGCATATTTCCCCAAAATACAAGTTTTCAATGCATGATTTACAATGCAACTTAAGCATGTTTTGGGTATATATGCAAATATGCAAGTTTTAATGGGTATATATGCAATTGCCCCAATATTTGAATAGGTCTTAGTTTCTGAACTCAAACACTGCCATTACCTCATGGTAAGTTTATGTATTAATGCTTACACTCTTTTGTATAAGTGAGAGCTTATTGTATCCCTCAGAATTGAAATTAACTCCTTGCCAATTTTGCATCATAAAAATGACTTTTTAGTTCAGAAGACGCAAATGACTTTTTGGCATCTTTTATTGAGTTCTGAATTTTTTGCAAGTGACATAAGGCCTACTTTGTGAACACCAACCGAATGTAGAAGCTATACTTTTAACTTTAAAACCAAACCTAATGCTTAAACCGATATACATTTTGTTCATAATTAGGTATCAACGTCTCAAATGTAGCTTGTACCTTACCACCTTCAATGAAGTCGCCAAACCATAATTCTTCAAAAGCTCAAATCTCATAACCCAAGACTATTCTAACTTAACATAGCTCGTCTGATTTCTAAAGCCCATATACATTTCACCTAACTAGTTAAAAGTAACTCCAAATACACTCAATAATCAAATTATAACACGCATTCTAACTTAGACGTTTAATATAGGTCAATGGCTACTTTTAAGCATGTAATTCACTTTCACGTAATAAAGTGTAACTACCACCAAAGGGCTTGTAGCTTAACGGTATCCATACAGTCTCAGATGCTGTGGGCCAAGTCGACAATTGTGTGTTGTGTTTGTAGTGTATATAGGGTATGTTTAGCAAGGAGCGTTTAGCGTTTTGAATTAAAAGCTCGTTTGGCAATGAGAATTTTATCTTTTGTTTTTTTTTCCATTCTAAATACTACTTTTTAAAAGCATTTAGATATTAGCTTTTTTTTGTCATCTTTCACTTTATAATCACAGGCTAAGTTACCAAACACTTTTATAAAACGAATTAAATATATACCGCTAATTCTAACACCTATGCTAATTGTGCCAAACATACCCTACGTAACTAACTTTCCAAATTGTTGAAAAGGTGTAATTGTAAACTACTTCTAATAGACTAATACTAAAATCTACCGCTTATTTTGCCAAACATAAACGTCAACTAACTTTCCAAAAAAGTGACGCCTGTTTTAGGTCAAAAGTAGTTTTAGAAACATTAATTTATAGCAACAATTAAATTAAATCAAACACAAGCCCAAAATAAACACTATGTCACACTCCTCATCATTCATCAACTAATCAAAACATACAAATTACAAGCCCTAATAAAAGTCAAATATCGAAAATTAGTTTATTAAAAAAGATCTAATAATTTTTTTTACCAAAGCAATTAAACCAACGAAGGCATAAGCAGCACAGAGGACATAAAAAACACCGTCCTGCCACTCCTTCGAATCATCGATCTCATTCCACCATTGGATAAGAAACTTTCCGGATTGATACTCGATGTCGGTGATCAAGCTCGTTCGAAGCGATGATGATGACGTCATTGTTGTTGTTGTTGAATAGTGGATGATTAAGATGAGAGTTAAGATGGAGATTAGCTCAAAGATGGAAGGTTGTGGAGATGTGAAGGAGTGTGACACATGTGAGAGAGAGAGACAGTGAGATTAGATTTTTTTTATTATTTTTATTTGATGTGAATTACGTAATAAAATAAGTACGTGTAGATGTATACCTACCCTATACGGACACAGATACCGCACGCACGCTTCCAAATAGATACCTACTTCCACCGGAGTCTTTCGAGTTGCATCACCTCCACAGAGTAAAATACATTCTTCTTCCTTAATTTTGTACACACGCATCATCCTGAAATAAACTGTCTTTTTCATCATGACGAATTCAAATAAAAGATTTTATAGCCTAAATCAAAACCTGTTTTTCATCTTGACACTATTTATCTCTTAATAAAAAAAATAAAGAGAGTACGTGTAGTGTAGTGTAGACCGTAGATGTGTACCTACCCTATGTAGACATAGATACCGCACGCACACTTTTAAATACCTACTTTCGCTTTCGTATAAATTTTTGGAGAAAATGGGTTAAAAACTTAAAAATCAAAACAAAAATACAAATTAAATAAGAGAAAATGACATAAATGCAGAGATTAAGTGTATGTTTGGCACGGAGCTGTATGGAGCTTTTAGAATGATGGCGGTGAAGAATGAAAGATTTTAATTTTTAATAGTTGTTTCTAAGAAACGAAATGTTAGATTTTTATTTTTGGAATGCTCATTTTTTCAATGTTTCTTAAGAAGTTGAGTTGTCACGCCCGCCAACCACGCTTCACCGCTACTTTTTGGAAAAACACACCTCTAAGTCATAGAATAGCAAAATATTTAAAATGTACCATTTTGGTATCGCGTAATTTTTTAAAGTTATAGAATTACAACGTATTTTCATAAATGTTCTAATTCGCAGACGTGACGACGACGCCACACGCTATAAATAGTGTCACGCGTCAAACTTTCTAAGATGCATACACGTCATCGTCATATATCAAATTTTAATACTTATGAAAATATGTTGCTATTTTACAACTTTAAAAAAGTACACGTACTAAAACGGTACACTTTGAAAAGTAAAATGTTATTCTACGACTTAATCCCTAAATAGTATAAAAAGTTGAAATGGGTTGAAGAAAATGTCAAATCCTACTCACTTCTCATTTTGGTAATGCTCAATTGCTCAACTTCACTCGTTGTTCGACACGTGTTTAATTATTTATTATTATATTAAGACTAAAATACACTGTTGGTCCCTAATCTTGTCTTAAAACATCACGTTGAACCAAAACTTGGCATTTTCGTCGTCGGGAGTCCTTTTTCCAAGTTTTATAAGTTAAACTAGTCCTTTGACCACTTTTCCCTGAGTCGGTGTTTGCTTTGTCTTTAGTCTAAGGGCACAAATGTCATTTTCTTATTTTGATTAAAAATGTCTGTATTATTTCCACATGTAATCTAACCCTCTTCCCGCCCATAAACACATAGACTGTTGATCGCTCCGAACGGTCTATCTTTTATTAGTCAACCACTTGTGAATGGTCAACCATAAAAGTCAAACAGCTCAGAACGCAATGCAATTAAGTCCAGAGGAGTATAGTGTATCCCCTGGTCGTTAAGTCCCAACGAGTGTGCGAATCAATAATCAAACGAATAGTGATCGGGAGGATTTGAACGGGAAATGGGTTATGATTATGAATAATTATACCTAAAGAGAAAGTTTATAAATTACAGGGGCTTAAATGCAAATTAAAGAAAATTAAAAAGCTAAATTATATTAAATAAACGCTATCACTATTTTTAAAATCTGATGTTTTTGATTTTTCTTTTATAAATTTTAAATTAAAACTACGTAACGCATAAAAAGAAAATGTGAAAATAAAACAATATTAATCCTAAAAATATAAAAATGACATTTTTACAAACCTAATGATAAGAGAAAATTTTGAGAAAAATAAAATTATTTTTATGACTATTTATTTAATTATTATTAATTAAAAACTATTTTTAATTATTTAATAATACCCTAAAATACAAGAAAATATGAAATAAAGTTAGAAAAAATAAATTATGACTTAGAAAAATCTAAAATAACTAAAGAGAATTTTAAAAACTAATTTTGTATTTTTCTGATTATTTTTCTATTTTCTATGAATTAAAAACTATTTAAAACTAATTAAATTGCTAAAAATTACAAATTTAACTAAGAAAAATCTGGAAAAATATTTTTTGACTTTTTATATTTATCTTAACCTAGGAAAAATGAAAACTTATTTTTTTGAAACTTTTCTGATTTAATTGTATTAGAAGCTAATTAAAAATGCCTAAAAACTGTTTTAAATAAAGAAAAATAGCAAACAGTGCTAGAAAAATATGAAAAATTCAGGAAAAGTCTAAAATAATATTCTGAATCTAAGAAAAATATAAAAACTATGGCTTATGTGTGAGAATATGAGGCTGCAGTGTAAACTGCTTGAGAATAAGCACTTAGAATAAGCTAAAAAGCTCTAGAAAGCACCAATTCATTAATACAGCTATTATATGCTAAAACTAACTTAAAGAAGTTGGTTACAACTAATCCTAACCACTAATGATGCACTAATCAAGATTTATGTTAACTGCTTTTTAACTCAAACAATCCTTAACCCCCCTATCTTTAAGCTGTTGCACAAGCTTATTTAATAAGCTATAGTCAAAAACAGAAGTAACACCCTCTAGTCCACCAACCAAAGACCATCTAGACCAAATTTGAAGTAATGATAAGCTATATTGAAGCCTTGAGAGCTTCTGCAAGAAGGGGAGGTTCACATTCAGTGATGCTGAGTGTGAACAGGGCAACAAAGGGCTTATTGAGCAGCTTGTTTATAGCTTAAGAATAATTCCATAAATTCTCCAAAATTCATTTATCAAAACTAGACCAACTGAAGTTGTAAAATCCAAAATATCACTTGATTTGATCCAATAATGAATCAATGAAAAATTCCTCCAACCTTGGTGAAAAATGACTTTTTCACTTTTTGACTTTTGAAGCAGTTTTGAAAAGTTGACTATTGTGAGATTTGATCTCTCAACACAGGTTAAATTTGATGTTATATGATGAAAGAAGACCAAATTAAGCTATCTGTATTAATCCTACTCCTATGTTCAAGCTTTTGCAACTTAAATCCAACAGATAAGAACTCAAAACAGATTGAAAAGGGGTTTTGACTTAATATGCAGAATAGATGCAAACTCAAGGCTACTATAAATGCAACTAACCTATATAAGCTTATAACAGCTCACTTAGACCACTGATCTAACCTCTATCACAGATCTATGGCCTAGTGCCAAACAATCCTTAAGATGTTAAAATGCAATCTATTCTATATCTATCCTTAAATCTAATCAAGACAGCTTACTAACTATGATCTATTATCAAAATTGAACTAACAAATGTAATAATAACAATAAAAACAAACAGATTACTACTGAACTAATAATGTGGCAGAACAGATATGAAAGAAACAGATTCTAAACACTTACAAGTGTCCAGCCACTATGGCATGCAAATCAGCAAAGTACCACTAACCTAAATCATTTTCAACCCAAATAACTCTGGTCTAAACCATTTCCATACCCAGTATCAGCAATCCATGTTGGCTCTTCAAAATGGGGGCAGTTTGACTTGTTGACCAATTTTTGCTTTTGAGTAAATGAAAAGTGCAACAACTATAAACCTTGAATAAGCTATAATTTAGCTTAACAAGGCTCAAACAAACAGTGGCAAAGCTTGTTAGAAGCTCTTAAGAGGATTTGAACTTTTTTTTTTCTTTCAACTATTTATTTTCTGAATTTTTTTTATGTTTTTGATTAATAATGAGAACGAGCTGCAATTATTTTTGAAATAAGCTGGAATGAACCAAATTAACTCTAATAAGCAATATTAAGTAACATTAAAAGATTAAACACTGATTTTACCACAAAGCTAAATTTCATTAAAAACTTAACAAAGAAACTGAGGTTACAATGGAGGTTACAAAAGCTTAATATAACTTGAAAACATTAAAACTGGAATTACACTAGCTACTATAATAATTTTAACTAAAAAAACTACTCCTTGTCTTTTGCCTTCTCTTCTCTCTATATAGTCAACAAAAAGCTTCCCTTTGAGACTCTGAACCTTTCCCACCAATAAAATTGGCCGTTGGATGATCTGACTCCTTTTTAGCCGTTGATTTAGTTTTTGGCGGGAAAACGATTTAGCAACTTGGGACAGGATTGAGTGCGAGGGAGAAGGAAGCATTAATTGCTTCTTGGATTGTTGGGTGAGGTGGAGTGATAAGGGTGTGGCTTGGTGATGTGGAGGTATGGAAATGGTGAGTTGTTTTGCAGATAGTTGGTGAAGAAGGAGAAAAAACAAGGGGCGGTTTTATTTTTAAACGTGGGTTGGGATAACGGGTTGGATGGGTAAACGGGTTGTGGGTTTGGACTGGACCGGGTATAAAGGGTATTGGGCTTTAGGATAGAATTAGATCCAATGGTGTAGTTAAGGGACCAAAACTGCCAAGTCTGATTTTCCAGGGACCAATAATGTACATTCTGAAATTATAATCCAAGGGCTAAACTTGACAATCTCCAATATTCCAAGGACCAAACTTGTCATTCTCAAATAATTTAAGGGCCATTTTTGCCACTTTTGAAACTCAAAGGACTAAACTTGTAATTTCTCAAAACTTTTGACATTTTTCACCAAAGGACTAATTATGACAACTTATGATTTCAAAAGGACCTTTGGTGACTTTTCTTATAAAATAAGTGCTCAGGGACTATTTTTGACAACTTTTGAAACTTGGGGGACTAAAACTGCCAATTATGCAAACTTAGCTCATTTTTCATCTGATTTTAAACATTTTGCATCTGAAACATATAAAATGCAATTTTGAGATATTTTCAGTATTTTGATGCATTTCTGAGCATTTTAAATGTTTTGCAGTTCAGATTTGACTAAAAATGATGAGTATTTATACACTCATCAATCCCTCACACTAAACTATTGCTAGTCCCTAGCAATCTTTTGAGAAAAACTTAATGGATTTGAATCTCTTTACCAAAAGCCATTACTTATGGAGTAGCCAATTGTTTCAGTTCAAGTAAGAACTATGGTACACTGATAACCATATGATTTTGAGCAAATCACCAGCTTCCAACGGATTTGATTTGTCTTTACCAGAAGCCGTTTGCTTCTGGACTAGCCAACTCTTAGATAAAATATCTTTGGTGAGCTGATTACCAATTATGGTTTTCCAACTGCCTTTACCACAAGCCATAAACTTGCGGGCTAGCCAACTCTTCACTAATTAAAGATATGGTGAGCTAAACACCATACAATTTTGGGCAAATTGCAAGCCGTCAACGGATTTGAGATATCTTTACCAAGAGCTGTTTGCTCTTGGATTAGCCAATCCTTTTGTTTATTAGACATGGCGGACCGATAATAGAAGTGAGTAAGTGCAAAACACTTACTCCAAAAAAAAAAATTGGCCAAAAATGGGGGAAATGGGTGGTATAATTACATGATAAAATTCGTGAGAATTCCCCCCCACACTAGAAATGAATATTGCCCTCAATATTCAAATTACCGGCTGTTATGCCGAAACATAGAACGTAAAAGGGAAATACTACGGGCATTATTTTTGAAATTATATATATATATATATATATATATATATATTTAGATATATATACAACATGTGGGGCAACTCCCCCACACTAGGGTGGTACACATGGGTGAAAACCCATGTTTAACTACTGTTTTTGATTACCGAGTCGCTAGCTTGACTCGACCCCACTAATTAAGTTGTTCATGGGGAAGTAAGTGGAAGAGACAATCTCCATCAGACTTTCATTCAAGATGTTTGTATAAACATTGAAGTACGTGAAAGTTCCACACCGATGAGATATACATAGAACCGGCTCAAACATGATAAATGAAAATGCGGGATCAAAGATAGTGTCTTCATTCCCGAAGGAGTGAAGAAGAGAGGAAGTCACTAGGTAGGTGAAGAAAAGAAGGAAAATCATGATGACGATCATGATAAGATCTTCTTCCTTAGGATCAAGTGCAGTTGCACTCGTTTGGATTTTATCGATTGAGCTCTTTGGTTTGGAAAGCATCTCGGGAGGGAGGGTTGGAAAATTTGTCATAGAAATACAAACTCTCATGATTGAGAACTTTTCCCCCCGATCATGATTTTTGCCATCCAAGCGATCATACTCCGGCGGAGTCATGATATGAGTGAGTTCACCGGCGAACTCCTCATGAAGAGAATCATTCACATGATGTAAATATGTGAATTCTTGTTCCATTGTGGACTCATTACTATCCTCAATCTGAGTATCAAAGAGTGGATTCTCAGAAATTAAAGTGAATTCAGAGTCGAATTCAAATAGAGGATTGGTGAAAGTAGCTTTGAATGTTTCAGAAACAAAGTGATCAACATTCTCTATTGGACCGCTGTTGGGATAAGAAGTGAGTGAACGATCATTATCAAGGAGACTTTCAGTTTCTCCCAGATCGGCTTTGAAATCAAAGAGACTATCATCACTTTCCGATGAAAGTGGATTGATGTGAGTGAGTTCATCGGTGAACTCCTCAAGAAGATGATCAGATCGCATCGTGGAAGTGATGCCTCAACATACTCAATGTTTCCATAAGAAGCATAGTCTTCGCTACCATCGGAGAAAGTCTCAAATTGATCGTTTGAACACTCAAGAGGGAAAGAAGAATCACACATATGATCGAAATTCCCGTGACTCTCTCGGGACTGGGACAAGGTCCTCAACACTAGACTTTATGAATTCGTCCGATTCCTTTTCAGGAACAGTGTCAAGAAGCTCGGCCCCCATGTTCAGAGAGTGAGTAGGAGCTTTGGGTGTGATAGCAGTTGTTTGAGATGGAATCTCAACTGCTGGGATATCAACCTGACCGAGGGAGTTGAGAAATAATATTAAAAGGATAAAAACTCTCCTCGTCATCATCATATAGAGCTGCCTTAAGAAATTGGGAACGCCTTAGAGCTTCATGCTCTAGGACTAATAATTCTTCCCTAGATTTGCGAGCCTCTCGTTCTTCAGCTAGCAATTCTCCTATGGTTTTTGATGAGTGTGTAAATACTCATCATTTTTAGTCAAATCTGAACTGCAAAACGTTTAAAAATGCTCAGAAATGCATCAAAATACTGAAAATATTCCAAAATTGCATTTTATATGTTTCAGATGCAAAATGTTCAAAATCAGATGAAAAATGAGCTAAGTTTGCATAATTGGCAGTTTCAGTCCCCTAAGTTTCTAAAATTGTCAGAAATAGTCCCTGAGTCCTAATTTCAAAAGAAAAATCACCAAAGGTCCTTTTTAAATCATAACTTGTCAAAATTAGTCCTTTGGTGAAAAATATCAAAAGTTTTGAGAAATTACAAGTTTGGTCCTCCAAGTTTAAAAATTGGCAAAAATGGCCCTTGGAAATTTGAAAATGTCAAGTTTAGTCCTTATATTATTAAAACTTGTCACTTTTAGTCCCTTGGGGAAACTTTGCATAAATGGCAGCTGTGGTCCTTGTATTTTCAGAAAATTGCAAATAGGTCCTTGTGTATTATTAAACCCTTAACACTCTTGGCCTTGTCATAATTCATTTTGACCCCTGCCATAGCCTTTGGACCCTTACAACTTTTGACCCCCTTGATTATTAATACCCCGTCAACCTTTTCACCAAACAAACAAGCACCCGCCAAATCCTCTTCTTCCCACCCACTGCCTCAAGCAAACACTCAACCTCACCACACACACACCTCTCCTCCAGTCAACCTTCACCTCCCCTTGTTTCCTCCACCTCAACACAAAACAAATAACATTAAATGCAACCCTCCCCCATACACTCAATCTCTCCCAACAGGTCAAAAACCATTTTCCCGCCAAAACCAAATCTATGGCCAAAATGGCCTCAAGTCATCCAATGGCTAAGATAAAAGGTGGGATATGCTGAGAAGGCAAGTGGAAGCACTTTTGAAGTATAAATAAGTGAAGAAAGAGAAGCAAGAAAAAGAAGTAGTGTAGCTTTAGTTTAGAAAATGTCGAACTAGTTAATTTTCATTTTCCAGTGTTTAATTAAGCTTCCAAGTACTTTCTTATGTAATTTCAGTGTTTTATAAACCTTTTTCAGTATTTAATTTCAAGTATGAATTAAACTTATGCAATTTTCAATGTCAAGTTATCAAGTTCATCTGAATGATTGTTTGTAGTTGATGTTATGCCATATAAGCTCCCATATAAGCTTTTATAAGCTCATT
The DNA here is from genome assembly GCA_910596185.1 of Chrysanthemum makinoi. Classification (NCBI taxonomy): domain Eukaryota; kingdom Viridiplantae; phylum Streptophyta; class Magnoliopsida; order Asterales; family Asteraceae; genus Chrysanthemum; species Chrysanthemum makinoi. The sequence continues at coordinate 24,056,743 of OU343216.1, forward strand.
TTAGCTTAATATTTACTCAGAAATTCATTACTCAGATTATCATTTCAAAATTCCATTTGGTCAACGAAAGTCAACTGAGGTGGAATTTGGTTTAGAAATGGATATGGGGTGATGCAGAGATGAACTTGGGTTGGATTAGACTAGATTAGGGTAGTTATGGTTCTGGTTTTAGCCTGCAAACAAGCTGGGTCCTTGTGAGTATTATTCTCATTTCCATTTTTAATTCAGTATTGCATTTTGTGCTTATACTTGAATCTGTGATCATTAGTAGTTCAAATCTGTTTAATTATAGCTAATTTAAGATATGAAACAGATTACTTGGTCTATAAGCTTGTTTTAGTATTATAAGCTTCAAAACAACCTTGTAAAGGGGTGTTTGGAACTGCTTAGTTATTCAAGTTAAAGTGCATTTGTGTCATTGTTATTAGTTGTTTCATGTTACATTAGCTCTAGATAGTTCATTTCAAGCATAAAAATCAGTCCTCTTTAGTTAAAAAGTCAAAATCATATTAATTTTGTCCTAGTTCATAACTCAAGTAAAATTTTAGATTGCAAAACTCATCAAATTAGCTTAAAACTTGTTAAAATAGCTTAAACTCACCTTAGTATAGCTTATTATAACATAATCAGTCATTAAAATCAATTTCAAGTTCATAAAAGTCAAACTAGTTCATTTTATAAAAAGTCAAAATTTCTAAATACCCGTTTTTGAATAAACTTTAGAATTTTATTGTGTACTTAATATTAAGGTTTAGCTTAAATCCTTTTGGGATATTAAAGTTTAGCTGCTTAACAAAATTAGAAAAATATAAGTTTACTTCTAACTAGCTTATTAAGTGCTTATTCATCAGCTTACTTTAGGTCCTTTTCTGAAAGCATGTCCTGTGCAAACAGTTAAAGTAATTGCTTATTCTGGCTTGTTTAGTGCTTATTTATAAGTCACTTTGCTTTTTCAGTTGTTAATATAGCTTATTATCATTTACTTAGCTTATTCTTCGTTAGCCTTTTGCTTATTTCTAGCTTTTTAGCCATTTTAGCTTAAATCCTTGTGCTTGTTCATTTTTTTGTTAACTGTTGGAATCACAAGCTTAAAACTCAGCTTATTGGTCGTTTTCATAAAGAGTTGTAGCTATAAAAAGTGCTTATTTAAGTGTGCTTAACAAGTTTCAAAAAGAAAAATCAAAAAGAAAAAAATAAAGTCCAAAAGAGTTGCTCAGTTCGAACCTGTGACCTTCACCATTCCCACGCTCCAACACACCACCACGAAACCAACTGCCTTGGGACTTGTCTTGGTTTAATCTTGCACAATTAAATACTTACCCCTTTGTTTTCATTTTAGCTTATACGTACAAACTAGCTTATTTCTAGCTTATTTAGACCAGCTTTTTCATGTTTTGTATTTTTCTTATCTTTGTAATAGTATAAAGTATTTTATCAAAAAGTTTCAGATTTTTCCTAAATGTTTTAGTATTTTTAATTAATTAATTAGTGTTTAATAGTATTTAATTCATAATAAAAATATAAAAGTCAAAAAAATATAAATCTTTTTTCTAAAATTTTCTTTTGTCATATAGTAGGTAAGAAAATTGTTTTTACATTAGTAGGCCTTTTATTTCATAAATTTTACGTTTTTGCTTACGCTCCAGCGTAATTTTTATAAATAACTTGCGTTTTCATTTTAAGTTACGTTTTTAGATAATTTAAGTTTACGTTTTAGTTAAAATAGTTTATTTAAGATATTTTGTTTTATAAAATCACTAAAACATCATTGTAAAAAATAGTGATAGCTTTTATTTAATATATTTTAACTTTTTAATTTCCTTTAATTTGTATTTAAGTCGCTGAAATTTATAACTTTTTCTTTAGGTATAGTCATCCATCAAAATCCTTGCTGATCACTATCCTTAGTGATCATTCTATCATCTGATCAAGTGTTCACACACCATTGAGTCTCCGTGGGACTTAACGACCCGTGAATTCATTCTATTCTCCAGAACTTCATTGTATTTGTGTTTTAAGCAGTTTTAAGCTGCTTACGGTTAGCCATTCACAAGTGGCTAGCTTGTGAGTAGCTTGCACTGTTTGATGTTTAGAATCAAATGGAAAGAGGGTAAAGGGATAAAGAATCAAAAAGGGTAAGAGGGTAAAGATGAATATTTTTGGGTTTTTGGATAAACATTTTGTAAATATAAGAAAGAAAATCTTTTTGGGTTTTTGTGTTTGTTGAAAACTGATTTTAAAATGTTTTGGGATTTTTGGATTTTTATAAGAAAATATAAACATATATAGATGGTATGAACAAGGAGTGAATATTCAAATCACTAATCTGCTAAACGTAAGATTATTAGCACAGCTCCCCGGCAGCGGCGCCAAAATTTGATCGCTCCGAACGGTCTATCTTTTATTAGTCAACCACTTGTGAATGGTCAACCATAAAAGTCAAACAGCTCAGAACGCAATGCAATTAAGTCCAGAGGAGTATAGTGTATCCCCGGGTCGTTAAGTCCCAACGAGTTGTGCGACTGAATAATCAAACGAATAGTGATCGGGAGGATTTGAACGGGAAATGGGTTATGATTATGAATAATTATACCTAAAGAGAAAGTTTATAAATTACAGGGGCTTAAATACAAATTAAAGAAAATTAAAAAGCTAAATTATATTAAATAAACGCTATCACTATTTTTAAAATCGATGTTTTTGATTTTTCTTTTATAAATTTAAATTAAAAACTACGAACGCATAAAAGAAAATGTGAAAATAAAACAATATTAATCCTAAAAATATAAAAATGACATTTTTACAAACCTAATGATAAGAGAAAATTTTGAGAAAAAGAAAATTATTTTTATGACTATTTATTTAATTATTATTAATTAAAATCTATTTTTACTTATTTAATAATACCCTAAAATACAAGAAAATATGAAATAAAGCTAGAAAAATGAAATTATGACTTAGAAAAATCTAAAATAACTAAAGAGAATTTTCAAAACTAATTTTGTATTTTTCTGATTATTTTTCTATTTTCTATGAATTAAAAACTATTTAAAACTAATTAAATTGCTAAAAATTACAAATTTAACTAAGAAAAATCTGGAAAAATATTTTTTTGACTTTTTATATTTATCTTAACCTAGGAAAAATGAAAACTTATTTTTTTGAAACTTTTCTGATTTAATTGTATTAAAAGCTAATTAAAAATGCCTAAAAACTGTTTTAAATGAAGAAAAATAGCAAACAGTGCTAGAAAAATATGAAAAATTCAGAAAAAGTCTAAATTAATATTCTGAATCTAAGAAAAATATAAAAACTATGGCTTATGTGTGAGAATATGAGGCTGCAGTAAACTGCTTGAGAATAAGCACTTAGAATAATCTAAAAAGCTCTAGAAAGCACCAATTCATTAATACAGCTATTATATGCTAAAACTAACTTAAAGAAGCTGGTTACAACTAATCCTAACCACTAATGATGCACTAATCAAGATTTATTTTAACTGATTTTTAACTCAAACAGTCCTTAACCCCCCTATCTTTAAGTTGTTGCACAAGCTTATTTAATAAGCTATAGTCAAAAACAGAAGTAACACCCTCTAGTCCACCAACCAAAGACCATCTAGACCAAATTTTAGGTAATGATAAGCTATATTGAAGCCTTGAGAGCTTCTGCAAGAAGGGGAGGTTCACATTCAGTGATGCTGAGTGTGAACAGGGCAACAAAGGGCTTATTGAGCATTTTGTTTATAGCTTAAGAATAATTCCATAAATTCTCCAAAATTCATTTATCAAAACTAGACCAACTGAAGTTGTAAAATCCAAAATATCACTTGATTTGATCCAATAATGAATCAATGAAAAATTCCTCCAACCTTGGTGAAAAATGACTTTTTCACTTTTTGACTTTTGAAGCAGTTTTGAAAAGTTGACTATTGTGAGATTTGATCTCTCAACACAGGTTAAATTTGATGTTATATGATGAAAGAAGACCAAATTAAGCTATCTGTATTAATCCTACTCCTATGTTCAAGCTTTTGCAACTTAAATCCAACAGATAAGAACTCAAAACAGATTGAAAAGGGGTTTTGACTTAATATGCAGAATAGATGCAAACTCAAGGCTACTATAAATGCAACTAACCTATATAAGCTTATAACAGCTCACTTAGACCATTGATCTAACCTCTATCACAGATCTATGGCCTAGTGCCAAACAATCCTTAAGATGTTAAAATGCAATCTATTCTATATCTATCCTTAAATCTAATCAAGACAGCTTACTAACTATGATCTATTATCAAAATTGAACTAACAAATGTAATAATAACAATAAAAACAAACGGATTACTACTGAACTAATAATGTGGCAGAACAGATATGAAAGAAACAGATTCTAAACACTTACAAGTGTCCAACCACTATGGCATGCAAATCAGCAAAGTACCACTAACCTAAATCATTTTCAACCCAAATAACTCTGGTCTAAACCATTTCCATACCCATATCAGAATCCATGTTGGCTCTTCAAAATGGGGCTTTGACTTGTTGACCAATTTTTGCTTTTGAGTAAATGAAAAGTGCAACAACTATAAACCTTGAATAAGCTATAATTTAGCTTAACAAGGCTCAAACAAACAAAGGGCAAAGCTTGTTAGAAGCTCTTAAGAGGATTTGAACTATTTTTTTTCTTTCAACTATTTATTTTCTCAATTTTTTATGTTTTTGATTAATAATGAGAACGAGCTGCAATTATTTTTGAAATAAGCTGGAATGAACCAAATTAACTCTAATAAGCAATATTAAGTAACATTAAAAGATTAAACACTGATTTTACCACAAAGCTAAATTTCATTAAAAACTTAACAAAGAAACTGAGGTTACAATGGAGGTTACAAAAGCTTAATATAACTTGAAAACATTAAAACTGGAATTACACTAGCTACTATAATAATTTTAACTAAAAAAACTACTCCTTGTCTTTTACCTTCTCTTCTCTCTATATAGTCAACAAAAAGCTTCCCTTTGAGACTCTGAACCTTTCCCACCAATAAAATTGGCCGTTGGATGATCTGACTCCTTTTTAGCCGTTGATTTAGTTTTTGGCGGGAAAACGATTTAGCAACTTGGGACAGGATTGAGTGCGAGGGAGAAGGAAGCATTAATTGCTTCTTGGATTGTTGGGTGAGGTGGAGTGATAAGGGTGTGGCTTGGTGATGTGGAGGTATGGAAATGGTGAGTTGTTTTGCAGATAGTTGGTGAAGAAGGAGAAAAAACAAGGGGCGGTTTTATTTTTAAACGTGGGTTGGGATAACGGGTTGGATGGGTAAACGGGTTGTGGGTTTGGAGTGGACCGGGTATAAAGGGTATTGGGCTTTAGGATAGAATTAGATCCAATGGTGTAGTTAAGGGACCAAACTACCAAGTCGATTTTCCAGGACCAATAATGTACATTCTGAAATTATAATCCAAGGGCTAAACTTGAAAATCTCCAATATTCCAAGGACCAAACTTGTCATTCTCAAATAATTTAAGGGCCATTTTGCCATTTTGAAACTCAAATGACTAAACTTGTAATTTCTCAAAACTTTTGACATTTTTCACCAAAGGACTAATTATGACAACTTATGATTTCAAAAGGACCTTTGGTGACTTTTCTTATAAAATAAGTGCTCAGGGACTATTTCTGACAACTTTTGAAACTTGGGGGACTAAAACTGCCAATTATGCAAACTTAGCTCATTTTTCATCTGATTTTAAACATTTTGCATCTGAAACATATAAAATGCAATTTTGAGATATTTTCAAGATATTTGATGCATTTCTGAGCATTTTAAATGTTTTGCAGTTCAGATTTGACTAAAAATGATGAGTATTTATACACTCATCAACTGTATTAATTTTCGTCCCAGAACTTTCGTTACAAGAATTATCAATTCACAAATGCTAATTGCATGTCACAAAACCCGTTTTTATTAATCAAAAAAACAAAACATGGATTTTACTCTATGGAGAGTAAGAAGACATCCAGGTTATCCAGTTGATGATACCGTTATGTACAACTCTGCTAAGAAGAAATACGGTATTGTTTTTATTTTGATTATAAACATTGGAATTTCTAGTTGGGGTATTTATTTTTTGGCAATTAACTTTTGAGAATGTCCTAAACATATATTGACATGTTTTCAGGTGGTAGATCTAATATGTTTAGCATGAGGGTTCATCACGGCGGTTTCTTTAAATACTGGCCTGGTAGAATATACATTGGAGGTATGGAAAATTTAGTTGATTTGGTTGATGTTGATAGTGTGTCATTTGAAGAGTTAGATGTTCTTATATATGAATTGGATTACGAGCTTGGTTCAAAAAATTACTATTACTTTGTTAAGCCTGGTAGTAATTTAGATGATGGTTTGTATAGCTTAAGTGAGAGTGCAAATTTAGAAATATTGAAAGATCTTGTTGATGACCATAAGATGATAGAAGCTTATGTTGAAAATGGTAAGACAACATTGGATGTTGATGAAATGTAACCAAAGTCAATTAGGACAGTTATTGTTGATGTGGATGCAACAAAGAAAAAGGCAACTCTTGCTATTGTTCCATATTGCTCAAACAAATTGTTCTTAGAAAATATTGTTAATAAATCTATAGTAGAGGATTTATGTCAGGTTACACATCAACCTTTGTAAGTCAATACTTTGGTACAATCTAGTCAGATGCCAAAAATAGAACCCTTGTTTTCATCTGTAGAGGTCTGTCAAACTGAAGATGTTGTAGGTGATGTCAACCAGCAAATAGATAAACATGTTGAGCATATTCAAATAGATACTCCTGAAGAGGTATGTCAAAATGATCAAGAGTTAAGTCATCAAGAGGAGAAAATATGTAATCCTGTTGAGTATATCTAAAAAGGCAAATTTGTACAGGTATGTGAAATTGATGAAGCTTTAAGTGATGAAAATGTGAGTGAAATAGATAATTATGTAAGTGATGATGATGATATTGAGAACAATCGAGATGGAAACACAGTTGTTGATGAGGCAAATACTTTTGAGGAGCCTGATATTGATGTTAATCTGTTCAAAGTGACTGAGACTACATAGTTACCATATATAAGTAGCTCCAGCCAAATACCAAATGATTTTTTTAAGAAAAATGATTTAGATCTTTTAGATGATAATGAGTTTGCAAGTGGTTATGAGAATGTGGATGAGTATGTTATTAGAAAGAAAAAAATGAGGACATACAAGAAATAAAAATTAAGTGAGGCAGCACAAGTAGAGGACGAAGTATACTTTTTCTGTGGTCAAACTTTTGTAAGTGCAAAAGAAGTGAAAGATAAGATCAATATGCTTTCAATACAGACTAGGAGGAAATTGCAACTCAGTAAGAATGACAAACAGAGAATTAGGGTTAGGTGTGTTGGAACAATACCTATTTGTGGTACAAGTGAAGGTGTTGGGCTGGGAACAGCCTCAAAGAGGAAAATTGGGCCGATAACAAGAGGTCTTGGAAGGGATGTATATTTGCGATCACTCAATAAGCAAGCAAAAGATTGCCCATGGTTGTTGTATGTAGCCAAAAATACAACTAAAGATTTATGGAGTGTTCGAACTTTCACGGATGAACACAAGTGTTTGCAATCAAGAGAGATTAAAGCTTGTGACTACAAGTTTCTTTCAAAGAAAATAGTTGACCAAGTTAAAGTCAATCCAGATATTTCAATCAGGTTGTTCAAGATCAGCTCACTAAACAGTTTGAAGTTTAAGTGTCTATGCAAAAGGCATTAAGGGCAAAAAAAACAAGGCAGAAAATGAGATTAGGGGTGATCATAAGCAGCAATACACCCTTTTAAGAGATTATGTTGAAGAGTTGCAGAATACAAACCCAAATACAATAGTTAGGATAAGTGTACAAACTGCAACAGATCCAACAAGTCCAACCAGAGTTTTCAAGAGAATGTATGTATGCTTAGGTGCTTTAAAGGAATGACATAAAGCTTGTCAAAGAGAGTTGTTGGGGTTAGATGGTGCTTTTATAAGAGGTCCTTTTCCTGGTCAGCTTCTTACAGCAGTCGGTATAGATAGCAACAATGGAATATACCCTTTAGCCTATGCTTTGCGTAATGAAAGCAAAGACTAATGGATTTAGTTTCTTGAATGTCTAGGAGATGATCTTGACTTGCAACCAAACTCAAACTACACTTTTATCAGCGACAGGCAAAAGGTGATGTTACCTTTTAGTTGATTATATTCACTTGTATTTTCGATAAATGCTACTTTTATTAGTAATGAATTGATGTTCCTTTGTTTATGGTATCATTCCAGCATTAAGCAGCAGTATTCCCTAATGCTGAACACATATATTGTTTGAGGCACATCCATGATAATATGAAATTGTAATGGAATGCTAAAGCATACAAGGAACATTTGTGGAGATGTGCATGCAGAACAACCGTCCAACAATTTGAGGCAGCCATGTTGGCATTCAAGAGTTTTAGCGAACCTGCCCATGCTTGGTTAAGTAAGATACCACCAACCCATTGGTCAAAATCGCATTTTTTAGGTACTAACCAAATCTATGTCTGAGTGTACATCTTTTGTACTACGACATTGTTCAACACTGTTGTTTGTATAACTCAAACATGTTGTATGAATGTGTAGGGAGGGCTCATTCTGATGTGTTACTTAATAACATGTGTGAGGTGTTCAATGGGAAACTAGTGGGAGGTAGGCCCCAAACTATCATTATTGCTTTGGAATACATTAGAGGATACTGTATGAAAAGAATAGTGATTGTTGTGAATGAAATTGACAAGTATGTCGGACCATTAACACCAAAGGCAGCCTCATGTTAGACTTGATAAAGAAAGAGGCTTATAAGTACACCGTTTTACGGGTTGAAGGAGATAAGTATCAGGTTAGTGGATGGGGAGATAAATGTTTTGTGAATGTTGAAGCTAGGGCTTGTACATGTAGAAGATGGGAGCTTACAAGTATGCCATGTAAACATGTTGTTGCTACCCATCGGTATATGAGCTTCAATGGAATGCAAGTAGGATATGTTGAATCATGGGTTCATCCATGTTACTTGCTTAAGACTTGGGAAAAAACTTACAAACACCACATCCAGCCAATAAATAGTTATCAACATTGGAATAAGTCACAAGTGCCTACAAGCATTCTTTCACCTAAACATCATAAACCATTAGGTAGGCTACGAAAGAAAAGAAATATGGCTTTTAGTCTTTTAATTAAAATGAAGATAGTGACAAAACCAGTAACTTGTCATGGTCTAGTAGGAGTGTAGTTTGTGGTATATGTGGCAATGCTGGACACAACAAAAAAACATGTCTTGGGCAAGGAGGTGTAACAGGAAGTCAAGGCAAGATACGCAGTCTCAAAATGTGTTCATCTCACCAAAAGTTACGAAAGAAGAAGGCAAAGGGCAGGTCACAACTTTGAAGTAAATGAAAAACCTCAGTGTCAAACTTATGCTCAATCTCAAGGTGATTTTCAACCAAGTGTGGTCCAGTCTCAATCTGTAGTCAAGTTGTTGTGCTTCGGTGGGTCCCCAAAACAATTTTGGACTAGGAACAAGATTACAGCAGCAAAGCTGTCTTCACCACAAAAAAAATGTTAGTTAAGCATTTCAAAGCCAATGTTTTCCATCGAATATGTACTCCCTAAACATTATTTGTTATCTTTAAACAATGTATCCATTTGCATTATGTATGAAATCATGTCATGTTAGTCTATGGGAAACCCATTTCTACATATTGTTACAGGTTCATACGCATATTAACTGTTGAAATTTACAAGTCAATTACTGTTCACCCATCTTTGATACTTGGATCTGTGTTTCTTGGATCTGTGTTTTGAGTTGGATACTGATAACGCTCAGATTGTACATGTTTTCAGTAGCGTTATGTGTGCTTTTGTATATGTTATTTGGTTATATTTGTATTATTTCAGTGCTTAATCGCATCAAAAGATGTTTGTCTAGTGTTTATAACCAAGTGCAGGGAAACGGAAGGAAAAGTAAAGGAATGTTCAACAAAAGGAAGATTCCCGTTTCAGTGAAGCATGTCAAGCACAAATCAGTATTTCAAGTACCATAGAAGACCAAGATGATTGAAGAACTAAGCTTTACAAGTCAGAATAAAGTAAAGGTCGATTTTCCGTCACTCAGGAAGACCAACCGGATCGGTTGCAACTGCAACCGGATCGGTTGGAAGATGATTAAAAAATGCCTGTGACGCCAATCCAACCGTTCGGTTGCCACCCGCAACCGATACGGTTGGAACCCTTGTAGAAGACCAACCGGATCGGTTGGTCATGTGACCGATCCGGTTGGAGGGCCTGTTTCTGCCAAATCTTCATCACTAAGTTTCCCCTTTGTATCCAAACGATTCTAGGTCCTTCTCTTGGTGTATTCTAGTCCCTTCCTAACTCCTTGGAGGCCAAGTTCAACAATTAATACCCTAGGCCTTGGAACTAGTATAAATAGAGACCTCTTGTGAGCATATGAGACACACTTCAATACAACTCTCTCTACTCATCAAACAAAGCTCTTAAGCTCTCAAATTTGTCCTTAGAAGTCCAGGAAAGTTTGGAGTTCCATAAGTACCACATTTGGAGGCCAAAACCTCAAGGAGTCTATCCCAATACTTTGGGAATCATTACTTCACCATTTGTAATCTTATTCCAAGCATTGTAAGACTCTTAATCATGTTTTCTAATGTTCAAAGTTCTGAGTTTATGTTTATGTTTGCTATGAGTGGCTAGTTTCTTTATACACTTGCTTAAATGATGTTGATTGTCATATGATTAGTTAGTGATTGTGTTAACATGTTTTGATTCAATTTCAAGTTGATTCTAAGATCCAATTGTGCTAAAGTTTCATAGCGACATTTATTAATTTAGTTTGACTAGTTGATAATAATCGTAGAGGTCGAAAGAACTTATTATTATTCAATTAGTTATAATTATTTTGTCTATGGATGATTGTTTTTACCCATTATTCTTGGTTAAACAAAGGAACTAATGTGTGGTTGTAATAAGAACGCTTTTTGATTATCAAGTTGGATTGATTGGAAACATCTAAAAGGTCGTAAGATTAGTTGTTGACAATCAATTGTACCCTTTTGTCTATAATCGGTTACCTTATGTATTGACCATTTCGTAAGCAATTTGATAAAGCAAATGGATGTTTTTGTGTTTAAGTTTGTGAAAATAAACTTATGAAACTTGAATTGATTGGTTAAACTTAATGCTTGTTTTTATGAACTAAAATATTGACGAAGGTTTAACTTGTAAGAACAATAGATTAGTACACCAACTAATTATCATAACCAACATGTTAAGAGCTTAACACAATCATACTAATCGAGGATAAGAAACTAGTTTAAGCAAGTGTAGTTTTTAATCATCTGAATTTTATTATATCTATTTGCTTTGTTATATGTTTTGGATTTTCTTAGTTGATTCAAACTTGTTAATCAGATTCACTCAAATCCCTGCGAACGATCCCGACTTACCTTCATAATTTTGCTATAACGGACGAGTGCACTTGCTCGTATGTGTTATTGGTAAATTTGGTAATTCGTCTTTTATAAATTTAAAACTTGTACACTCCAAGCACATCAGATACTCTTATTCTATTATCACAAACAACAATGAATAATCAAAAATGGATGAACAACAACATATCAAGTTTATGTTGATACTCAAAGGTGGTGTCTGTTCATCCATCTCTGATCATTTATCCATCTTTGATACTTGTATCTGTGTTATCAGTTTGATCATTTTAATATGGTGCAGTTTGAATTGGATAATAGTTGTGTGGCAACTGATGTGGGTTTGATAATTTATTGGGGCAAGGACCAAGTATTAAAGGCATAACAATAGAAGATCTAAATCATAAAAGTAATACTATTAGTACTGTACAAGGACCAAAGTGCATCAACCCATGACTTTTTATAAGTCAACCATCACCACAAGACTAATTACAGACACCCTACCACAGATTCAAAACGCAAAAAACCACTGACATAGTAAACCCACTAAATAAACCATATACAAACGAAAATGATCAATATCCACAAGAAAAAACAGAAGTTCCTCAAACGACATATTTTCTCCTTCTCAAGAAGGAGTTCAGCTAGGGTTTTTTGTTAACCAGCCTCTAGTTCGTTGGCCCTGGCGACTGCGTTGACAGCCTCCATTGTCTCACCGATGAGGGCTGCTTGGCATTCTTGTAATGCCGCCTTATTGCGGTGAATGTGCCTTTGCAAGTAGAGGACCACCTCCCTTGCTCTCGTTGTCAATGGTGCATCCAACCACCTATTGATCGAACATCTAGATCCCTAAAAAAGCATAAATCAAACGTTTGAAAACACTTAAAATCTTAAACCAAGATTAAACTATAAACATATCATGTTAAATTAAAAAAACACAAGCATTATTATATACAGACTAGACAACCTCAACTGGACAAGCAAAGTAACGCCTGTCAGCGTTTACATTGTTCCAACATGTCTTTACCACCGCACGCTTACCACAACCACAATGCACCATTATTACAATTTGATCAGAATTATTAAGGATAAGATTTTTTTTAGAGGAGACTTTAGGGATGAGTGGTGAATAAATTTTGCTTTTATTAGCCACTAATCATTGTAGCACCCATATAAAAGAGTAAACCACACATGGTTTGATTAAAATATAGAAATAAGGAAATGACATTTGTGCCCTTGGACTAAAGACAAAGCAAACGCCGACTAACGTGGTTGACTAACGGAAAAGTGGTCAAAGGACCAGTTTAGCCTATAAAACTTGGAAAAAGGACTCCCGGCGATGAAAATGCCAAGTTTTGGTTCAACGTGATGTTACAGGACAAGATTATTGATGCGCGTACGAAGCGCGTTCGGGGTCAAAGGAACTTCCTTTTTGTCGAGCAAGTTTTTCAACACCCTAGGCAGTGAACCTAATCGTTGTAGTGTAGTATTGGGTAAGCCTCGAGTATTGATATCGGTCTCTAGGGGAATAGGAATGCTAGCAAGAAGTGTACTACGCTAAGGTTGGGGTTGAGGATGATTCTTTTTTTTATCTTTTATTGGTTTTTTAGAAAGCTAAGGGTAAAATCTCGGGGCAATGGATTTGGGGGTGGTACTTCTACCGATTACTCTACTATTCTAATTATCTATTACTATGGGTAGTCTATGTCTTTTTTATGTGTGCTCGTATGATGATTAAAAATGTGTTTACCTGGATACTATTACTCCCTAGTTATCTTTTATTGTTGGTTGAATTGTCACGTCCTTATTCTTAACGCGTTGTGTTTTCTAAGGTCGTAGGGTGTGCCTTTTTCCCTAACTCTTTGAGACTACCTTAAGGTTATTGCCTACGAAATCCGCTAGATGTTTCATAAACTAACTTTAAGGTAATTTTTGGATGTTTAGACTACGAAATCCTCTAAGTGATTCATAAACTAATGTTCACAATGATTACTCAAGCATTTAAACACAAAGATAGACTAATTGCACTCCTAAGCCAATTACAAGTAAGATAAGAGACAACCAATCAATAATTAATAACTAGGTTTCATAGATCTAAGCAAACACACAAGAAATTTAGCCGGACATGTTAAACAAGCAAGCATACACACATTCAATGGAAGACATAATGATACTAATGGAATCAAACACTTATTTTGATGTGTAAAATAGGGTTTGGGACCCTAAGATACTGTCCAAGTCGGACTACAAACGTTTAGGGTTTTTACTCCACAAGTCTACCTCTTTAAAAACTGAAAAATCGAATTATATATATAGATTTACACTTGCGACAACATCGCCTTATAGGTGGGACGTCGTGAAATCGTCGTCATTAGGGTTTTCGTCTTGGCCAAGTTATTGTTGGGACGGTGTCATGTTGTAGTTGTGACGCCTTCGGGCTTCAGCAGGGACGTCGTCTGATTCTGGATCTGGGCCGTATGAGATGAAAAGTCTTAGTGACGCCCTTCCTCTTCAAAGCCTGACGCCGTCAGGTGTATTTTAGCAAAAAGTATACAGAGCCGTCATGTGTATTTTAATTAAATCCGTAGAGAGGGACGGTGTCGCCCTTTGGTTGGGACGCCGTCAGCTTCAGTTTCAGCAGCTTGAGTGTCTTCGATCTTGACTTTGCCATTTTCTTCATGTTTTCAGTCCTTTTCATCCAAATATGCATCATTCCAGCATTTTGCTTCCAAGAGATCTAAAAAGTGAAAAGGAACGAAATTAAGCAGTAACGGATATCAAAGTGGGCGATTAAGGGCTTAAATGACCCCTTAAAAGTGTTCGTTTTAAATCCTTATCAAATATCCCTACACTTGGTATATGCTTGTCCTCAAGCAAATGTGCTTTTTGCCAATCAATTTATAAGTTATGGGGCATGAAGCATTAGTTTAACATAATTCATAACAAGTAAAAGCACCGCAGTAGTCATAACAAGCACGAAAATTATATATTAGCACCTCACAAGGGGTGTTTGGATTCTCTCATCTCTCGGGTGTATATCAAATATAGTAAATGGAAATGGAAGATAAACACTCATTACCTGGTCATAGTACATAGATTACCATAGGCTTGAGACTAGATCAAACCTCCACCGTTTTGGCGTAAACACCTAGGAACATGTAACACCCCCAAAAATGGTTTGCAGCGGAAGATTTTTTTTTAGATGCTACTCAATTGGATCATAACACAAAGCGAAAAATAATAACTTTTTCGTAAAATATTTCATTTATTGTAGTAAAACAAAGTTTACAAAGTTGAATTGTTGCGGAAAATTGCCCATTAATAAAATGTGGTCCCCATACGTAAATCAAAGTCATCTATTACCATGTCATGCCAATGCCCAAGCGCCTCCAGAGTTAGCTATCGCCTTTTTAATACCTGAGATAAACATGCTTAAAAAGATCAACAAAATGTTGAGTGATATTCATAGGTTTAGTAAATGGTTGAACACAAGTTAAAGATGATAATTGCTTCGAAGACAATTACCATAGAAAAACAGAGATTATTATGCACTAAGCTCATGACACCAAACTAACTGCATACACCTAATTACTGGTGTAAGTAATAAAATTGCCCCCCAGAGGTAATAGCCAATTACCTAGAGATAATCAAATATGGTGCTTGTTATTTCGATAACCGAGTCAGGGTCGTCAATTCCCATAGTACTATCCACAATATTTGCGTTCACTCGCAAGTGATTAATGGTTCATGATGAAGGGGACTTTTGGCTGGGAACTTAGGATATAATAATAATAATAATCAGACAAGCATACATTTTAAGAAAAGACTTGTGTTATAGTTTATAGCATGTATCTCCCTCGCGGGGGTTGAAAAACAAGTAAAAGCGGGGCTATGAACTCACCTTAGTGATACGGTAGGAAATACAAAACAATAGCAAGTACGATATGACAACGGCTTCAACACGAAACCTAGATATAATATGGCTAGTCTTAGATAATATATTCCGTTTACGACTATAAATGGTTATGTTTGGAAAATGGTTTAGTTGTGAGACACTCGTATCGTTATAACTTGTGTGGTAATGCTTAAAGTTTAAACAATAAAGGTTTTCATATGTTTGAGTTTCCGATATACTCATAGTCCAACAATAAATATTTTCCAATATTTTCTGATGTGTTTGTGTAGCTTATGTGGACGTTATCAACGTATATAAGATGTAGTTTGTGAAAATTATTTCTCAAGTATTGGCTCTTGGAAAAAGTGAGTGGAAAAGTTTACGAAACTTTCGTATAGGAGTTGGCTCGAGTATATTTATTAAAGTGGAAGTAATTATAAATCAACTAGTATTTATTAGATTTTGTTTAGTTTTGAAAAGTATATACAATATATATATATATATATATATATATATATATATATATATATATATATATATATATATATATATATATATATATATATATATCGGAGTTGTGGGAGAATAAAATGTTTATGGTTTACGCGGATGGAGTCGCTAAAAATATGTGTTAAAACGTATTTATTTAACAAAAGTGGTAAAATAATATGAATTTATTATCTCCCAAAAGTTTTTAAGATGAAAAGTGTTAAGTGTACAACGTAGAAGGACTAGTGTTGTAAAGATTATTACAAGTTTGTAGCAGAATGGAATTCCTGTGAGATGACTGTCATAGCATCACAATCACAGTTATATTGAACGACCTAAAGTGTCGTTTGAAAAGAACATCGTTCGATATATTAAAAACATTCAGAGTTACAAAAGATAGGTCCCAAAAAGTAGATAAAGTTTGTGGAAATAAATTCGTTACAATCCAAACGATGTTTTAAAGTGTATAAAATCCATGTGAGACGCATCGTCACCGCGACTCTATGATAAGTCCACATGCATGCCATGAAGTATATGCTTTAAATACCTGAAAATACATTGTTAAAAGTGTCAACACAAAGGTTGAGTGAGTTCATAGAGTTTATGAAAAATGTTTATTACGATCAACACAAGTATAAGTTATGTATGACAAATATGTCACATAAAAATGTTACAATTGCTAAGCACATGACAATCGGCTAGACTGATCATGATGTTCGCCCCAACAGAGTGTTTTGCCAAACAACTCAAATTCTGACATGAAATGAAATGCATCCGTTTGACCAGTTGGGACCACTAACCCGGATGGAGGAGTCACCCTCAATAGATCTATTCACTCACCCCTTCCCCGAATTAACGGTTCATGATAATGAAATGGGGACATTCAATTGGCAATGAGGTAACTTAAGCAATGTAAATGAATTTGAATATACTTGGGCTCGTAATAAAATAATGTGCAATGTATTCTCCCCCGTAGGTTTGAAATAATGTATAAACTTGAAAGACGGGGCTATGAAAACTCACTTGGTAAAATGATGCGATGGCAAAAGTGAGCACACTGAAATGTTGCGCAAATCTCTAACCGTGACCTATTATGAATGATATGATCTATAATAAGTTATGATGTAATGTTATGCATGCAACTCGTATGATATCTATACCACTTATGAATTTTTGAAAATAACGCTTATCGTCGAAAAATAACTTTATAACGTATTGTGAAATTATAACTTACTTTACAAGTATTTATGTTGAAATGATATCCTACGATAATCATTTAGCGATTTATTATGAAATTATAGCTTTTCGTCGTAAAACAATGTCATTTGACAATTCATGAAAGTGACTAAATGGCCTAGAAAAGCTAGTCGTAAAATAGTGAATATCGAGTGTTAGAAAACAAACTCAACGGTTTTGGAAAGCTTGTAGCATTATCTCAAAGCCTTAGCTTTTAAAATTTCATCATAGAGGTCTCGATCATGGAGAAAAACATAGGTAAAGTAGGATACTTGTACCAAAAATATTGTTTAAGGGTAGTTTTTGGCAAAGTTTGAGTGACCGTATATTACTCGTTACAACTCCGTTTGACGAACGGTTGAACATTTTAGAAAATAGGCTAGGTGAACTTACTTTTACTAGAAGACATCTTTTTCTAAAAAGTATTCCATCAATGTTAAAAACGACTCTCAACATGGTCCTTAGCGGCAACTAGTTTTTGTCTAATAGGAAAAATATGTAAGTGTTTTATACTTGTATAAAAAGTTACGATAACCTTGTTTAAAATGTGAATAACTTAGTCGTTATAAGACCGTTTTCTACGTTTTATATGTCCTTAGCTTCGTGTTAAAGTATACTAATATATTTTTGATAAATCGACTCATTTAGATAACGCTTAAGACTCATTTTTAACCCTTAAAAATCTGGACAGCATGCTGAATTTTCCGGAAATATAGTTTTTGTCGTTAAACTTGAAAATAGCATAACTTCTTCGTTATAACTCCGTTTTAACCCGTTCAAGCGACCACGTTTTCGTTTTAAAATATATTTTCTGAATATCTGGCCCAAAATATTTTACAAACTGTGGAAATTTCCAGACTTAGCAAGATTGATCAGACCCTTATTTATAGTTGTCGAAATTGATTTTTCTCGCGTAATACTTATTCTAACCACTTCAAATCAATACCAAAGCTATTCTAAACCTACCATACACCTTCTTAGGGTGTCACGGGTTCCTAGACATCATCAAAAATGATATGTTTCAAGGGATTAATTATAGTGATGAGGTTTATGAAACAAGGTTTCCTAAATACCCTAGGTTTTTTTTGCAAAATCTTAATTAAGAGTATACTAGTGTTTATATTTTAGCTTGTTCTTGAAAATTTCTTGGCTTCCTTCTTGGTCTTCTCTTTGGCTGGTTATGGTGTATCAAGTAGAGAGTGATATATATTTTTTTCACCAAAAGATATATGCTTGTATGTGTATAAAATTGTATATAATTAAAATATCACAAGTATAGGTCTATGTGTATTAGCTAGTTGAGATATTTGTGTCCAAATGTGCTGAGTCATGTATATTGTCGACAAGGGTAAAACAAAGAAATAAAGTGATGAATTTTATTAGTAAATGTATTAGAGTGTATGTATATTATGTAATTTGTAGGTTTAATTAGGTATTTAAGATAGCGTTAGCTAGAAATAAATTTTTACGGAACAAAATAAAATATATCAAAGTCGTAAAAAATATAAAAAATACATTTCTTACAATTATTGAGTGAAATAATAATTATCGAGTTGAATTCATTTAAAACCGTCAGAAATATTATATTTAACAATTTATATACAAAATAAATTGAAAACATCGGGTAAACTAATAATATAATTTTTTTATAGTCTTAAAATGAGTATAAAAATATATCAGGATAATTTTGGGAAGTGTCGGATCAAATATTCAAAATAAATGATTACGCGATAGCGTTTATTTAATAGGAAAATATACGTTTATGAAATATGCAAACCCATGCATGAACTAATATGAAAATGACGTTACTAATGATATGTAGACTAAATCTAGTCTATATGAAATGTCCTCAATGATTTTTCATGAATTCGCAGCTAAACCCTTACGGTTACGCGAATTTGATACTCGTAAACCTAGTTTACGAAAAATGATGAATAGTAAATCATGAATAGTGATTTTCTCCGGGAATGAATAGTGTTCCGTGAATAGTAAAATTTTGAAATAACCTCTCAAAATATCAAATTGACTTCAAAAATGATGAATACTAAAATGATGAATAGTAACCGATGAATAGTAAATTCCCGAGATGAATAGTAAAATTTTCTAAGTTTGTAAAATGACCTGAAATTACGATTTGTCACATTCGCCCACCCAAAAAGGAATTCAGTCCATGTTAGGTTCTACGGTGTTATTGGTGAAAAGGTGAGTATATTCTGAGTCGCATCGGTTCTTCCCGAGTTTTTCTGAATCGTACTACGCCTTTCCAGGGCGAGACTTTCAACATAACTCTGTTGCCAATTTGAAATTCTAATGGTTTGCGACTTATGGTACATACTTCTAATATTTTGCGTCGTATATCGACGTAGCTTATCTAGCTATTTGTTGTTACTTGTAACTGATTCTTGATCTGTACGATTTCTTTGTTGTTTCATGAGTGAGTTATGGACTAGTGAGTTGGACTTTCCTGATTTTGGCCCATAAATAAGTGATTGACACCTCAACCATAGAGTGACTCAATTGGTGTAGTCAATATGTTCATGTGCTAACTATTGTTGTAAGGAAACTTGTTCGATGAAATATGATTTGCCTAATCATTTCTAGAAAATCACACATGCTTTGAGTATACTTCTAATGTTTGAATTGTTCTCTCGTTCTAACCATTGAGCTAAAGATAATAGGCGGTGTTAATGTCCAAGTGGGTTTCAACGGAATCTTAAAATGATTATCAGAAGTCTGAGGTTAATCGGCTACCTTATATTAGGTATATTGAAATTGATACCATGTGTTTCGCTCCAATTTCAAAATGTCAAGTCTGTCGATAAGGACATTATTGAAAAGAATAGATTATGGGTAACAGTTGTGATTCCTCGTGGTTCTAGTTCTAGCGAATGTCATGACTTGAGTCTTCCTTGCCCAAGGTGCTTAGTCTCCATAACTAAGATGTTTATTGCTTGATGGTGTCTCTCCTAATCCCTCTTATCGAAATATTTCCACTTCTATGTTGTCAAGTCACAAAACCTTAAATAGTTAAGTGATGTGGTGTGGTGGTTGATTTTCAATATTTGTTCCGATATTGAGTGCTTCTAAAATAGCTCATCGCTGAGATTGTTATCATGCTAGCAAGAAAATAGATATCAGCTCATACTATGTCGAAGAATGTTTGTTCTGATTTCACTTATAGATGGAGGTTCATTGATTTTCCGATATGTTCAGATCTGTTGCATCTCTCGATATGAAAGTGAGGTTATCTGTAAATTCTAGAGAACACAATGCCTTAGAGGAAGTTTATATCGATAACCTTAATTTAACACAATTTTCCTTTAAGGGAAACTTATTGTAGGGAAGTTCACATATTGTTGAGGCCACGTTTAATGGAATGTTCTGCAGTCTTGGTTAGAAGACTTGGTTTATCTCTATAGTGTTACTTAGTGGGTCTTCGCTTTGTACTAAATCTTGTAACTCGGTCTACCGGGTACTATTGAAATGATAGAATTTGGCTTCTAATCCAAAGATAGTGGTTCGAATTGTCTCGTGATGTCTTAAACTTTATGTTGAGTTTTGAATCATCTTACTACATACCTCTAGTCCTTGTTGGTAGTTCTGAAATCCCTTCATTGTTTTCTTGTATCGAGGAATCCTCCTCATAGATGGTATGGAAAGTCTTTCCTTAAAAGGTCACTGGTAAAATTTCAACTTATCGGTTGAGTGAGTGATGAATGGCGTAGGTATCTATAGAGTGTTAACAAAATAGATGTTTATGAACAATTTATTTGATTACAAAGCTTTGCTTTTGAAGGAATATTGTTTTAGGAAGTTCGAAAAGGTGCTTGTTTCTTTCATGACATAATTCTTCCTGAATTATACATAGGTGATCAGGCTATGTATAATCGAGGGCAAATGATGTGATGCTTGGTTTTGTTGAAATGGTATTATGTTTCTCCGAAGTTTTAGATGGTATTCAATGTGTTGTTTTGTAAAATAATGGCTCAAACAATTTTTCAGAGTAACATGAAAATCGTTTCGCATAATTATAGTAAATAGTTGATGGAATGTCTGAAAGTCACTTTATAGGGTGGTAACAAAACAAATTGTTTTAGAACTCTGTGAAACAATTTTTCCTAAGATGGTAGTAACTTAGCTTGAAATAAGATTTGTCGAATGGTTTGTAGGATACATGGGAGAACCTCATTGAATGGTAATAGTCTCCTAATTAGTCAGGAATAAAGTTGGCCTAATCCCTAGTAAGATAACGGTATATTGTTGCGAAATGATTGAAAATTAGGCAATTGGAATAGGGAATGAAATAAACAAAGGTTGTGATTATCGTGGAGATAATAAAGGTTAAGGATTACATTAGATAGAAAGGTACTTATTATATGTTCCTGTTGATGGTCCAATCATGTCTCAAGTGTAGGAGCAGTAGGCTGTCTAGCAGCAATAGCCCTAGAACTCTCACCGTCCTCAAACCTATAAGATGGTGTAGTGTCTATAGTCTTAGTGATAGATGGTAATGGTGTGTCAAATCATGCACGCTTCCCAAGCTGGAAGTCAGATGTATGAGTAGTGTCCATGAGATGTGATGGTACAGATGGGGCTCTAGATGATAATGATGATGATGATGGAAATCCTAGTGGTAAGTTAGGAGATGATGGTGAATGAGATACTACTCTCTTTCGTGTTGTCTCGCGATGTTTCAGAGGTAAAACTAGAGTATGCACTATTGGACGACTAATAGTAGTATGAGTAGCTGATGGTAGTGGTAGTACATGAGTAGCACATGATCTAAGAATGAGGGTAAGAGAATGTACTCTCTTCCTTGTAGTAAGCATCCTAATAGGTCCATTAAGACTAAGCCTAGAAGTCCTACCAAATGGTATGATCTGTCCTGACAGCATGATAAGAACTGTCCTGATCTTACGGTGAATCAATGGTGATCGTGACGGTGTAGGCGCAACTTCGCCCTCCTCAAAGGGTTCAGTCTCCACATCGGATAATATGTGTGGTAAGTCTGGTGTAGAGTTGGTGATGTTAAAACTATAGCAGGGAATGACAAGGTATCCTCCATGTCAGAGTCTGATGTGAGTATGATGGGATGGGTATCTTGAAGACATCAATGTGACAATCGATTTAAAATGAAAGTAAATAACTCGCAAATTGTGCGTATGAAACCGCATGTATAGTGACTATGCACTTATGATGAAATGATGAGATGCTATGATGATGTAGTTATAGTCTAGGGTAAATGATACAACCTATTTCTCTATAACTGAAGCTCTGATGCCAATCTGTCACACCTCCAAATTACCTGTTTTGCAGCGGAATTGAATTACTTGGAGATGACTGTCATAGCATCACAATCACAGTTATATTGAACGACCTAAAGTGTCGTTTGAAAAGAACATCGTTCGATATATTAAAAACATTCAGAGTTACAAAAGATAGGTCCCAAAAAGTAGATAAAGTTTGCGGAAATAAATTCGTTACAATCCAAACGATGTTTTAAAGTGTATAAAATCCATGTGAGATGCGTCGTTACCGCAACTTTATGATAAGTCCACATGCATGCCATGAAGTATATGCCTTAAATACCTGAAAATACATCGCTAAAAGTGTCAACACAAAGGTTGAGTGAGTTCATAGAGTTTATGAAAAATGTTTATTACGACCAACACAAGTATAAGTTATGTATGACAAATATGTCACATAAAAATGTTACAATTGCTAAGCACATGACACCGAAGATAGACTGATCATGATGTTCGCCCCAACAGAGTGTTTTGCCAAACAACTCAAATTCTGACATGAAATGAAATGCATCCGCTTTGACCGGTTGGGACCACCAACTCGGATGGAGGAGTCACCCTCAATAGATCTATTCACTCACCCTCGCTTCTTCCGGAATTAACGGTTCATGATTATGAAATGGAGACATTCAATTGGCAATGAGATAACTTAAGCAATGTAAATGAATTTGTATATACTTGGGCTCGTAATAAAATAATGTGCAATGTATTCTCCCCCGTAGGTTTGAAATAATGTATAAACTTGAAAGACGGGGCTATGAAAACTCACTTGGTAAAATGATGCGATGGCAAAAGTGAGTACACTGAAATGGTGCGCAAATCTCTAACCGTGACCTATAATGAATGATATGATCTATAATAAGTTATGATGTAATGTTATGCATGCAACTCGTATGATATCTATACCACTTATGAATTTTTGAAAATAACGCTTATCGTCGAAAAATAAGTTTATAACGTATTGTGAAATTATAACTTACTTTACAAGTATTTATGTTGAAATGATATCCTACGATAATCATTTAGCGATTTATTATGAAATTATAGCTTTTCGTCATAAAACAATGTCATTTGACAATTCATGAAAGTGACTAAATGGCCTAGAAAAGCTAGTCGTAAAATAGTGAATATCGAGTGTTAGAAAACAAACTCAACGATTTTGGAAAGCTTGTAGAATTATCTCAAAGCCTTAGCTTTTAAATTTTCATCATAGAGGTCTCGATCATAGAGAAAAACATAGGTAAAGTAGGATACTTGTACCAAAAATATTGTTTAAGGGTAGTTTTTGGCAAAGTTTGAGTGACCGTATATTACTCGTTACAACTCCGTTTGACGAACGGTTGAACATTTTAGAAAATAGGCTAGGTGAACTTACTTTTACTAGAAGACATCTTTTTCTAAAAAGTATTCCATCAATGTTAAAAACGACTCTCAACATGGTCCTTAGCGGCAACTAGTTTTTGTCTAATAGGAAAAATATGTAAGTGTTTTATACTTGTATAAAAAGTTACGATAACCTTGTTTAAAATGTGAATAACTTAGTCGTTATAAGACCGTTTTCTACGTTTTATATGTCCTTAGCTTCGTGTTAAAGTATACTAATATATTTTTGATAAATCGACTCATTTAGATAACGCTTAAGACTCATTTTTAACCCTTAAAAATCTGGACAGCATGCTGAATTTTCCGGAAATATAGTTTTTGTCGTTAAACTTGAAAATAGCATAACTTCTTCGTTATAACTTCGTTTAACCCGTTCAAGCGACCACGTTTTCGTTTTAAAATATATTTTCTGAATATCTAGCCCAAAATATTTTACAAACTGTGGAAATTTCCAGACTTAGCAAGATTGATCAGACCCTTATTTATAGTTGTCGAAATTGATTTTTCTCGCGTAATACTTATTCTAACCACTTCAAATCAACACCAAAGCTATTCTAAACCTACCATACACCTTCTTAGGGTGTCATGGGTTCCTAGAAATCATCAAAAATGATATGTTTCAAGGGATTAATTATGGGATGATATATATTCATTATAAGTACTAAAAACAAATAAAGTGGTATAAATAATCATATAACTTGCATATTTTCTTCAAGCATGATACAAATAACCAAAGTATGAATATGGAAGATTAAAAATGATCATGAAATGCTTACTAGTGTAGTGATGAGGTTTATGAAACAAGGTTTCCTAAATACCCTAGGTTTTTATTGCAAAACCTTAATTAAGAGTATACTAGTGTTTATATTTTAGCTTGTTCTTGAAAAATTCTTGGCTTCCTTCTTGGTCTTCTCTTTGGCCGGTTATGGTGTATCAAGTAGAGAGTGATATATTTTTTTTCACCAAAAGATATGTGCTAGTATGTGTATAAACTTGTATATAATTAAAATATCACAAGTATAGGTCTATGTGTATTAGCTAGTTGAGATATTTGTGTCCAAATGTGTTGAGTCATGTATATTGTCGATAAGGGTAAAACAAAGAAATAAAGTGATGAATTTTATTAGTAAATGTATTAGAGTGTATGTATATTATGTAATTTGTAGGTTTAATTAGGTATTTAAGATAGCGTTAGCTAGAAATAAATTTTTACGGAAAAAAATAAAATATATCAAAGTCGTAAAAATTATAAAAATACATTTCTTACAAGTATTGAGTGAAATAATAATTATCGAGT
>OU343216.1:24081961-24218483 GCA_910596185.1 Chrysanthemum makinoi
GGTTTTTAACTCTATCACCCAACCACTTCATATGTCGCAGATATGGGACTTATATTTGGCCCCACCTCTCAAGTAGCAGCCTGAATCTGCTAAGAAATATTGTTTGGTTGAGACTGATGATTTTAGCGTATTTACTTGGGTTTTCTTTATGAATACTAAGGATGAGACCAAGAAACTGTAAGTCATACATAATCATGTAGAGAACCTTGCGATAAGAGAGTTAAAATCATTAGGTGTGATAATGGGACAGAGTTTAAAAACCAAGTGATGAATGATTTCTGTTAACTTAAAGGTATTAAGAGAGAATACATCGTAGCTAGGACCTCAAAGAAAATGGGGTTGCTGAAAGGAGAAATAGAACATTAATAGAGGCTGCTAGGACTATGTTAGCAGATTCCAAGTTGCCCACAACATTCTGGGTTGAGGTGCAGTATATTGTTGTTATGTTTTGAAAGCAGTGGTACTAGTAGTAAAGCCTCATGGCAAGACTCCCTATGAGTTGTTCTTAGGTAGAAAGCCTACCCTAGACTTTCTTAAACCTTTTGGGTGTCATGTCTCTATTCTCAATACCATTGACCACTTAGGTAAGTTTGATGGAAAATCTGATAGTGGATATCTGGTTGGCTACTCCCTGAATAGTAAAGCCTTTAGGGTTTATAATTTTAGAACCAGAAGGATAGAAGAGAATCTGCACATAGAGTTTCTTGAGGATAAACCTAGTGTAGAGGGGCAAGGACCAAAATGGCTTTTTGATATTGATATGCTAACTGAATCTATAAACTATATGCCTGTTTATGTGGATTCTAACATTGTTGCAGGAGAAAAGCAAGGTCCTGATGCAGATTCTGATGATGATGATGATGATTGTGCCCTATTGCTCATTTGGAGGGACATCTCAGTTGGAAGCACTTCTTCAGGGGAGGCAAACAAAGAAAGTGGTCAGCCTCCAAAAACCAATGAAAGTGACACAGTGGTAGAAACTCAAGTGATCAGTATTAATGTGGTTAATACTGATAAGCCACATGATACGCGTAAAACGCGTGTTCGGGGTCAAAGGAGCTTTCTTTTCGTCGAGCAAGTTTTTCAACACCCTAGGCAGTGAACCTAATCGTTGTAGTGTAGTATTAGGGTAAGCTCGAATTGATATCATTCTCTAAGGGAATAGGAATGCTAGTGAGAAATTTACTACGCTAAGGTTGGGGTTGAGGAAGATTATTTTTATTCTTTTTTAGATTTTAGAAAATTGGAAAGGTATCGAATCTTGAGGTATTGGATTTGGGGGGTTGGTATTTCTACCGAATACTCTACTTATCTAATTATCTAATTAACTAAGCTAAGGTGAGTGTAGTCTATGTCTATGGTTGTGTGCTCTTATGATGATTAAAAATGTGTTTATCTAGATAAAATTACTCCCTAGGTTATCTCTATTGATGGTTGAACTGTCACGTCCTTATTCTTAACGCGTTGTGTCTTCTAAGGTCGTAGGGTATGCGTTTTTCCCTAACTCTTTGATACTACCTTAAGGTTATTGACTACGAAATCTATAGGATTCATAAACTAACTCTGTAAGATATAGGATTTCACAAACACACTAAACCATAACCATATGGGGCGTACAAGTTAGTTTAGAGAGAGAAAGTTCTAGAGAGAGAGAAAGAAAGGAGAGTTGGGAACTATGTGAAACAAAGAAAAATGGTATTGAAGCTCCAACCCTCTACCTTGGGAGGTAGAGGGTATTTATAGTGTCTTACAAATAATGCCACCTACAGGCTGTGGATCAGGCATACAGTGGGTTAATACCCGTCCGTCCTCCACGGTGTTACATAACAAACTACTTACTAACATAACTTGACTACTTACGAGCTTTCTAACGAATACATATACTTGAGGTGACCGAATCTTTAACGACCTATTTTCTAATTCCTAACAATCTCCCCCTAAGGGAGGTCACCTCAATTTACATAGAATACAAACGGATATAACATTAGATTGTTCTAGGATTCTTGATTAAGTTCTTTGCTCAAGAGTCCATAGTCATTGATTCTTCATGATCTCGCATGTTTGAGAGATTCAAGTAGAGGTCTTTAACTCGATCCACGTGATGAAGAGTTTTGAGCCAGCATTGAGATCATCAGCTAACATAAATCTCTAACTCTTCCATTGTGGTGTTGGTATTATGTGATGTTGTGACAAATGGACCCATGCTCACATTCGATCATGATATATCCTCATCGAGTAGCGGAAGCTTTTATGGATCATGATATTTGCAGCAAAGATAGCAAAAGCATGGAGAAAGTATCGAGTCTTGAAGCACTTATCATGATTTCTTTTGAGATGAATGTGTATTGTGAGCATGCGGCTATGGATTGACCGCTTCATTCTGATCAAATGCAAACGTCAGCGTACTGCATACAACAGTTAACAATAAAGTGCACGAAAGTGTCTTTGATCACTTTCGTTGAATTGAGGTACACGCCCCACGGTTCCTCGTTGATCAAGATAAGCACGCTTCTGTGATCGGTGTAATTAAGAATTTCCTTGACAGGGTTTTCGCAATGCTCTAGTTGTTCTTAAATCGGAACGTCTCAAAGAAGACAACACGGAGTGAGTGAACCAGCAAATTTGAGATTCACTGATTGAAGAAAAGAGATTTGAAAAACAATCATGTATCGCTCAATAGAAATTGTTTAAGCAATACAACGAAGGTTTTAATGAAAATCAATTATCAATCATAAACACCTTTTATTTTGAAATATGAGTACACAGTTGATGTGCTAAAGAAGAGAGTTTTTAAGCACAATGACTGGTTTTTCAAAGGTATCCGTCAATCCATAACCTGAACCAGGATTGATTCAAAAGATTGAATCGCCCCATTGTTTCTGTTCAGTTGTCACATGGTTGATCTATTGATTAGATCTCACATGCCACCCACCAGGAGCTTGTTTGATGTTGGCTCCAGAAGGCTTTCCATCTTCATTGTGAATATGTTGGCATATCACTCGATGTTCGCAATACCACAAGGATAATGCGTAGGACTCATAAGATATAATCTCTCTTTCCACATTGTGTAAAACAGAGAGTCTTCATTGAAAGTGTCCTAATGAGATTTATTGATGATCTCGTGGCTCTAGACTCAATTGTGCATATTTGGTTCCTATGCCGGAGACTAGGGAGAGGGTCTCCTTCTTCAATATCAACAATCTCTAAGAGAAAGTCGATAGATAATGTCGGTTCCCCGTGAGAATGAAACAAGTCCTTTTAAGAGGAACTTGAGTGGTTTGGGAAGTTGTAGTGCGTGCGCCACTTGGGTCCATGACGTCGTGTCTTCAATACTGGCGTTACCTTAGTAACCACCAGTAGTATATGAATTGAACCCGTATCTCTAAGGTTGAATTATTGGAGGGCTATTTATTTTCACCCTTTTCACATTCAATTTTTCATTCTTCAAAACCTTCAGTGCTTACCGAGACTTCATAACTAGAACCTTGTTGGGTTTATTCCAGCATAGCTCTCCCTCAGTCAAGACTCTTCCCATATCTCACATTTCTCCTTTTTTCATTATTCCTAAGGACTTCTACACTATCTAGTGGATTGTCCCTGGGTAGATCCCTCCGGTTCTGGCGGATCATGGGAACAAATACCTAACCTCATCATCCTTATATCATCATACATAAAGTAAAGTTGGTCGGTCTATTTGGTATTGTTCATCTGCCATTGGAACCAATTGAAAACCATTTTAAAATCAATCCAGATACTTGTGATATATTATCAAAGCATTTTGTACCTGAATTGTTTTTGATATTTTTAGAACAAGAGCTCCCCCTAAACATGTGCATCAATCATCATTTTGTAATGGAAATAATTTTCATCTTTGAGGAATTGGCTTGCATCTAAGAGTAGTTATATAAAGACTGTGGTTTTCAAAATAATTGCTCCCCCTCCATATGTGCATAGAAATTTGAAAATGTTTTGCACATATTAGGAAAAGACTGCACATTGGAATAAATTGATCACGTTTCAAATCTTTGTGGTTTAAAATAGATGTTCCCCCTCAACATGTGCATGGAAAATTTGAAATCGTTTGGCACATGTGAGGAGGAAAGCTTGCTAAACACTTATAAAACCAATCATCAAGTTATTAGTTTGAATCCAATTCAAATCATAAATTCTCCCCGATCACAATTTTCCAAATCCTTTGAGAGATGTGATCTCTTATTGATTTAAATTAAATTTTGAGAGTTTTTTGAGGAGAATAGTGACTTGCTTTTGAAAAAAAACTTTTTAACTGATAAGGATCAGATTTTCAGACTTTAAACTCCATTGATTTAACATGCAAGATTGTTTTTTGAAAACATAACATTAGCTAAGGTTTTGAATCAACTGTATATAACATTATTCGTTTTGATTTTTCAACAATAAACATTGCTCATTTACGTGCCAATTGTTTGAAAATGACCTTTCAAAATAACCTTTTAATTTTTAATTGACTAAAAATCATTCTCCCCTTCAATCAATGACACAAGTTGTTGATTGAGAGATGGAGATTTTGACAGATGATAAGCACAAATGATTTACACGAATAATAGAGTACGAGGTATTTTCAAAGCAATTTAGTTTTCATTAGATGGCAAATATTTTTCAGAAGAATCATTAGACGGAAAAGTATTTGGAAAGAGAAAAAATTTGTCATTTTGATGACAAACATTTTTAAGAATCAGAGCATGAGATTTGTAAAATAAGATAAAGCATGGCTCGTTTCTTACTTTTAAACGGGTTATCACGAAATGACAATAAACCACCATTTTTCTCTTCTCATTTTTTATTTTATTTTTTTTTTATTTTTTTTAACAAAGACTATGTGCATTTGAAGAACATCTAAAGACCCGTGACATTCTTTGAATGTCAACACAAAGTCCGTAGATGATATCGAATAAGGAAAAACATGACAAAATAACAATATTTTTGGAATTTTTCAAGATTTTTTTTTTTTTTTTTTTTTTTTTTCGAATAGATATATACAAGAGATAGATGAAGGAAAACCTTTTACTCCTCTTCTTCCTCTTAAAGACGTTTGAGTGTTTCCGGTTGTAGGCTCTTAAGACCAAGTCGTGGAAGGATAAACTAAAAACGTTCTCTAGGAAGAGCTTTGGTGAAGATGTCTGCTAACTGGTATTCAGTCCTCACAAAGATATAGTTCCACCACATCGTTTTCAACTTGCTCCCTGATGAAATGATGTCAAATGTCGATGTGCTTTGCTCTTGAGTGTTGTACGTTGTTGCATGAGAGAGCAATAGCACTTTTATTATCACAAGACAGAGGGATTTTGTTGAATTCAAAGCCATAGTTCGATAATTGGGATCTCATCCATAGGATTTGAGCACAACAAGATGACATGGCTATGTATTCAGCCTCTATAGAGGAAATAGAAGTACTCATTTGCTTCTTTGAAGACCAACTCACAAGCTTATCACCCAAAAACGAAGAGCACCTCCAGACGTACTTCGACATCTTGACATCCTGCATGATCAGCATCTGCATAGGCTGTTAGTGACATACCGTGTCCTTCGGGTACCAAAGTCCCATGTTGATGGTTCCTTGGAGATACCGAAAGACCCGTTTAACCGCTTCAAGGTTTTTTTTGGTAGGCTTAGCCTGGTATCTAGCACACAAGCAAACAACGAACAAGATGTCTGGTCTACTAGCTGTGAGGTACATCAGGGATCCAATCATACTACGATATTTAGTTTGGTCTACCATGATCCCTGAGTGGTCCTCATCCAGTTTAGTGCACTCAATCATGGGAGTGTCAACAGGGTCACAAGAATCAAATCCAAATTTCTTTAAAATCTCATTTGCATATTTAGATTGATTAATAAAAATGCCTCCGGGACTTTGTGAAATTTGTAATCCCAAGAAAAATGACATTTTTCCCATCATTAACATTTGAAATTTAGAACCCATTTCATTTGAGAAACGGTCACACTCATTGGGGTCAGTCGAGGCAAAGATAATATCATCAACATATATTTGAACGTGAATTAATTGTTTGCCTGACTTTCTGGTGAACAATGTCGGATCAATCTCCTTTGTGAATCCAAGATAGAAGAAACTTTGATAGCGTATCATACCATGCCCATGGAGCTTGCTTCAAACCGTAAAGAGCCTTCTTCAAGCGATAGACATGAGTAGGATGCTCTGAATTCACAAAACCTTCCGGTTGGCTGACGTATACGACTTCTTTAAGATCTCGTTAAGAAAAAAGGTCTTTACATCCATCGATAGACAATCATATTCTTACTTGTGCATTAGCCAGAAGATTCTGACGCCTCGATATAAGCCACAGAGCAAATGATTCTTCAAAGTCAATACCTTCCTCCTGATGGTATCCTTTTGCAACCAATCTAGCCTTGTTCTTTAATACATCACCATGCTCATCAAGCTTCACTTTGAAGATCCACTTTAGAGCAATGATCATAGCACAATCTGGAGCAGGTACTAATTCCCATACATCAAGTCGATCAAACTCATGAATTTCTTCTTGCATGGCATTGAACCAACTGTCTTCATTCATCAGTTTTTAACATCTTTTGGTTCGATCCTAGAGAGTACGGAGTTGAAGAAGCACCATAAGGCATCGGTTGCAAGTTGTTTCCATGGGGATACTGGACGAGAGGGATTTCCAATGATGTTGTCCAATGGATGATCATGTGTCCACTTTCTAAGGTGTTCATGTGGTTGTTGTTGAGGAACCGGTAGTAAAAGTCGATTTCTCCGATGAAGATTATTCGATGATGATCAGTGAGCAAATATATTTTCAAATGGTACATCTATAGGATTAGCAAAGGATTCTTCTCCATCAAGGGTGCCAGAAACATCTCCATGACGTACACCTGTTTATTGATGATTTGTTATGAGACAGAGTGATCCGCAGCCAGCGCTTCTTGACTTAGTGTCATGAAACCTGAAGGGTTAACTTCATTGACGTGGGATGTAGCAACCTCTGATGATGGAATTGACAGATCATTAGCAGTTGGCTCATAGTGTTCATCAAACATTGGATCAAGTAGTCCCATTAGTTCTACTTTGTTTTTTGACTCTCATCGCATCGCATAATTGACCAAAAGAGAATGCAGTTATGACCAAGACCTTCCACATATAATACACACCCTGGAGATAACACTTTTTCCAATAACATAATCTCCATAACCCTTAATTGCACTGAAATGATCATTCCTGATCTAATCGGTCTCCGATGAATTTGCTCACAAAGTTCATGAGTCAGCGACCGTATCCAAATATATAAAGAACAAATATCCAGTACCACGTAATCGATTTGAACGACCTGCAGTTGAACACGCATACGTGGATAACTGGATAATTGGGGATCCCCATGCAAGAATGGGTTCCAAACTCTTGTTAGTAACAGTGATTGGAACATCTACATCGTGAGGTAGAAACAATGGACTCATTATAAATAGATGCAAAGGTTAGTGTCCCAGATTTGACCTATTCAAAGTATGTTCGCTTCTTAAGGGAATAGTTCTACTAGTAGGCATCCATTTTATAGTGGGCATTGTCTTAGCAGATTGAGGGCAGAACTGATTAACCTTATGGCCAAAAGGTATCCATTTATAACCTATCTTACTAAATGTTCTTCCTGTGGGTTTCCACTGTTTTCTAACTTTCTTTCGTCTTTGACTTTTAGCCTTCTTAGCATGATTTTTTGCATTAACAATTTTAACTGGGCATTTGACAGCATTAGATAAAACATTCACACCACATTCATGATTAGCAACAGAATTTAAGCAGACATCATTACGTGGTTTGCAAATAGTATCAGAATTCGAATTAATTACAGTACGCCTATGGCTAATACTAGAATCAACACGATTTGTTTTATTCAACTCAAACTTAAAGTTCCTAGGTTGGTCTTCTACTCTCTTCCATTGCACATTCTTAGCTTGCGAGGTCCTATCTTGCTTGGTATTGCCTGGAGGCTTTGACTCGCTTGCTTTAATGTCACTGATTACTCTTGTAGAGGGAATTATGGGAACATTAGTTGGTTGATCTACTTTTCGCATTCCTGAACTAGATGTGCAAGGATCTGAACTACTTGAAGGCACATTAGTGTTCACTTTCTTAAAACTGGCATAGAATGGTTTGTATGCTTGGCACTAGGCATAGAACAAGGCATCACAAATTTTACCTTTCAGCACCTAAGGATTTAGGACATGTTGCAATTAGACATTCTAGCGAGCTCTCGAGATCGTTTGGCCCTAATGCAAGCAAACCTAATTTCTCTATCAAGAGGCTTATTTATGAAATCCTTTTCCAACAACTCACGGAGACATTCTAGCCTATCCTTAAGGTGAGCACAATAGTTATGAAACACAAGTTCATTATTCCTAAGATGAGGAGGAATGTATTTAATGTCCACAAAGATATTTGCAATCGAGGATGACTTTGAAGCAACATTCTCATTAAAAACAAGTGGCAATTCCTTTCCCACTCTTAGATTCTCAATTTCTTTTTGTAAAGAAGTTATTTTTTCGTTGTTTTTGTCACAAGTGACTTTCATTGAATCATATAACTCTTTAAAGTGTCGTTTAACTTTTTCATTTTCTTTCTAGAAACTCTCGCTTTCCTTTGTAAAGCATTAACTAAGTTTTGAAGATGAAAAGTTTGAGAATACCGAGAATCTAAAGGAGGAGGCATTTGGGAGCCACCACATTGTTCTTTTCACCCTTAATTGAGAGATTTGGGCTTTCAACTTTCGATCGCGGTTACAATGAGCTTGAATCTATTCATCACGCTTATTTATCTAAAAACCGCATCAAACTCTCGAACATCCGAGGATGTCTTGATATTTGAGGTTTTAACATTTTCTTTAAGATGTTGATATTTTAGTTGCAAATCAAAATGTTCAACTTCTAGTTTAGAAAGATGTTTTACCAAATTATCGTGATCATCTCGATCAATTTTTCACTAAGTTCGAAGTTTTGTTTTCAAGCTCAATGACACGATCATGGGAGACTTTTAATGCAATAGATAATTCATGAAATTGAGAAGCATTAATGGAGTGATTTGTAAAGGTAAAACACATCTTGAGCAATACATTCAGAAATAAGATTCTCATTTAATGTATGCAAGTTCTTCCTCTCAATCTCATTATATTTTAATTCGTGCTCATAGTCACTAACCTCAACTATCATTGCATCAAATTCCTTTCCATTTCTTTTAATATCTAATCCATCCCCTTTTTTAGACTCTCAAATTGATCTTTTAGTTGTTTAAAGAAAGGCATGACCTCGGTTAAATAACATTCTTTAGTTTGCTCAAAACCCTTTCCCTTCAGCTATCCCAGTAGGTGTGATCCTTTTCTTACAAGTTTTCTCAAAATCAACAAATAATTGAAAGATAACATATTGACTGATTAAGGTCTTGCATTTTCCTAAGGGGAGGGTTTGTTACAACAAGATTCTCTGCTTTTTGCTTTTCCATATCTTTCTTCCAAAAAATCTCTAAGTTAACTGAGTTTGAGGCTTAAACATGTTCAGGGAGATCCAATTTTCCTTAGTGTAATCATGGGGTTTGATAGTTATGTTTTTCTCTTTACATGTAGGGTTGTTGAGTTTTTATTCATTTTCCTCTAGTGACTTCATCTAATTTCTTATCTTCCTCTGCACTCAAGCAACTAGGTTTCGCCTAGGCTTAAGGATTTCATTACCATCATAAATTACCTTATGAGCAGTTCTAGCCTTTTAATGACCTCTGGATTTGGTTCCTCAACAAGGGGAATGCTATGCTTATCGCTAAGAACTCTATGCTTAGTGATCAAGTGAGCAACAATGGTATTTCCTTGTACCTACAACTTATTTTCAAGCTTGTTTTTCAAAGTTTTTAGATTGGAAAAATCATTCAAAAGTTTTGATTCCTTAGCATTGAATTCTTGCTTAAGCATTTTAACATTTTCTTGAAGTTCTTGTTTTTGCTTAGCGGTTTTAGAAAGCTTTTCTTGTAAGGAGTTTAACTCTTGTTTTAATACTTCTTCTCTAAAATTACTTTTTCTAATAATTGCGCGATTTGGTCATCCATTTCGCTCACGGTTAACTCAAACTTAACACCTTGTTCATAAATAGCAACTTGTTCTTTATAGGCATTCAGTTCAGAGATACAGAATCATCAGGCACATGCAAGTATTCATCAAAAGCACAATCATTATTGACTGCAGAAGATGCATTACTTGGTACAACCTCACTTTCACTTTGCTTCACATATTGATCATATGGGACAGTATTGCTATTACCCTCATCATCAATATCCGATTCATAAGTTTCAAGAGATTGTACTTTATTATGCATCTTTTGCTCATCAACTTCATCATATAGTTTTAATACCTGATGAGATTGATTCTTTGGATGGACCAGCTTGTTGCAGATGAAGAGACCTTAGGAGAGACCATTGGAGAAATGCTAGCCATGAAAATTGTTTGTGCAGTTGGTTCATCATCCACATCCGAGTCATATGCATCACAATCTACTTGAAAGGCATTTGGATTGTTCTATCATACCGAATTGGCCGCTCATCCACATCGCATCATATGTCTTAGCATTCCCTCAAAGAAAAACAACTCCTCTTCATCCAAAGTTGACCATTGTCCCGAGCTTGCACAAGCAACATCTTGTCTCAAGTATTCTCGTGATTCGAGGATGTTTTAGAGATGCGCCTCTAGCAATGTCCCTCACCACCACAGTTGTAGCACTTGACTGGCTTTGCTTGTCCTTGATTTGGATTCCTTCCCCGATTCTGATTTCCCACATATCCTCTACCAACTCCACCTCTTCCTTGTTCATACGCCTTTCAACTGGTTGCACCATAACCTTCCCATCTCTCCATGCTGGCTTGATTGTGTGGATTGGATGTCAGTTATGAGGTTGTGGTTGTGTGTGGGAGAGAGTTCATGTTTTGACTAACATGCCAGAGCTGATTAATGAAGTTTCCCACTACCGCATCAAGATCGCCTTGTTTGAACATTGATCGAATGAGTTTGTGATTTCCATTACCCATGGGTATGACTTGAGATGCTTTGGTGGTAATACCAACATTGGTGTAGAAAGTTGTAGAATCATTTGGTGAGCTTGATTCTCCCTGATTGGTTTTGAACTGATCTAGAATCCTTTTCTCAAACATAGCATGCCTCTCATTCAAGGGAAGGCATACAATTGCTCATAGTTTGTATTCTTCAATCCTTTGGTTAGCTTCACAGCAGTGAAAAATTTGTGCCATTTGGGATTCATGTTGTTCACAAACTTTGAGTTGAGCTTAATGTTAGGCATGGTCATTTTAATGTTCCTCATGTCATTCACAAGCTTATGGAATCTCACGTAGTACTCATAGACACTCTCATCCGGTTTCATCTTGAAGTGCTCAAACTCATCATACAGTTGTGATTCTCTGTCTTCCTTAGTTAACTTCGTAACCTGAGAGAAGCATCTTGACATTATCCCAAACCGCCTTGGCTTCAGTGTTGTGATTGATCAGCTTGTAGATGTCTTTTGGAAGACCCTGAAGTATGATGTTTGAAGCCTTGATATCAGCATCGAACCTCTTTTTCTCCTTATCATTGAGCTCATCATAAGTCTTTGGTCTATCTATTCCATAGATCATTGTTCCATCTCGCAAATGTGATCAATTAAGTCTCTTGTAGTCTAAATCTGATAAGGTCCTTCATCAATAGACTTGAGAATGTTGACTCCGTTTCCTTTCCAAGACAAGCATAACGGATTCATTGAGCCCAAGAGTCGTAGTCAGTTCTGTCAAGCATAGGTGGATGAGTATCTGAACCAGCTGCTTGAACGTCTTCAGCCATAGAAGAAACGATAGTAGGTACGATGTTTGACATGATTACAAGTTCTACGGGATTTTACTATTCCTTGATTAAACCGGGAAATTGATTCTTTCACGGGATTTTACTAAACCAAAAGAACAACCGTAAAAATGTAGCATGAAGAAGTAACAAGTCTCAATAGACAAGTGGCTAAACACTCAACTCGCTTAATTATCAACTCGCTAAACAGCTAACTCGTTTAAAGAAACAAGTCGCTTAAGGAATCAACTCGCTTAATAGCCAAGTCGCATATAGAGACAACTCGCTTAATAGCAAGTCGCAAACGAACACAACTCGCTTAACCACCAAGTCGCTTAAACTAACTCGCTAGCTATACAACTCGCTTAATAGCCAAGTCGCTTTAGAACTCAAGTCGCTTAAAGAAACAACTCGCTTAGACCTCAAGTCGCTTAAAAGATCAACTCGCTAAATAGCCAAGTCGCATATACCAACTCGATCCAAGAACGGCAACTCGCCAAGAAACAAATATCCGAGACTCAACTCGCTTAGTACAAAGTTCAAAAATAACCACTTTATCAATAAAAAACAACCAAACCACAATGATTTAAGCCTTCCAATTCAAAACACAAACACATATGATGATCCTAAACACAAAAGTACAAGCAAAATTCAAACTTTAACACTAGAAATTGTCCAAATGATTCAAAATCTCCTAAACACTTAATACCCCAAAAACCTTATGAAATCTACCAAAACAAAGAGCATGAAAGATAAGTGATCAAACCATGGCTCTTGATACCAATTGTAAGATATAGGATTTCACAAACACACTAAACCATAACCATATGGGGCGTACAAGTTAGTTTAGAGAGAGAAAGTTCTAGAGAGAGAAAGAAAGGAGAGTTGGGAACTATGTAAAATAAAGAAAAATGGTATTGAAGCTCCAACCCTCTACCTTGGGAGGTAGAGGGTATTTATAGTGTCTTACAAATAATGCCACCTACGGCTGTGGATCGTGCATACAATGGTTAAGACCCGTCCGTCCACCACGGTGTTACATAACAAACTACTTACTAACATAACTTGACTACGACTACGAGCTTTCTAACGAATACTTATACTTGAGGTGACCGAATCTTTAACGACTGAATTTTCTAATTCCTAACAAACTCTAAGGTTACCTTTGGATGTTTAGCCTACAATAACTCTAGGTGATTATAAACTAATGTTCACAAAGATTACTCAAGCATTAACAACACAACGAATGACCTATCGCAATACTAGGTCAATCACAATTAAGATAAGAGACAACCAATCAATATTCAATACCTAGGTTTCATAGATCTAAGCAAACACACAAGTAAATTAGCCGGACATGGAAAACATGCAAGCATACACACAAACAATCGAAGACATAATTGAATTAATGAAGTAAATCACTTATCTTTTTGTAAAATAGGGTATGGAACCCTAAGATACCCCAAGACGTACCAAAGTTCGGTTTAGGATTTACTCCACAAAACTACCTCTCTCAAATTCTGAAAATTCAAATTCTATATATAGAGTTACAATATATGACTAAGTGTCACTCTTATTTGTGACGCCGGCCGATCACCGCCATTAGGTTTTCGCTTGGCCACGCCAACTTTGTGACGGCGTCAACTTATGGTTGTAACGCCTCGGCCATCTTCTGACGTGTTGGATCCAAATCTAGGCCGCCCGAGTTGTGACATCCTACTCTTAAAACCCGATGCCATCAAGTGCAAAATAGCAATTTGGCTTCGAGTCGCTCTCAAACGTGTTAAGCGACGACGCCGCCATTTGGCCGTGATGCCGCCACCTTCTTTCCAAAGCCAGCCTTGAGTGTCTTGATTCTTGACTTTGGCCATTTTCTTCATATATTCGCGCCTTTTCGTCCAATAAGTGTCATTCCAGCAATTTGCCTTCAAGAGACCTAAAAAGTGAAAAGGAACGAAATTAAGCAATAACGGATATAAAAGTGATCGATTAAGGGCTTAAATGACCCCTCAAAAGTGTGCCTTTTAAATCCTTATCAAATATCCCTACACTTGGTATTTGCTTGTCCTCAAGCAAATGTGCTTTTAGTCAATTAATTTATAAGTTAGGGTCATGAAGCATTAGTTTAGAACAATTCACAACACGTATAAGCCCCACAAAATTAATAACAAGCACGGAAATTACATACTAGCACCTCGCAAGTAGTGTTTAGATACTCTCATCTCTCGGGTGTATATGAAATATATCAAGTTGGAAATGAAAGATAAACACTCATTAACCGGTCCTAGTACATAGATTACCATAGGCTTGAGACTAGATCAAACCTCCATCGCTTGGGTAAGCACCTGAAAAAACTATCCAAAAAAGGTCTTTTAAAGGGTTGTAACGTTAGGCTTACGGTAGGGAAACAAAGGGTTTGGTGGGATAAGCGATTTAGTGGTGGCAAGTCAAAAATCTTTATGTTACAAGCAGGAGAAGAATGGCATTGCTAAGCCAAGACTCGACACTCTAAACTCAAGATAAATTGAAACAAACAAACATAAATTTAAAGATAGATGTAGGATGGTAGCCCATATTTTTTTTTCATACACTTTTACTCTACCATCCTCTACGATAACATCAAAATAATAGGGATTATACATCCCTACACTTGAGTTTTTATTACTCTATCATTAATTTGACCCGAATTGAAAAGATCAAAACACTTGGAGTACATTATTACGAAATAAAGGAAATTGAATTTAACGTTCCTTTCATCACTTCATAAAATTTAACTTTTCCCATGAGTCCCAATCGCCCCAAAACTGTGTACAAAGGATATGACTCGACTTAGAAACTTATGCAAGCAACTAGATAATTGAACTAAGGGTTTAGTATGATAACAATACGCATGATCCGCGGGCGTAACCGCAAGTTTTATACACTCAAGCCCGCCACTTGTGAATGGCCGCATCGTAATAAACTTAAACAGTTTAAGCACGAATGCAATGAAGATCGAGAGTATAGTGTTTCCCCAGTGTCGTTAAGTCCCAACGAAATGGGCGAATAGTCAAAGGTGTAGTGATCGAGAGATTTGAACGGGAAAGAGATTTGTGATTGATCTATACCTAAAGAGAAAGCCCATAAACTACAGGGGCTTAAATGCAAATTAAAGGGAATTAAAAAGATAAAAAATATTAAATAAACGCTATCACTATTTGCAAAATGATGAACGTTTAAAACCTAAAACGTACATTTAAATAAAATTACGTAAACGTACAAAATAAAAAGTGAGATCTAAGAAATAAAAGACCTAAAAATATGAAAATGACATTTTTACAAACCTATGATAAAAGAAAATTTTAAGAAAAAGAAAATTATTTTTATAACTATTTATCTAATTATTATTAATTAAAAACTATTTTTAACTATTTAATAATAACCTAAATTACAAGAAAATAGGAAATAAAGCTAGAAAAATAAAATTATGACTTGGAAAAATCTAAAATAACAAAAGAGAATTTTCAAAACTATTTTTATATTTTTCTGATTATTTTTCTATTTTCTAGGAATTAAAACCTATTTAAAACTACTTAAATTACTTAAAAATACAAATTTAACTAAGAAAAATATGGAAAAATATTTTTTTTGGCTTTTTATATTTATCTTAACTTAATAAAATGAAAAATTATTTTTGAACCTTTTCTGAATTATTTGTATTTAATTGCTAATTAAAAAAGGCTTAAAACTAATTTTAATTAAGAAAAATAGCAAACAAGGCTGGAAAAATATGAAAAATTCAGGATAAGTATAAAATAATATTAGGAAGCTAGGAAAAATGGAAAAACATGGGGCTATGTGGAGGAAATGGAAATCGATGTGCAAGTGCTTATTGGGATAAGCACTTAAATAAGCAAAAGGGACAAAACAAGCACCCAACTGAAACACAAGCTACTATAAGCTAAAAGAGTTAAAATGCAACAAGAAACAACAAGCTATATCCTCTGTATTGGCAGATTGCACAGACTTGATGTTTGAGCTTTAAGCTAAAAAACAGGATGAGGGGCAACTTTGAGCTAGAAAATAAGCCACCAAATAAGCTAAGACTTCAAGAACAAGAGTGGAAACCTAAACTAGACCTGGCTAAGACCTTATAAACCAAAAATTAGACCTAGATAAACCAAGATGAGCCATGCACAAGCTCTCAAGAAAAGCTGCATAAGTTCCTGGCAAGCTCAAGTTCTCAATGACAGGCACATAAGCCCTTATTGAACATCAATTTTAAAGCTCATAAAAATTTAACAAAATTATATAAAAATGATAACAAGAAACTAGAGCAAGAGGACTTTTAAAAAACAACAAGTTGCATTGAATTTGACTCAAAAATGATCCCATGAAAAATCCTTTCAGTTGAGCAAAAACTGAGAATTTCAACATCTTGACTTTTTCACAAAACTGAAATGTTGACTAAATTGAGGTTTGATCATGATTTAAGGACTGATAAGGAACTAATATGATGAAATAAAGTTACTACAATCTATCTCTATGTATTTAACACACAAAATAAACTTTTGGCTTGCTAAAACTCCAACAGTAAGCAAATGGGACAGATTTTATGTGGATTTGACTTTTGTGAGTTGCAGACTCAAATTAAAGACAGATATAAGCATGAAATAGCTATACAAGCATGAAACTACAGAAACCAACCACTGCATAATCCTTAGAGACAGATTAAAGAGCACATCCAAACACTACTTAATGAAACAGTTTTGAAGCTATTATCACTAAAACAAGTATTTAATTCAAGAAAGCTGTTAATTAACTTATAATAACTATAATGAGACAGAATAAAACTAGAATTATCAGTATTTAGACTCTTATACTACAAATTGCAAATTTATGAGAAATTCTTACAAAATGAATCCAAGCACCAAATTGAGAACTGATAACTGAGATCAAATCCTATAGCTTTCCACAAAGCTCTATACCCGTAATAATCCAATACTAGCTCAAGTGCACTAATCAAGTCTTGATCATCATTCCCATGATTTTTATTTTTAACTAATTTTTTTTTAGTATTTTTGGTAATTTTTGAGTTTAGAGTCTAAACTGAATTTAAATTGTTTTCAAGCTTAAACAAGTTACTAGAAGCTTTTATAAGCTATTTGAGCCAAGAACAACAACTTTAAACAACATAAACCAATTTTTGAGATTTTGGCTCAAAATTTGCATAAACTGTGATATGTAAATAAAACTTGAAATTGAAACTGCAATATGTTTTATTACACTAACATAAAATTACAAAGCATTTGAAAACTTAAACATAAACTGGAAAACATGAGAATATTAAAACGAGATAAGAAAAAATAAAATTACTCTAACTAACTTCTCTACTCTTCTCCTCTTGCTTCCCTTTTATACTTCAAAAATCTTTCCACGTGTCCTCTGATCACTTCCCATCAATTGTCCTGGTCATTGGATGAGTTGAGACCAAATGCCCGTTTATCACTTTTTGGCGAAAACTGTATTTGACTGCGTGGGACTGAGCTAGCACTAGTGGATGAGGTGTGATGATTATGTGGGTTGATGTGGAAGAGATAAGGAGTGTGATGGGAGATGTGTGGGAAATGCAGAGGAGCAGCAAGTGGAGGGAAGGGGATAAGGTGTGGCGGCAAAAGCAGTGCTGATTGGTTGTCCAGGGTTCAAAACAGAAGGGTCAAAAAGGTATAAAGGTGGGTCAAAATGGGAAAGGGTCAAGGTTTGGTTTAATATAACAAGGACTAACTTTGCAATTTTGCCAAACTAGAGGGACCATTACTGTCATTTCTCCAAAGTTGTCACAAGGACCAATTTTGACAATTTCCAATAGTACAAGGACCATTTTTGACATTTTCAATTTTCTAGGGACCAAACTTGACATTTTATGAAAGTTCAGGGACCTTTTCTGCCATTTGACAAAAGATTTATTCAAGGACCATTTTTTGACAATTTAAAATATTTCATGGACCTTGAATAACATTTTTCTTTATTTTGTTTTACCAGGGACTGTTTTGACAACTTTTGAAACTTGGGGGACTAAAACTGCCAATTATGCAAACTTTATACGTTTTCACCAGATTTTGATATTTTTGCATTTAAAACACATAAAACACTTATTTGTGATATTTTTATCATTTTGATGCATTTCGGAGTGTTTTCAGATGTTTTTGCAGTTTAAATGGTATAAAAATGATGAGTATTTAGACACTCATCAATCCCCACACTAAGATATTGCTAGTCCCTAGCAATGTTTTGAGAAAAATTAATGGATTTCAACTTTACCAAAGCCATTACTCGAGTAGCCAAATGTTTTAGTTCAAGTAAGAACCTTGGTACACCGATAACCAAGTGATTTTGAGCAAACCACCAGCTTTCAACTATTTGATTTGTCTTTACCAGAAGCCGCTTGCTTCTGGACTAGCCAACTCTTAGATAAATTATCAATATTATCTTTGGTGAGTCTATTACCAATTATGGTTTTTCCACTGCCTTTACCACAAGCCATAAACTTGCGGGCTAGCCAACTCTTCATTTTTAAGGATATGGTGAGCTGAATACCATACAATTTTGGGCAAATTGCAAGCCGTCAACGGATTTGAGATATCTTTACCAAGAGCCGCTTTCTCCTGGATTAGCCAATCCTTTGTTTATTAGACATAAGGCGGATGATAACCAAATGAGAAAGTGTAAAAAACACTTACTCCAAAAAAAAAAAAATTTGGCCAAAAACGGGGGAATTAGGCGGTATAATTACATGATAAAATTCGTGAGAATTCCCCCCACACTTAGAAATGAATATTGCCCTCAATATTCAAAGTACCTTGTTATGCCAAACAAAGAACGTAAAAAGGAAATACTACGCCATTATTTAGAAAGAATTTTTGAAAACTTATATATATATACACAACATGTGGGGCAACCCCCCCACACTAGGGTGGTAGAAAGTAGAAAGAAGTCGGAAATATGGGTGAAAACCCATATGGCATGCTACTATTTTTGATTCCCGAGTCGCTAGCTTGACTCGATCCCCGCATTAATTTGTTCATGGGGAAGTAAGTGGAAGAGACAATCTCCATCGGACTTTCATTCAAGATGTTTGGATAAACATTGAAGTACGTGAAAGTTCCACACCGATGAGATATACATAGAACCGGCTCACAAATGGTACATGGAAATGCCGGAATCAAAGATAATGTCTTCATTCCCTAAGGAGTGAAGAACGTGAGAAGTGACGAATATATGAAGAAAAGAAAGAAAATCATGATACAAATCATGACTAACTCTTCATCCTCAATAGAAGAATTCATAGTTTCATGAATCTCCTCAGTTAAGCTCATTTGATCAAGACATATTATGGGTGTGTCTAGATCAAAGTAGAAATTATCATACTCCAAGCAGAGATATGATATGAGAGAGTTCACAGGAGAACTCCTCGAAGGTAAATGAATCATATTCAGAATTGGTATTAGTGGGTTCACTGGTGAACTCATCCAATGTAAATGATTCATAATCGGGGAGAGAATTA
Organism: Chrysanthemum makinoi; assembly: GCA_910596185.1. Taxonomy (NCBI): domain Eukaryota; kingdom Viridiplantae; phylum Streptophyta; class Magnoliopsida; order Asterales; family Asteraceae; genus Chrysanthemum; species Chrysanthemum makinoi. Next base: position 24,101,372 of record OU343216.1, read on the forward strand.
TGAGAATGAAAAGTGGTAATCGCCACTAATCTTCTCTCCCATATTATCAAAACAGAAGGCTTCCATTTCCGAAATAGAATCATCGGAAAGAATGTCACTATCCTTAATGGGGATAGGAGATGAAATAGGTTTTTCATTGAAAGCCTCGATTTTAGAAATGAGAAGGTCGACATTCAATAATGTTGCATTTAAGTGCTTCATCTTTGATTTCGTGTCGTGCGAACTTCATCATTCTTCTCTTCTAAGCTAACAAGCTCAGAAGGTAATTCTTCCATATAACTGATGTCTCCACAAGATAACGAATCGTCATCAATAGAATCGAGAACATCTCAATATAATCATTTTGGAAGACAAGAGGAGGAGGGATATCACACACATGATCAAGAATTCCCCAGGACTCTCTTGGGATTGGGACAAGGTTCTCAACACTAGACTTTATGAATTCGGCCGATTCCTTTTCAGGAACAGTGTCAAGAAGCTCATCCCCCATGTTTAGAGAGTGAGTGGGAATATCGGTGTGACAACAACTGACCGTGAGGGAGTTGAGAAGGACTAGCAGTTATGGATTCTACAAGTTTCATTATTTCCACTGCTAGTGATTCAGTCATATTCTTTTCTCCCCGCATTTCCACGGATGGAATCTCAACTGATGAACTTGATGAATAAAATTGTAGAATATCAAGGGTATCTTCATCATCATCGTCATCGGGAATGAAATGGAATTGAGAGCTAGATTTGAATGCTTTTTGTAGTCTAATTGATTCCCTAACAAGTGTTTTCAATTGCAACTGGGAATCTAATTTAGCAGCCCGCTCTTCAGCCTAACAATAATACTTCCATGGATTTTTAATTTGGATTATCTTGGGAATGTTTACATTCCTTCAAATCTTTCACTAAATCTAAAAGATCAAGGAGAAGATTTTGAGGAAGTGGCTCAGGCTGAGGTGGTGCCTGATTCACTTGGTAACTGAGAGGTTGGTCATGATACGTAAGAGTCGAATTGTTACAAGGAAATGGATTCCTTGTTTGACAATCAGAGCTAAAGTGAGGACCTCCACAATATTCACAAATGTAAGACTGATGTGGCTGCGGAGTCATATGTGTTGTAGTCATAATTGTTATCGGAACCTGCCATGACAAGCGTGTCCGATTGACAATCGAACTGGAGTGTGAACCACCACAGCGACTCACAACAAAAAATCAAGCTGAAGTCTCACAGTGTGGTAGTCGATGGAATGAATCAGTTGTGTTATGGTAGGAATAGGGATCCCGGTTATAGACAGACCCGTTCCGATTCCACCATGCTATAACTGGGGCAATTGCCACCATTATAAGGACCACCACACCATTGACAACCAAGAGGGTGAGGATAAGACATAGAAAGAATCAAAGGTTTACAGAGGGGTAGGGATGAAGAATCAAAGATGTGAGAGGGTAAAGATGGATATTTTTGAATTTTTGGATAAACATTTTGTAAAAACAAGAAAGAAAATATTTTTGGGTTTTTGATTTTTATAAGAAGATATAAATATATAGATGGTATAAACAAGGAGTGAATATTCAAATCACTAATCTGCTAAACGTAAGACTATTAGCACATCGCTCCCGCTAGCGGGCGCTAAAATTTGATCCGCAAGTAACCGTCAAGTTTATCACTCAAGCCCGCCACTTGTGAATGGCCGACCGTAACAAACTTAAACGTTTAAGCACGAATGCAATGAAGATCGAGAGTATAGTGTTTCCCCTGTGTTAAGTCCCAACGAGCTGTTGCGAATAGTCAAACGTGTAGTGATCGAGAGATTTGAACGGGAAAGAGATTTGTGATTGATCTATACCTAAAGAGAAAGCCCATAAACTACAGGGGCTTAAATGCAAATTAAAGGGAATTAAAAAGATAAAAAATATTAAATAAACGCTATCACTATTTGCAAAATGATGAACGTTTAAAACCTAAAACGTACGTTTAAATAAAATTACGTAAACGTAAAAATAAAAAGTGAGATATAAGAAATAAAAGACCTAAAAATATGAAAATGACATTTTTACAAACCTAATGATAAAAGAAAATTTTAAGAAAAAGAAAATTATTTTTATAACTATTTATCTAATTATTATTAATTAAAAACTATTTTTAACTATTTAATAATAACCTAAATTACAAGAAAATAGGAAATAAAGCTAGAAAAATAAAATTATGACTTGGAAAAATCTAAAATAACAAAAGAGAATTTTCAAAACTATTTTTATATTTTTCTGATTATTTTTCTATTTTCTAGGAATTAAAAACTATTTAAAACTACTTAAATTACTTAAAAATACAAATTTAACTAAGAAAAATATGGAAAAATATTTTTTTGGCTTTTTATATTTATCTTAACTTAATAAAAATGAAAAATTATTTTTTTGAACCTTTTCTGAATTATTTGTATTTAATTGCTAATTAAAAAGGCTTAAAAACTAATTTTAATTAAGAAAAATAGCAAACAAGGCTGGCAAAATATGAAAAATTCAGGATAAGTATAAAATAATATTAGGAAGCTAGGAAAAATGGAAAAACATGGGGCTATGTGGAGGAAATGGAAACTGATGTGCAAGTGCTTATTGGGATAAGCACTTAAATAAGCAAAAGGGACAAAACAAGCACCCAACTGAAACACAAGCTACTATAAGCTAAAAGAGTTAAAATGAAACAAGAAACAACAAGCTATACCCCGGATTGGCAGATTGCAATGACTTGATGTTTGAGCTTTAAGCTAAAAACATGTGACTGAGGGGCAACTTTGAGCTAGAAAATAAGCCACCAAATAAGCTAAGACTTCAAGAACAAGAGTGGAAACCTAAACTAGACTTGGCTAAGACCTTATAAACCAAAAATTAGACCTAGATAAACCAAGATGAGCCATGCACAAGCTCTCAGCCAAAGATAAGTTTTCCCTCTCTCGGTAAGTGCTCAGTCTCCGCATTGCAAGGCACATAAGCCCTTATTGAACATCAATTTTAAAGCTCATAAAAATTTAACAAAATTATATAAAAATGATAACAAGAAACTAGAGCAGTAGGACTTTTTAAAACAACAAGTTGCATTGAATTTGACTAAAAAATGAGCCCATGAAAAATCCTTTCAGTTGAGCAAAAACTGAGAATTTCAACATCTTGACTTTTTCACAAAACTGAAATGTTGACTAAATTGAGGTTTGATCATGATTTAAGGACTGATAAGGAACTAATATGATGAAATAAAGTTACTACAATCTATCTCTATGTATTTAACACAAAAATGAACTTTGGCTTGCTAAAACTCCAACAGTAAGCAAATGGGATAGATTTTATGTGGATTTGACTTTGTGAGTTGCACTCAAATTAAAGACAGATATAAGCATGAAATAGCTATACAAGCATGAAACCACGTAAAACCAACCACCTGCATAATCCTTAGAGACAGATTAAAGAGCACATCCAAACACTACTTAATGAAACAGTTTTGAAGCTATTATCACTAAAACAAGTATTTAATTCAAGAAAGCAATAATTAACTTATAATAACTATAATGAGACAGAATAAAACTAGAATTAGTAGTATTTAGACTCTTATACTACAAATTGCAAATTTATGAGAAATTCTTACAAAATGAATCCAAGCACCAAATTGAGAACTGATAACTGAGATCAAATCCTATAGCTTTCCACAAAGCTCTATACCCAGAATAATCCAATACTAGCTCTGCTACAATGCTTGATCATCATTCCCATGAATTTTATTTTTTAACTAATTTTTTTTAGTATTTTGGTAATTTTGAGTTTAGAGTCTAAACTGAATTTAAATTGTTTTCAATAGCTTAAACAAGCTACTAGAAGCTTTTATAAGCTATTTGAGCCAAGAACAACAACTTTAAACAACATAAACCAATTTTTGAGATTTTGCTCAAAATTTGCATAAACTGTATATGTAAATAAAACTTGAAATTGAAACTGGCAATATGTTTTTATTACACTAACATAAAATTACAAAGCATTTGAAAACTTAAACATAAACCGAAAAAACATGAGAATATTAAAACGAGATAAGAAAAAATAAAATTACTCTAACTAACTTCTACTCTTTCTCCTTGCTTCCTTTTTATACTTCAAAAATCTTTCCACGTGTCCTCCTGATCACTTCCCATCAATTGTCCCTGGTCATTGGATGAGTTGAGACCAAATTGCCGTTTATCACTTTTGGCGGAAAACGGTATTTGACTGGTGGACTGAGCTAGCACTAGGGGGTGGATGAGGTGTGATGATTATGTGGGGTTGATGTGGAAGAGATAAGTGAGTGTGATGGGAGATGTGTTGGGAGTTGCGAGAGCAAAGCAGTGGAGGGAAGGGATAAGGTGTGGGCGTGCAAAAGCAGTTTGATTGGTTGTCCAAGGGTTCAAAACAGAAGGGTCAAAAGGTATAAAGGGCAGGAGTCAAAAATGGGAAAGGGTCAAGGTTTGGTTTAATATAACAAGGACTAACTTTGCAATTTTGCCAAACTAGAGGGACCATTACTGTCATTTCTCCAAAGTTGTCACAAGGACCAATTTTGACAATTTCCAATAGTACAAGGACCAGTTTTGACATTTTCAATTTTCTAGGGACCAAACTTGACATTTTATGAAAGTTCAGGGACCTTTTCTGCCATTTGACAAAAGATTTATTCAAGGACCATTTTTGACAATTTAAAATATTTCAGGGACCTTGAATAACATTTTTCTTTATTTTGTTTTACTAGGGACTGTTTTTGACAATTTTTGAAACTTGGGGACTAAACGCCAATTATGCAAACTTGATACGTTTTTCACCAGATTTTGATATTTTTGCATTTAAACACATAAAACACTTATTTGTGATATTTTTATCATTTTGATGCATTTCTGAGTGTTTTCAGATGTTTTTGCAGTTTAAATGGTATAAAAATGATGAGTATTTAGACACTCATCAATGCACCAAAAATTAGTGCATACAAGGTAGGCTAAGGAGATTTGGGTATACATTTGGGGGTGGATTGTAAACAATGCTCTTCATTGATATTTCGAAAAACCAAAACATCACGAGAACCGCAAAAATGATAGGCTCTGAGGGGTTAACTAGGGGTATCGTGTACTAAAGATGAGTACAACGCAAGGGTGTGGGGGAATTACTCAACCGATGTGGAAGAAGTATTTATAATACATGTATCAAACAAGGGTTATCCTAATGCCTCTTATCATTTAGTTATTCCTAACTACACAAGTGTAGTCTCACTAGCGATCTCGGAATGCATCACAAAACAAGTTCTAGAATCTATTATACTACCGGTGCACTCTCAAAGCATTAAAGTGGAATGCTTTTATTCCTACAAATCTAAGGGCGATCCTCACATTTTGGGTGGAATTTAAGTGGTAAAGGGTTTTGTGCTAGTCATATAACTTCCTATCCATGAGATGCTTTTATTAAGACTAATGGCTCACCCTACATGTCATGAAATTTTTTAAATTTGGTGCCAAAATTACCCTAACCGATATTTCTCATGGTTTATTACACAAATGAAATTGGACAAGGCAAATAGTCAAGGATAAGCATAGTTTCAAAGTTCTTGTTTTATTTTCCCTCCCTACACTTAAACTGAACATTGTCCCCAATGTTCCCCGAAAGTATCAAAGTTATGATAATGAAAGGTTATTAAAAACGAAAGAAACTAATACTCCCCTGATTAGCTCTGTAGGATCCGTGTGAAGTAGTGGTTAAATTTTTCTCCAAGAAGAATGTATGCGTGAAAAGCTCCATCCAATCTTATGTATCTTCTTCTTGATAAATAAAACTTGCACACTTGAAGAAAACAAACGAAACCTTCGCGTAAAATCGGCGGTAACAATATATATATGACTCTACTAATCTAAGATATAATGCTTGTGGAATGGATGTTTACAGATTTTCTAGAAAATTAAGACTCGGAAAATTCCAAAAATTTATAAGTAGCACAGAAAACAAGAAAAGTTAGAAGTGCTGTACTCCTCCGACGCCAAAGTTATCCCGACGAAACCGGTCTCATGATTTTCGAGAAAAAAAATTTTGGAAAATTTATATCTTTAGAATCGAAAACTTTCCTGAAAACATCCATTATGACTCGATACAAGCATTTGACTCAAACAAACACACATGTATATCTTTTAATAATCGTAATTCTCATATTCACTTCTTTGAAAACGCGGTGTAATCCTCCCTACACTTATCCCTTTGTAAAATACCTTTATATGTAATTAAGACGAGGTTAAAGACAAAATAAAGCATTTTTACAAATTCAAACATAAGAATAAACAAATCAATAGAAGATATAATGACACACAAACAAGCAAACAATTAAGCATGGGTTGCCTCGCTTTTCTTTATTTATGAGTCTTGTAGCTAGACTCGAAGTCGTGCCCCTACGTTCCTATATAAGTAAGCTTATCCTCAAGAATGTCATAAGGATCAAACTAATCATTTAAGTTCCTAGTGGTACGCTTAGTTCGGTATGCCTTTTCAAACTTCTCTCCATCGGGGTCATAGATCGTTATCCTAATGTGCCACTCTTCATTACCATCAGTAGGCGGTCTATCTCTATTCCACTTATGCTTAGGCTTATCGCTCTTAACTTTTCACTTATTCATGACAAGGTTGACGGGCAAGCTTCCTAGGAACTCTGTCATCTTCCTAAACACTAAGGCATCCTCGAATGGGTTCACTTCCATGTCCCTAGCCAACTCTTTTTCATGGAAAGTTGCTTTACTAGCAAAGGCTTCATCTAGATAGAAAGGTCGTTGGGGACCTATGAAGTCTTTATTAATCCAAGGTCCATATCTAGATAAAGTTCTATCCAACCTAATATCATGGGGGATTTCTTCTTCCTTGTAGTAAATGTGCTTTTTGACATCGTAAATTGACATAGCACTCCCTTCTCCTACCACTATTTTAGACATCTTACAATCAATGATGGTACTAGCGGTAGCTAAGAATCCCCTTCCTACTAGCACTGGGCATGTCGGGTCCTTATACATGTCTAGCACATGGAAATCCGCCAAAAGAGTCAATTCTCCTACGTGTACTACCATTTCTTTTATTATCCCTACCGGATATGCAATACTACCGTCCGCTAGACCTGAGATAGTTTCCGTTGGTTCAATCTTACCTAAGTTAAGGCTTCTATGGAGGGACAACGGAACAAGATTGATGCATGATCCTAAGTCGGCTAGAGCATCGAGAGGTTTGGAGGTTCCAAGCCTGCACGGAAGAGTGAATAGCCCAGGATCGTATAACTTCTTAGGTAAATTATTTTGCACAAACGCGGACCCATATTTTCCAAGTTTTAGTTCTCGCTCATATTTTTCTTTTAAAGCATTATAATAGGTTTCATGAGCTAAGACTTCAAGAACCGTCTTTTCTTGATGGAGTTCCTTGTACTCCTCTTCTAGATTAGGTTTGGGTTCTTGGTTGACGGGTTTCTCAAGAATGGGTTGTACCAATGGTGCGGCCTTGGTACCTTTGGGATCGCTTGGAACCCTTGTTGATAGCATTTACCGAAAGGGACCGCTGGGTGTGAGGGCATGGATGTGCACTCTCCCATGGTGAACAAGAACATGAAGTCGATGAAATCAAATTCACTTTTGGGTTCTTATTAGTATCACTTGGGAGTGCTCTAATTTCCTGGCCATTGAAGGCTTTAAGAGGGCATCAAGCTTGTTTGTCATCTCGCCTTGTCTTTGCTTGAAATCAGCTTCAATCTTAGTCAATCGAGTTTCTTGAAATGACATGAATCTAGACGCAATTGCTTCAAGACTAGTGGGGTTCTCGGTATTTGAAGGGTTGAACCTATTAGGTGGACTAGATGAGCTTTGGGGTGGGTTTGAATTTTGGTTCCACTTAAGGTTAGGGTGATTCCTCCATGAAGGGTTATAGGAGTTTCCTAAGTTGTTTTGTTCGGGCTTGAAAGTGTACCACTTTTCTCCCATTCGCCCGTTCTGTATGCAAGTGTCGCTGGGAGGCGTAGTCCAAAAAGTTTGTTCAGTGGAGTCTTGTGCAATCATGAGTGTCGTGGGGACCACTACACAACTCACAAGGTAGAGCGATTTTGTTTACTTGATGTGAAGACTTAGGATATTTGTAGAGCTTATTAGAATTAAAACATGGTTTGACTTGATCTTCAAGCTCGAGCATCCTACGGTAGGAAGATTGTGAGTCAATGGGAGGCAAGGAGACAACATTGATATTAATCTTACTTCGGAAGGATTTTCACGGGCAAATTTGAAAAATGGCTCAATTGACGGGACATTTCACGTCATTCCATGTCTCAAGATAACTTCGTTGTCATAGAGAGCAAGGTCAAAGGTCTCTATTATACCCCACCATCACAAGATCTTTCAAGTTAGTCGATCGGAGATCACTACTTTTAGTTTACCACCACGCCGCTTGGTCAATGGACCGCTTAGTTGGGAAATTGACATGATCATAAAAGAGTTGGACTTGAAGCCAAAGATCAATGCCTAACTAGTGATGAGGACTCTATGGATTAAGTCCTTGAATCGAGTCCATGCTTCGTAGAGAGATTCATCTTGACGTTGTTGGAACATCAAGATTTCATTCCTAAGCTTAGTAGTTCTCCCTTCCACCAAACCAAGGTGGGAAAAATTGGAATTTGCAAGGAAACGAGGTTGTGAGTCGGGAGGCAAGGAGATGAGATCATCACAACTTGAGATGGAGCCGGCGGGAAGTAGCTCAAGCCAATTACTAGCTTGGTCCCGTAGAGAGAATTGGAAGAGACGCAACAACTTGAGATGGAGCGCGGGAAGTGCAGGTCTAGTAGTGGGTCTCGAGTAGTAGCATCAAGGTCGATGGAATCGACGATTTTAAGGAAATCCTTAAGATGCTGATTAGGATCTTCGAAACGAAGTCCATGGAATGCACATCTGTTTTGCACCAACCGGATGGTGTTGGATCGAAGGGCCGTAGTTTGGGCTTGGTTGGGAAGCTCAATGGTGTTTCTATAGCCTATATGGCTTGGTCTTGAGTATTCACCAAGATTACGGCCTCTTGGCGGGTCATTTGGTGGTGGGTTGATGAGTGGTGGTTGATTATCACCTTCCATGATGAAAAGTGATGGGGTTATGAACAAAGGTCACAAAGAAGGAGGATAGACTATGAGGAAGCTAAAAATGAGAAAAAATCTTACTTGATAGGAATCAAGCAAGGGAACCTAAACGAGGTGAAAATCTGACTAGCTATTCTATTCCCCTCGCAAAAAAAACTTGATACGTGTACAACGCTGCTCGGGGTCAAAGGAACTTCCTTCGCAGCAAGTTTTTCAACACCATAGGCAGTGAACCTAATCGTTGTAGTGTAGTATTAGGGTAAGCCTCGTGAATTGATATCATTCTCTAGGAGAATAGAAATGCTAGTGAGAAATTACTACGCTAAGGTTGGGGTTGAGGAAGATTATTTTTATTCTTTTTTTATATTTTTTAGAAAATTGAAAGGTACGAATCTCGGGGTATTGGATTTGGGGGGTTGGTATTTCTACCGATTACTCTACTTATCTAATTATCTAATTAACTAAGCTAAGGTGAGTGTAGTCTATGTCTATTATTGTGTGCTCTTATGATGATTAAAAATGTGTTTATCTAGATGCTATTACTCCCTAGTTATCTCCTATTGATGGTTGAATTGTCACGCCTTATTCTTAACGCGTTGTGTCTTCTAAGGTCGTGAGTATGCATTTTCCCTAACTCTTTGAGACTACCTTAAGGTTATTGCCTACTTGTGTTCAAATCTCTAGGATTCATAAACTAACTCTAAGGTTACCTTTGGATGTTTAGCCTACAATAAGAGATTTTAATTCTCTAGGTCAACCAATTTCCATTTCTTTTGATTTCTTTGTGTGTACAAAACACACCCTAAACTAATTCATAAACTAACTCTAAGTTCACAAAGATTACTCAAGCATTAAAACACAACGAATGACCTATCGCAATACTAGGTCAATCACAATTAAGATAAGAGACAAACCAATCAATATTCAATACCTAGGTTTCATAGATCTAAGCAAACACACAAGTAAATTAGCCTGACATGGAAAACATGCAAGCATACACACATACAATTGAAGACATAATTGAATTAATGAAGTAAATCACTTATCTTTTTGTAAAATAGGGTATGGAACCCTAAGATAATGCCTTCAAGACGTACCAAAGTTCGGTTTAGGTTTTACTCTACAAAACTACCTCTCAAATTCTAAAAATTTGAATTCTATATATGAGAGTTACAATATGCACGGCGCTATTTTATTTGTGACGCCGTCAGATAGCCGCCATTAGATTTTCGTCTTGGCCACGTCAACTTTGTGACGCATCACCTTATCGCTAGACGCCGTTTCATCTTCGACCGCGGATCCAAATCTATGCCGTCTGAAGTCATGGACGCCTATTCTTTATAACCCTGATGTCGCTATGCAAAATAGTAATTTGGCTTCCTGAAATGTCGCCTCAAAACGTTCCATGCACGGCGTCGCCATTTAGCTGTGACGCCGTCACCTTCTGTTCCAGCAGCTTGAGTGTCTTGATTCTTGACTATTGGAATCACTCCTAAACCTTAATCAAGTGTTAGTAATTCACATGTAATAGTTAACTTAATTATGGCCTTTATGTTTGTTATTTAGCCTTAAGCTTATGTAGAAGGCCCATGAGCTTAGGCTTAGGCCTAATAAGAAAAGGATGGGAACTAGGAGTGTTACCCTAGCTTCCCACCTATAAATACTCATGTATAACCCTCACTTGAGGGTTGGTTGTTCAATATATTATATTTCACACATATCTACGCATGTTTATTACATTCTTAACGTGTGTGTGTTTGGATAATTGTTCAATCGCCTTATCTCTTTCTATTAAGTTTGTGTTGTAAATCTAGTGACCTAACAGTGGTATCAATCGCCAACTAGTTGGGTGAATCGTTATTGCTTTTGAAGTACGTTTTTGGTCATACGCGTAAAGGTAACGAGTTCTTTGGTTTGCTTAAAAACACGTTTTTTACACTTTTTAATCCAAGATTCTTGTACTTTCAATGTTATAAGGTGTTAAACTTACTGTTTTTGGAAAAAAATTTTGAACTTTATGCGTGGATCATTGTTTTTCAACTAGTTTTTGAACGAGGGTGTAAACCTACGCTGTAACCGCTTTGAGAGCTTTGATCATCAAGTTTCACACTTTTGTGTCATTTTGGTTTTATTGAAGCTATTTCATCATACAAAAACTGGTTTAGAAACATCTTTGGGCAAAATCATTTTTACGAGTAAGATTACGCCAGATCAAAACCCTAATCTTACGCGTAACTTTATCCGTGGTTTGATCTTCGCCGGGTTTACTCCGTGTTTTCTTGCTTGGATAAGCCTGATAATACGTCGACTTTGGATATCTTTTGCAATCGTGATAGTGTAAAAGATCATTTGGGCAAAACCTAAACTTACGATAAGCATAAAGCTTAAGCGTAGAAATCCTACGCATAAGATTCATCTTACGCCTAAGCCTAGTCTTACGCATAAGGTAATCCTACGCCTAACTTTGTGTCTACGCATAACTTTAGTGCCTTTACCCTACTTACGCGTAAGCTAAATCTACGCGTAACTCTTGATTGTTACGCCTAACTTTGGTGTTTTTACGCATAAGTTCTACTTGGTTTCTTGTGATTTCTACGCCTAAGGACACTTCATCAACAAAGGTTCATTCGACTACAAAGATCCATTTTTACCAACACAAGTTTTCAACATGTCACAACCACCATACTCTAACTATTTCCCTTACACTTATTCTCAACGTCAACAACAACTAACTCCACAACATCAACAATGGAATCAACAACAAGCAATTTATCAACAACAATTTAATCAACAACATACTCCACAACTTGGTGCAATTCCACCACCTCAAATGGTTCAACCACCACCAAGTCTTCAAGTTCAACCCTACACAAATGACTTCAATCAACATCCATCAAGGAACACTATAAAGGAACCCACTTGGTTTGCAAAGATGTGTGAAGCTTTAAGCAACAAACAATCAATTCATGAGGCTGGATCACTTGATAGACCTCCAATGCTCACTCCAGAAACTACGATCAATGGGTCATAAGGTTCTTTAGGTTTTGTGATTTAAGAAGCCACATGGAAAGTTCTTAAAGAAGGTTATCTTGGAAGGTCCATTTGAGATGCCTACTGTCATTGTACCCAGATCCAAATGCTAATCCACCAAGAGATGAACAATCCAACATTGCTACTGCTGCCACCGAAATGCAGGAACTTCTACACTATAAAGCTGATGAGCTTGCAATGCAATATATCCTCTTAGGATTACCTAACCCAATTCTTCAAAGTGTTGATGCTCAAAAGACTGCAAAGGCAATGTGGGAACATATTCATCTTCTTATGGAAGGATCTGACTCAATCAAGAGGATACGAAATCCAAAATTTACTTGGCTTATGAACACTTCATGATTGAACCTGGAGAGACACTAGAGTCTTATCATCATTGATTCTCAGACATCATCAATGATTTGGATAAACACAACATCATCATGCCAAGAATTGCAGTAATACTAAGTTCCCGAGTAGTCTTGGTCCTGAATGGGAGAAGTATGTCATTTTTCTCCGCCAGCCGAAGAACATGCATCATTCTACATACGGATTGTTGTACGATTACTTGAAGCCTCATGAAAAGAAGTTGATAGGGAAAGGATTCTCCGTGCTCAAATTGCTTCACCTTCACAACCGAAAAATCAACAACTTGCCTTGTATGCTCAAAACAGTTATTCTCCTCAACCAAAGAACTCAACCAACTGCTACAATCACACCATATGATCCTTCACTACCTCAATCTCAACAAACTCAATTGGTTCCATACAACAACAACAATGCTCAAGCACTTTCGCTGAAGCTAATGAGGAATCGATCCATTCAAGCATTGCAACAAGGATTTGCTATGATTGCTAATGCTTTTAGTCGTTATACCAACAAATCCAACAATCGTATTCGTTCCTCATCTAACACAAGGAATCAAGCTTTTGTGAACAATGGACGAGTTGAAGTTCAGAATCGTGGTTATGGTCGTCCGATGGGCGGTGGTCAAGGGTTTAATGTTGTGGGTAGGAATAACAATAGAGCTCAAGTGGTGGAACAAGGGAATGCTCAAAATGGGTTGAATGGTCTTCGATGCTACAACTGCAATGAGAAGGGACACTGGCTAATGCATGCCCAAAGCCAAGGACAAGGGGCAATGCTTATCACAAAGAGGCTCTTCTTTTGGCTCTTAAGGATGAAGTTGGTGGAACTCTCATAGACAAAGAACAGAGCTTTATGGCAAATGCAGACTCAGATGATGATATGGAGGATTTGCAGTGCCAATGCAATGTTATGTTGATGGCTAATATGCATGAGTTACACATGAGTGACACAGGCCCAAGTATGACAATCGATGGCTTGTCTCGTGTACCAACAAACCATATTTATCTCGATCTCATATCTCGCCAACATTCAATCCGCAAGGCTCGAATGTTCAAAATGAGTCATCCACATCTCATTCCGACGATTTTCAACTAGACCCAGTAGTTATATTTGACGATCAAGATGACCTTATGGTTTCCCTTGATAATCAAATTGACTCCGTGGTTATACTTGAGGATCTAAGTAATGATCATGTTGTGACTCACGTTGAACACGAACTTTTGCCTCATCCGCATTTTGCTCGCTTAATACAAGACCAACAAACCATAGTGGAAGAATGTCGCGCAATTAATCAGGACTTGAAAAGTAAAAATGCACTGTTAACCAAGGATTTTGAATGTTTACAAAAGCAACTCAACTTTTTCAAAACTCAAGAAACACGTGAAAACGGTTTTGAAGCAGCCTTTGCCAAATCTCATCAAAATGAAAAATATTTAGAGAGACAGATGCGTGATCTAGCCGCCTCGAAGAATGCTTTGTTGTCCGAAATAGAACAATCAAACATGAACATAAAAAGCAAATTAACGCCTCACCTTGGAAAATCAAAAAGCTAAGGCCGAGTTGTTAACTTGTCAAAAACAGTTCTCTGCATACAAAAAGCATTCAACGAAACGAATAGATGATCATCTTGAAGAAATCATCGGCTTGCAAAACAAACTTAAAGAGTTTAAAACTGTTGTTTACAAACATGGTGAGTCGGTCACAGCTATTGAAAAGTTTACTTTAAAACCAAATCCAAATGGATATGGACCAAATCTTGCCGATTACAAACCTAAGCTTTCAACCAAAGCATTCAAACCAAATCCTCGAAGTTTCCAGCAAGTGCGTAATATAAAATTGATAATTCCGTTATGAGTGTTGTTGAATATCATCGTCAAGAGGAATTAGATGCGTAAGACGAGAGTCGTTCAAAATTAGAAAAAGTTGTTTACAACAAACCTTTTAACTATTCAAAAGCGGTCACAGTCGTCACACCAACGGATTCTTCTAACACACCAAGGATTATCATAAAAACGCCTGAGTCTTCTAATGTTAATCCCAAACCAGATTATGCACAAACTTATGGTCCTTTACCTTCCATCGGTGAAGTAAACTCAAAACCTGAAAATCGCAAAATTCTTAGATATTTTGACCTTTTCATGGCTGACCTCAAAACTTTACAACATGAGATAGAATATCATTCTCAAATCAAAGTTCAACATTTTCAATCGCCTCTGGCACGAGAACAAAGAGACATTTTTCAGAAAAATCTTTTACCAAATGTTAAAAATTTGAAAAGTTGTGCATTGTCTTGGGAAAGGACTTTCATAAGGAACTTGGATTGATGAAGGTCGTTTTCGAGAAAACAAAAACATCTATTTCTAATACTAAACGTAAAAAGAAAATGTTGAGAAAAGATGTTGATCGACTCTTGGAAGATGTCATCCGGGCTGATGTCCATAATGTTGTGCTATTGAATTCTTTGTCATATGCATTTGATTATATCTCACGCCGATATCGTTGATTCTGTGGTAAATGTTGAGAACACCGATAATGTGCTTCAGATCGAGTCCTTAAAAGTTGAAAATAAACGATTGTCAAACGAACTTTCAAATGCAATACGCCGCCTTAATTGGTGTCAAAAAGATATTCATGATCAACAACTTGTTTTTCAACACAAAATCGCCAGCTATGACAAAACTTCGATCCAAAAATTGAGCAACTGGATGATCAAAACGTGTCTTTAAGTGTCAAATCTCAAAATATGAACAAGAACTTGTAAAAGTTAAAAGGAATATGGTGTCATATTTGATTTACTCAAAAGACTCGTGATGAAGCATCAAATGAACTTGATCATTATCTTGCACACACTAAAGAAGTTATGCATTTTGCTTTGGAAATATTCGGTTCAAAATCAAGATCTGATACACACTATCTTCAAGTTAAGAGAAATGTTAGGAAAGTATGAACAACTTCCGCCACCGTGATTAAGAGAATAGCCCCACTAACACTTAGTAATCATGAACCTAGAATCACTACTGCCAAATCACAAGTTGCTAACGTGCTTCCTTCTAAAACAGAATAGTTGCGTCTTTTCCAAACGTCCGCACTTCACAGCCTTAGAGCACTACATCGAAGAATAGGAAGTTGCGACCTAAGAAAAGATCAATAAAGAATGCTAAAGTAGAAGAACACCCTAGGACTATGAATAAGACTCACGTTGCTTCCACTATAGATATTAAGCGTCCCGCAAATGTAATAGAAATAGTGATGTAACGAATGCTAAACCTTTAAGCACTTTTGATATTCAGTCCGATGCACCTTGTGTTATTTGTCGTAAAAGTATGAATTCTGATTGTCATGATAAATGTGTTGCTAAAGCTATCATCTCTCGCTTAAGGAATCCTAAGAACCGGAATACCTCTAGGCCCACTAATCTTTCTAAGTCTGTGCTTGGTAGACCGCCTCTTTAGATTCTAAGAAACGCATTGCTGTCCCTCAGAGCTCCGCCACCTCCTAGGAATGTAATAACACCTAGTGCATTCACTAAGACTAAAGCAAATACTAGTTGGAGATGGCGGAAATGGATATATAACACACTAGGATTTAAATGGATACCTAAAGCTATTGATGTGTGTATGTCTACTATAATCGCCCGGAACCCTCTAACATTTCGGTTCCACATCTACTTCTATTCCATCCGTGTGTCGCCTGTGTAATGCAGTGATACGATCATTCTCTGGATTGTTGATAGCGGATGTTCCCGACACATGACAGCAACCTTAAACTGTTATCAAACTTTATGCAAAGTTCATTGGCATCGCCGATTCGAATGATCACTTCAGCCTATCATGGGCTACTGAGACTACATCAATGGGAACATCGAAATTAGCAGGGTTTATTATGTGGAAGGCCTCGGTCACAATCTGCTTTCGAGGTCGGCGTGATGGAGATTTGGAAATTGCTTTCAGGGAGAAAACTTGTTTCATTCGTGATCTACAAGGAAACGACCTTATGTCCGGCTCGTAATTCAGTCTTTACACTATCTCAATGCAAGACATGGTTGCTTCATCTCCCATTTGCTTACTTTCAAAGGCAACATCAACAAAATCCTGGCTATGGCACCGCCGCCTCTCACATCTAAACTTTCAAACCATCACCAACCTTGCTCGACACAAACTAGTTGAAGGACTCCCACGATTTCGTATTCTAAAGATCACCTTTGCTCAGCTTGTGAACAAGGCAAAAGCACTCGTGCTCATTTTCCTTCAAAGGTGGAACACAACCTCAAAGATGTGCTTCATCTTCTTCACATGGATTTGTGTGGCCCGACGCGCGTGCAAACGATCAATGGCAAACGCTACATCTTAGTAATTGTTGATGACTATTCACGCTGGACTTGGGTCTACTTTCTTCAAGCAAAGACCAAGCTCCACAGATGATCGTCACCTTTCTCACGAAAATACAAGTTCGCTACAAAACACCGTCCGACAAATCGAATGCATTGAGGCAATGAATTTGTTAATCAAACTCTTCGTGAATTTTATGAGAAAGTGGGAATTCAACATCAGACATCTATTGCACGCACACCAGAACAAAACGGAGTTGTTGAAAGACGAAACCGAACGTTAGTGGAAGCCGCAAGAACAATGTTAATCAATGCTAAACTTCCAGATTACTTATGGGCGTAAGTTTATCTCTGCATGCTATACTCAAAACCGGTCTATGATTACAAAACGCCACAACAAAACACCTTCGAGCTTGTCCACAACAGAAAACCGAATCTCAAACACTTTCATGTATTTGGATCTCTTTGCTATCCGAATAATGATCGTGATGACTTTGGAAAGCTCAAAGCCAAAGCGGACATTGGAGTCTTTATTGGATATTGTGATAATTCTAAAGGTTTCCGAATCTGGAATCGTCGAACAAAGGAGGTGATGGAAACGATTCATGCTCATTTTGATGAACTTACGGAAATGGCTTCCGAGTATAACAGCTTGGAACCCGGTCACAACCGCTTAAACTTCCCCTAAACCCCATCATCAGTGAAACAAGCCCCCACCACTCGTCAACAAATGGAAAGGTTATTTGCTCCTCGCTCGCTGACGATATTGATGAACGTGCTCCGGTGTATCCACTGTTTCCGCCGCTCAACCCGATAATACTCTTATACCGATACACCTGCTACAACAACTACGGTTGAAGAAGCACCACCACTTGACTCCACAACAACAGTTGAACAAACCGCTTCCAACAATGATGAACCGGCTGATGATGTTCTCAATGAAGTACCCCCACCTGCAGATTTTGATCCAAATGCGTTCTTTAACCCGTTTGCTAATGAGACCGCCGCACTGATGTCGCGAATCTTCAACAAGCCATTTGAATCCTCAAAATCTGCACAATGTATACCAACATCAACCCTCCACACATAGATGGACAAAAGACCATCCTCCGGAAAATATTATTGGCAACCCGAATCAACCAGTCGTTACGAGACAACGCCTTCACTCAGATGGTGAACATTGCATTTATGCACTCACCGTCTGCCAATCAACCTAAAACATCAAAGACGCAATGACAAAAGACGATTGAATCCATGCAAGAAGAACTCAACCAATTCAAACGTCTTGAAGTATGGGAACTGGTTGAAAGACCAACAGAGTCTACGTCCATTGGTCTCAAATGGATTTGGAAAACAAATTGATGTGAAGGAAACGTTATCGAAATAAGTCACGCCCGGTGGCTAAGGGTTATCGCCGAAGAGGGTATTGACTTTGAAGAATCTTTTGCCCGTTGCTCGTCTTGAGGTCGTTCGATATTTCTCGCGTTCATGCTCATATGAATATGACGGTCTTCGATGGATGTCAAAACTGCGCTCTAATGGACAACTTAAAGAAACGGTTTATGTCACCAACCGTATGGATTCGTTGATCCCGCTTCCGAACCATGTCTACAAACTGAACAAAGCTCTGATGGTCTCAAACAAGCTCCTCGGGCATGGTACGATAAGCTATCATCTTTCCTCATTGCCAATAATTTCACCAAAGGTTCGGTTGACCCTACTCTTTTCATACAATATCACGGGCACATATCTTAATTGTTCAAATTTACGTGGATGACATCATTTTGGGTCTACACATAAAAAGTACTCAATCGCTTTTGCAAAACTAATGAAGAAAAATTTTGAAATGTCCATGATGGGTGAACTTACGCTCTTTCTAGGATTACAAGTTCATCAATCACCCCGTGGTATTTTCTTGAGTCACTCCAAATATGCCCTTGAATTGTTAAACAAATTTGGAATGAAAACCTGTGACACCTATGCCACACCAATGGCTCATACCAAGAAGCTAGACGCTTTACATGGGAAATTGGTGGACCCTACAAAATACCATAGTATTATTGGGTCTCTCATGTATCTAACACTAGCGACGATATTGTCTTTGCCGTATATCTTTGCTCCCGTATCGTCGCGACCAACCTGAAACCCACCTCTCATAGGCTAAAAGAATCCTCCAATACATCAAGGGAACCATTAATTTGGGGATCCGTATCCGGAAGGATTCTCGGTTTTGAACTAATCGCTTCAGACGCCGACCACGCAGATGCTTAGATTCACGGAAAAGTACTTCATGAGCTTTACAATTTCTTGGTGATAAACTGGTGTCATGGCAATCGAAGAAGCAGGATTGTACATCGCCGTCCTCAACCAAGCGTAATATGTAGCCATGTCGGCGTGTTGTGCTCAAGTCATTTGGATGAGAACACAACTCAAAGACTATGGTTACGTATTTGACGTAATCCCGATGTATCGCGACAATCGAGTGCCATTGCATCTCGTGCAACTCTGTTCAACACTTGAAATCAAAGCACATCGATCTTCGATATCATTTCATCAAGGACCACGTGGAACAGGTACAGTTGAATTATATTTTGTGGGTACGTAATACCAATTGGCGATCTTCTCACCAAAGCCTTGCCTCCCGCTAGGTTTAATGAGTTGGTCCACCGGATTGGTATGAGGTGTTTGACTCAAGAGGAATTGATGACCTCCTAAAACAGCTTAAAAACCTCAAACACCAAAATCTCTTTTGTAAATATTTTTCAAAAACAAAATACAAAAATATAAAACCCGATAAAACAACAAAAATATTCTTCTATCTATTTTTCTTTCAACATGGCAAGTACATTTCATCCGTCAACACTCTAATCTTTCAAAATTCATTATTTTTCCGATCAAGTGTTGAGGGGGAGAAAATAAATACTTAACTGTTTCTAAAACATCCGTGTACTTGCATGTTACTCTATTCTCGTTGTATCTTTATCAATGGTGGTAAACTTTTCGGTTAAACCGACACTCCTCTGACTAAAATTTATAACCTTTCATCATTTTCTTAAGTCGAGGGGAGTGTCGCCAAAGTTATTTCTAAAATATTTTGTTTGGTAACCAAAATGGAAGTTAAAAGGCTTTGGATGAAAATGGAAAAGGTGGAGGGACCAAACCTGCCAAAAGGTTAAAGTCATTTTAATAAAAACACCCCACCTAACATTTCACTTCACATTTATTACTCCTAACCAAACTTCATCCTACGCAATAAAATTCGCTCTTCAAATCATGTGTTTTGGATCATCAATTTGTAAGTTGTTTCATGATCTTAACGTGTTTACAAACATTGGTTTTGATTTTTACATGAATCCAACGGTCAAATTTTTGAGATATGATTGATTTGGTGTTCTACGCATAAGCGTATGAACACCTAATCAAGAATGGTGTTTTGTGGTTAAAAAGATAGTGTGCCAAAATGTTCTTCTTACATCAATAAACTCATTTTCATCACTTAAACCACCCGAAACACGAATTGAGTGAATTTCAAATTTAGGGTTTATGCGTGGTTTTGGGTATTTTCAAATGTGAAGGTTTTTGGTCAAAAAGATTGTTGTGTGATGTTCATATCATGTTGAATTAATGATTTCCAGGCCTTATAACAACCCGAAAACTCTAATTAATTAAAAATTGGAATTTAGGGTTTAATGTTCTTAGGTTTGGGTATTTTTGATTCACTGACTTTTGGATGTTAAAACTTGGTTATTAGACTCTCACAACACCTAAGACCTACCAGAAAACATTTGGTGCAATTCCTATGGCTAGAAATCATATGCGTAATTCTTAAACTCTAGGGTTTTGACTTACGCGTATGACTTTCTACGTAGAACCGAGAAATGCTTAGTTTCATGCCATGATTTGTTTTAAAATGACTATACATGTTAAGATTGATGATATGATGATTTTATTTCAGGCTTGCTACGCATAAAACTCGGAATCAAGGTCCTTGTTACTCTACGCATAAGGATCACCTTACGCGTAGAAAGTTATGCGTAAGAGAAATCTTACGCGTAACTATTACGCGTAAGGTTCTACAAAGGGACTACGCGTATCCTGTGAAGGATATGCGTAACCAGTGACTCTACGCATAAGGTCTACTCTTACGAGTAAGCCTTACGCGTAAGGTCTTATATACGCCTACGCATAAGCTCTACGCATAAGGTCCCTTTTCCTACGCTGTAACATTTCTTACGCCGTAAGTAGGATCCTACGCGATAAGCTTGCGCTTCACGCGATATATCACTCCCGCACGCATAACTTTGCCATATCAACGCCTAAGCCTTGATTGACCTTCATTATGAATTGTTACGCGTGCAAACTTGTAAATAAATGAATCATAACGCCACGAAACCAATAATGTCACTAATAAACTTAAACGTTTGATATGTTGTGATAAATAAGTGATAACATAAACTTTAAAACTTAAAGTTAACTAACTCACTAAACTCTTTCACGGTCATTGGACTATTAGACAAACAAGTGACTTTGGACTCGTAACAACCATTGACATTATATGTTCAATAATTAGACAATAAAACCTTCTGTTGACTAACATTATGTCTTTCGATATGTTGGTTCTTTTGGCTAATGTTATTTCAGATCACGACATGGTCGCTAAAATGAATGTGGATGCGCCGGAGGTTCTCACAATTGCCGATATCTTCCCTAATGGCTATCCAAGAAAGATTGTAAAGAACAATCTCAGAGTTGACTTTGAAACCCTCACATGCTCGAAATCTTCTTGCTTGATTGCGTGGATATTCTAAAGAATCATCCCTACCGTAACATGCTCTCACACTCGCTACAGACCGAGATCTACATACAACAATTCTGGAATTCAATGCAAAGGATCAAAGGTCAAAGTGCGATGACAGTGACGTTAAATCACAAACAAATCACCATCACACATGCAGATTTACGGGCCGTTCTTCTTATTCCTGATATCGAGCCAACCGACTTCTATGCCACACCTAATCGAAGAGACAGCTTCTGCAATTCTGATGGATATTGGCTATGATGAAGCTTCGTGAATTATCACTAAGCACTCTTATGTGGAGCTTAAGAACATTCCTCAACCGTGGAGAACCCTCTACATCATCATCACCAAGTCAGTCTCGGTCGTGACAGTGGCTTTGAGCATCCCAAGCTCATGGAGCTGCAAATATTTTGGTCATTAATCAACAAGAAGGACATTGAAATTGAAGCTCTGATATGGGATGACATGATGTCATTTCTCAAAAAGCTTGGCTCAAAGATTCCCTATGTCAGATACACAAAGCTGTTGATCCAGAGAGCACTTGGACTTCATCCCGATATTCCCAAGAGGCTCAATGACCCCGACAATCACGACATGTTGATCGAACCCATCCTATCGGCCGAATCAAGGAATCATCAACAAAGAAACAGGGTGTCTGTGTTACCTGATCACCTTCTCGACTAATGAAATCAAAAAGCTCGAAACATACAAAAGGTATCGGTAGTAGTAAGAGAAGGCAAAGTTGGTCATCTCGATGAGAAGTCTTCGGAACACCTATACCGGAGAACCGAAGAGGCAAGCAAGGAAGTGCCGCAAGTATTGAAAGTCGAGGATAATCCCCAAGAGGAATCCTCCACGCAAAAGGACTTGTTCCTCTAAGGAAGCTACTCCTATTCCCATTCATGAGTCCGAAGTTCTCCGAACCGCAAAGAAAGCTTGTGGACGAAAGCTCAAGTACACAATCGATGAAGAGACCTTCTACTCAATCAAGAATCGAAGCACCTCCTTCGCAGCTAAACCTCCAAGTCCACCAAATGACAAAGGAAAAGGGAAGACTCTGTACTTTGTGCCTTATGAAGAAAGCTCAGATGAAGAAGAAGAGCAACTGGATACTTCATACAGGAAGAAGTTCAAATTCTTAGACTCCAACACGTGGCAAAAGAATTTGCAAAAGAACAAATGGGTGGCCCCGAGGGTCAAGTGGTGCAGCTCAACCTTCACCGATCCCGATGCGCGTTAATCAACCCGATAAGGGATCCGGTGCCACCACTTTGGAGCAACAACAAAAGCCCGTGGAAGAAACTATTGAGCATGACTTTGAGGAACCCGAGAAAGAAAAGTCCGAAAGATGAGGGTGACAAAGAAAAGATCGAGACGAAAAGACTAAAGAGAAAGAAAAGTCCGGAGATGATACTGATTATGATAAGTTTCTGCTAGATACCCCGCTTGCTCAGAGGAGAAAACCTCTGCACCTCCAAAGGATCAAGAGTCTCCTCATGTCTCTTCATCATCAGATTCGTCTTCTCATTCTTCACCACCACCATCAAAGAGATCAACCAAATCAACATCCAAATCAAGAAGAAGCCACCTCGATGTTGGATTTCTCATACTCATAAAAGAATTGTGAATGCGGTCAAACAAGTTAGAAAGAAAGACATGCTTTACAAAAGCTAAATTTTATTGATGACCATTAACATCTTCATGATGAGAATGACAAGATGCAAGTTGAAAGGGAGTACATGCGAAGCTTATGAAGAAGATCTTCAAGGGGGAATTGGACAAAATGATCAAAAGGATACACTCACAAGCACCTTCTTGACATGGAGGTCGTTCCTAAAGTTACAAAGGAGATGTATACCAAAACAACTCTTATCCAATCTACTTACATCTTTGCCAAGCAAACCATGAAATCAACTCCAATGAATGTTGAACATCAATCCAGCTTGAAACTCCACAATCTTCTCGGATGATGAATTAGGTGAACCGGCTGGTCGCTCAAATGTCCAAACGACTGCATCACATTTGCTTCTCACCGAAAGCAAAGTTGTTTGAAGCATTGCCGGAATACCAACTCAAGTCATGCATGCGAGAAGAAGCTAAAGGCCTAAACGCTCAAGAGATGATGATGACAAAGATCGATAAGGATAAGGACACGAGTCCTAAACGACAAAGAATTGTGAATCATCTTCAATGCAAATGCCCTCCACCCCAAAGGACTCCAGACAACAAAGATCTCCTCCTCCTCATTCTTCTAACAGATAAACCTCAGATTCGAAGTTACCACCCTGCACTTAAAACCGTGATCACTTTGAGTATACGGGTGGTGACGATGAAGAATACCATGAGCCCCAACAACAACCCGCTCTCCACAAAGTACGTAAACAGAATCCTCATCTAGGCCTAAGAAAAGAAGAAGAAGGCTGCCAAAGGCCGACGCCCTATCATGGCTAGATGAAGATAACACAGAGGAATTTGAATGGTTTTCTACACTTGTTAATTCCACTCCCTACCCAAATTGAAGGTCAAGATCTGGTTGCAGGCGTATGTAGTACATTGGAGCATGCTAAATTTCTGCAAGAAAAATTCGTGAAAGAAGATGACGAAATCGAAGTTAAGCGAATCAAGAATGAAGCATTTCAACGTGGAAAGATAGCTCATAAAGTGCCATCGAGGTCGAATATCACCTTGATAACATTGCTCGAGCTATGTCTAATAACATGGATTGGCTCAACCCGAAAGCAAACATCGACTTCACTCAACGGGATAACCCTCCATATTACACCGACTGGTCTAAACCACTACCAACGATTGGCCAACCGATCAACCTAGGATCCCATTCAGATATTTCTTCAACAAAGACTTGAATTTCTTCTTCACGGTGGCGATGGTTCAAGGAAATACGCTACATCCTCTGACACTTCCATTCCCTGACGAATACTCAAACTATATAGCTATCGAGGAAAGAGCTAATCACTTGTTCTCCAACAAAGTGGAAGCATATGACCGAGATGCAATGTATGGGATTCATCATTGGCCGGAACGCCGAAGAATCTACCTACGAAGTCGCCAGTCCGTAAGTCTCAACATGCTGTTCAAGACTAAAGTACATCGTTGCCATCATACACGTTGATCTTTCGTCCAAATGGGACTACACTTTTCTCAAGAAGATTGTGGTCAATCGAGACGACGAAAGGGATTATGCATTCTCGAAGTCGACTTTGAGAATTTGTCTATCAACGACATTGAAGACATGTACCTTTCCAAAGTACGTGGTCGTATGAGACAATTCTTCAACCGAAGTACAACGTGAATTCATCAAGTCAGTGCTCATCTTCATCGGACGCATAGTTATCAAAGAACGTGTAGAAGATCTCCAACGCGTTGAATCTTATCGACCGCGTGTCAACTTCACTCCACCGCAGCTGATCTTCCCGACATCAACCGCTCTCACAATTACACTCATCGCGAAACCATTCGGCCCAAGCACCTAGCAGTGAACTTCAAATAAATTGCTTGATGGCGTGCAGAGATCTTCACAAGTTTGGAGATCACACTTTGAAGATGGTTAGGGACGGATTGGCTTATCGGTTGAAGGATATACACCAAAAGATCGGTCTTCTAAGCGATGGAATTCTCGTGATCGGGGGATGTGAAGAGGATCATCACGATGATTGATGAACGGTTGTATAGAAGGGATCAGTTCCGAAGATTGGAAAGCTTTGTTGGTGGTCGACCCAGATTAACATCACCGCTCTCAACGCATTCACACTCCTCGCGTCATCTCTCGACTACCCGGTACCCTTGAACTTCTTTCATTATAAATTTGGATGTATGATTTATTATGTCAATGGCTTGTGCACATATTACATGCTGTACAACCCGCACTTGTAAATAAAGGACCCGTGGTACGGCACAATCCTTATAAAAGGAGTTTAAAGCTTCTTACTTTTATGTAAAACCTATCAAACCTTTCACTTTTCAAGGTTTTGCTCAAAAGAACAAGTACTTTCCCTTATGATTTTCAAAACCTCAACCGTTTATATCACTCGTTGAGGGGAGTACTTGACTTAAAACTTTGTTCACAAATTGTTCACGCGGGTCATTCTTCCCAACACTTTAAATGGTCATATTTATTCTCAACTTTTCAAAAATAACATTTATATGCCATTTTGAGGGGAGAAAAATACGTGATAAGAAATATGTTGTGTTTTGCTCATGAATTCTCGTGCAAAAAGACTTTAACCCACGAATTGACGAGATCTTAACTGTTAGTAACTCGAAAAGACTTGTCCGGGGACGGGTAATAATTTCAAGCTAGTTCGCTAGTGATGTAAACGCGTATCTCAAGCAAAGGACTTGTCCGAGTAGAATGTACCATTCGAGAAACTCTTGGTAGACATGAACTTGGACGGGTTTGACAACCTTTCGAGGTTGTCCACACCTTCAAGATAGTTATTAGAGCTAGTTGTCACCTAAAAGTGACAATGCAACTCTTTAACTATGCCACGTAACCGTGTCTCGCGGGGAATGTCTATCTTGAGTCGATCAATTCAAAGTGCGCAGCCTTTCCCTCACTGCGATTTCGTCAAAACTCTAAAGCACATGAGGGGAGTATTTCTGCAAAAGATAAAACTCTCATAGTGGTTCAAACATGTTTTCATTTACAAACCCTTTGAGAGATTTTCTTCAAAATGGTTTTATGACAACATAGGATAGTCATGGAGTTATAAGGTGATTAAGGTTAGGAATAACCGTCCCTATGATCCGCCGAGAGGGAAGGATCTACCCAAGGACGCCACCAATAGTTAGAATTTAGAAGTCCTTAGGTATGATTATAAAAAGGAGAAAATGAGAATCGGAGAAAGAAGGAGTTGAAGAATTAAAAAGAAATGCAAAGAAAAGGGTGAAAAGAAATAGCCCTCCATTATTCAACTTAGGCGCATAATCCGGTTCAATTCATATGCTACTGGTTGTCACTAGATGACACCGGTATTGAAGATTAAAAGTCGTCATGGACCCAAGGACGCATGCACTAAACCTTCTTAACCACTCAAGTTTCTCTCAATATAAGCTTGTTTCATTCTCACAGGGAACCCTACGTAAACTATCGGCTTAGAGATTGCTGGTATTGAAGAAGGAGACCCTCTCCCTAGTCTCCGGCCAGAAAACCAAATGCACTATTGAGTCTAGAGCCACGAGATTCATCAAAAGATCTCTTAGGTACACTTGACATTTCATCACTTGACATTCAACAATAAGAATTTCGTTGGTATCGAGTCCTTCACGGATCTTAGCAACTGTCGAGAACATTTATGAGAGGTTCACATTGTGATCCTCGTGATTGAATGGAAACTCCCGCCGGGGTCTACATCAAACGTTCTCATGCAGGTGTCGGTAACTCCCGTGGATTACGCTTAGTGGTCTCAAACGGCTCACATGCGTGAGGTGATGCTTCTGTACCTCGACTCATCTCGAATCGTAGATGTACTTAGGTACATCGCGTTATCTCACTTGTGGGACTCGGTCAGAAACGACCTTTGTGAGAATTAGAGTGTGTTTTCACACTATGCCGTTAACACCCTCGGTTCAAACTTGTAAGCGCCGGAATCTGCTTATTACTAACCGTTTTCATGTTTTCTTCTTATGGAAGCTCTGGAGCCGAATGATCGTACAGATTCTTCTCATGCTCACGCCAACATCATCACTAATGGAAGTTCTATCCAAAAGCAACACAAATGTAATGATTCTTCATCAAATCAAAGAATCTACAAAGTTAAAGACTTAAAGAACTTCATCAAGATCAAATCCAACATCAAAGAGCGTGGGCATGTTGAAGAATGATGTGGAGACACCGAGCAGCGGAAGGCACTGAGGCGAACTTGATGCATAACTACAACATACTATCACCTTCATCACAAAGAACAATGATCAAAGAACAAAGTTAAAGATGACGTCAAAGCATAACCGTTCAAAGAAAACTATCTCTACACGGGAGATTGTTCGAATCAAAGCAATTCTTCTCACAAGAAAGAAGAATGTCGAAGACGCAAAGCTACTATTACATCAACGCCTTCACCGCTTATAGTTTTTCATTACCAACACTTGAGGGGGAGATTGTTGGAATCACTCCTAAACCTTAATCAAGTGTTAGTGATTAACATGTAATAGATAGCTTATTATGGCCTTTATGTTTTTTATTAGCCTTAGGCTTATGTAGAAGGCCCATAAGCCTAGGCCTAGCCCAATAAGGAAAAGGATGGGAACTAGGAGTGTTGCCCTAGCTTCCCTCCTATAAATACTCTTGTATAACCCTCACTTGAGGGTTGGTTGTTCAATTTACTCTTTCACATACTCTCTACGCATAACCGTTTATACTTGTACGTATGTGTGTGTTCGTGTATTGTTCAACCGCCTCTCTATCTCTTTCTATTAAGCTTGTGTTGTAAATCTAGTGACCTAACAAAGTCGAATTTCTCTCAAATTCTATCTCTCAGAGGTAAATATCTCATGTTGCTTTCAAGAAAACTAATAGACCTACATAAACTTTGAACACTTTATCGACTTTAACTCAATAATAAAGGATGACAAAAACACACAATAGTCAGTTATGTGATTGGAGATAGTATATTGAGTCTTACTAAGAATCGGTAACAATATGAAAGATGGTGTTGGGAGTGATCAAAACTTTGAGTTTCAGTTTATCCCATAGAATGATAAAAGAAGTAAAAAGTTCCATACAACTCACACGCTTAAAAACTTCTCGATAGTGCCACCGTTACAAAGATAAAAGAGCTTACTTTCATTCTTAGTGATTGGATTTATACGCTTTAACAAAAAAATAATAAAAAAAAAAAATAAATAAATAAAATAAAAAAAGGTGATCGGATTTATACTATTATTCATTACTTGATCATTCCAACATCCCGCCGATCCAACAACAACATGGTAAACGGATCAAGATAATGTGATATTGAATGTTGGCAAATCAAATACATCCAAGTAACAAAGAGCATATGTAAGACTTTACCTGCATAATTCATGTAATCCACCATTAATGACACAATTGTGGTAGTTCCTTGACTACATAGTCATACATTTGTCGGCTTCACTAATTCATACTGCATTCTAAAAGAAATCCAAGACTGCTTCAAATATGAGGTGGCAAGCATCAAACAATTGCCAAACTTCATCATGCCTTTACTTGATGAAAGTATTAAAGATAAACTTACTTATTCCCATACAACTCAAACTCCTCGACTAAAAACGTGATGAGAAAAACATCAATCTATTTTATACATCCTTGACAAATATATATATTTTTATAAAAAGTGTTGTGGTCAAGGTCAATGGACATTCTAAATAACCTAATATCATCATAACTAGTCATATTTGATGACCGACAAATTTTCCTCTAAATGTACATAACAAAAATTTAAACTATCAAACTCCAGTCATATTATACTATGCAACTTCAAAAAACACTATCAACTAAAAATTCACATGACAAGAATTTACGTTGACTAATGTTAACTTAGGTGTCGCTTTGCTAGCAAATTAACCACAACTTAACGCTCAACCCCATCTCACCATTGGTAGAAGAATACTGAGCAATAACCAATGAGATAGCCCACATCTATTTTGTAAAGATGTCGCACATTATTTTATTAATCTTAAGATGTATACCCCGATCAAGAGGAGAAGCGAGACAAGTTGTTTTAGCATCGCTGTAAGACAAACAACCAACACATGTAAGAGCATTTTATCGCAGAAATGGATAGTCACACCAAAAGACACCACAATGACTCACCACCAACACTCGACAGCTTGACTTTAACCCGCCGGAACTCCAATAGAACAATTACGGCCACACAATCCAACTGAACCTCATTCCGACCCTTGATGCAACGAACCTTCACCAACAAATACCTCCTGACCCTTGCAACAACCATCACCAAGAAATACCGACTAAACTAACCTCACCTCCTGCGCTTAAAACCGATCCCTATCCTGATGCAACAAAACCTTCACAAACAAATACCTCATGCTTAAACCGATCCTGACCTTGAAGCAACAAACCTTCACCACGACCCAACACAAACAAATACCTCCAAATGAAAACAGATCACGACCCATTATTTGAAAACATATATCTGCTCTATCACCCAAGAATAGTGGTGTGCAATGCACCTTGAACAAGATAAAACGAGACCACATGAGTTACTAAAATATGAGTACAGATACACTTCCGATTCGGTACCGGTTTCAAATCGGGTAACAAACGTAAACCATCCACAAATTTTGGGTTAGCTATTTGAATTACATTAAGCTCAATATACAAACTAATGTTATTTATTCAATAAACTAATAGTATTGAGGTTACAGCTCAATACTAAATATTACAGCTTCGGAAGGAATGATTGTTAAACAAACTAATAAGCAAATCAATCATCATCATCTACTTCTTCACTTTCTCGACTTTTTCTTCTTACTTTAAGTAAGAATAGGAACATCCTTCATTTCAAGGTCCTTCCTCTTCTTTTATGTTTCATTATCGGACTCCTCTTCCTGTGTTTGAATTCGTTTATTCTTTCTTGATTTAGTTTCAACCTCAGTCTGTTCGCCATTTGCCTTTGCTTCATCGTTTTACCTTTCTTTTTCTTGCTTTTCCTTGTGACGATTCAAAATCTTTTGATTTATGTGCCTGGAGATGGGATAACAAAAAAAAACGTGTGACTAACCCTAAATTAATGTCATATTATTTTTGAATTGATAAACGATCAAACAATATTTTAGATCTATTTACTTGCATAATATATCCCCAAATGACCAGCTTTTTAAAAACTTATAAAATAGTGCATCTTTAATACATTTCAGATCTACATAAAACTTTTTACACTAACTTCGATTTGCGGACATAAATGTTTTTACCCCCCCCCCCTAAAAAAAAACATTTTTAGCTCCCAAACGCAACATGTATGCCAGTTGTAATCATTGAAATCACATTAGTAGTATCCCCATGATAAACAATCAAGTTCATTGAAACATGAATTTTCCATTTATTTGAAGAAAATGAAGAAGGGAAAAAAGGTGTTGCTGCAAGTTTCTTGTGGTTTGATATCATTTTATTTAATAATTTATGAAGTGTTCTTTTATATCAATACGAATTAGTATTATATTAAGTTTTTATGTGCATCAAATCTTTACTCAAAATTCAGTTTTTGTAGTAAAATGAAATGACGTGAAGATGCTCGTTTAGTTAAAGTATTTGCTTATTTGACCACAATTCACAACTTATGAGTGCAAGAAAGAAACATAATATATTGATACTAAGTTTCAACAAACTTACTTTAGTGTAGTTGTTCTGCTCTGATCTGTGACCCTTGCGTATGAATATCTGATCCCATTGTAAGCTTAATAAAGTTGCTATTTAGATGCTAGAGTGAGCCATTCAAATGCCTTTGTGTAGTTTCTAGTGACTTTGACACCACTTAAGTAAATCTCTCCAAGAAGCTCCATAGACCTAGGTTCACCCTTGTCCACAACCTTCTAAAACCACGATAATGCCTTGGCATGATCACGCCTAACTCCTCCTCGGCCCCAAGAATCACGGTCAACAATAACTTTGCCTGAAAAAATTAAAGTAGTTGTAGTGAGTTTACATTAGATAAAATCAACAAATGAATCTGATTTATCAAAATTCCAACTGTTTAACACTCATTTAACATTATGTGTTGATTAAGGAAGTCGTCAGAATTATACCATCTAAAACTATATCAAATAAAACATTCTTAAAAAAGATTAATGGCCGTTGTTAAATTCTAATTCTAATTCTACTTCATAGCAGATACACTTGGTATTCATAAATATAATACCATATCAAATAAAACATCCTTAAAAATCAAAACTTCAATACATGGTTATTAACTTAACTTTAAGTCTAAAAAACCAAAACCAAAACTTTGATAATTTTAACTCCTGTTCATAGCAAACACACTCAATATATACACAAGATAAAACTTACTGAAAAGAACAATGTGACTAGAACAATAGTGTTTGTAATAGAAAAAAGCAAACATAAATGTATGTAAAAACTTACTGAGCATGCGTTGACAATGGAAGAGCCGCATATCCAATAATTACTGGTTTTGGAGCCTCCAACTTTGTTTGAAGATCAATATGGAAATAGAAAAAATGTTCCATCAATAGGC
This sequence comes from Chrysanthemum makinoi, assembly GCA_910596185.1. Classification (NCBI taxonomy): domain Eukaryota; kingdom Viridiplantae; phylum Streptophyta; class Magnoliopsida; order Asterales; family Asteraceae; genus Chrysanthemum; species Chrysanthemum makinoi. The sequence continues at coordinate 24,133,228 of OU343216.1, forward strand.
AAGATGAGTTTATACCTCATCGGGGTCAAGCAAGGATGTTTCCCACAAGAGACCTGTCATTCCTCTCATCCCACCAAGCACCTTATATTTTAACACAAAGCAAACATATATTAAACATATAGAAACACTGCAAGTTGATGAAAATTTGTATTTAATAGATTCAAACAGATTGCATTTCAACTACAAACAAAAAATGACAAAACAACCAAACAAAGGATTGAGAGATTCCTTTACCATATCAACAGAATGTTACCCAACCGAACTTTTCCATATTCTGATTTGATCTTTGTAGGCGCCCTCCTGACAAGTCGAATCTTTCATCCAAAACCAATTAATAATCGAATCAATTCATTATGGCCAATAAAATTTACAAATGCCACAAGTTAAAAAACAAAACCAAAAAAAAAAAAAAAATTTAAACGTGCTTAATATTTAGGGTTAAGATTGTGGTATTTTCATCTATTTTAGCTGCATGGTACCGCAAACATAAACAACCGGTAACCATAAACATTAACATACTGTTTGTGAACATAAACATAAACTATAATGTTGTCACCAACTATGACCTGTTACCTTGGCATAAACCTGAGTATTCACTTAAGTTACATAAGATTTATTAATGGACATACCAAAAAACATTGTGATTAACATGTATATTCTAGGATATGGCATATTTTATAATGATAAGATAGTGAAGGTATAAAGGTAAACCTCATTTCGATTGAATTGTCCGCAAGCATGTCGTTGGGTACCATAAGAAGATGACTTAACGAATTAAGATGATCGAACCATTTTACTTCATTGGTATTGGTGTTGTTTTCATTAGCAATATTGTCATCATTAGTGTCCACCAATAACCTATCATTAAGCCATTTTCCAACCAACATGAAAGTAGACCATTTTAGTACGATTTCATATGATTATACTATCATATAAATGTGAAGTTGGGCAGCTGAGCCAAAGCTTAGATCGCTAGCTCGAATAGGCAAATCACTAAATTCAGAATAAGATCTCGATACATGATCGTTAGAATCTCACCGCTTAGCAACTACATTTGCTCTCTTATCTGATTCCTAGGTGTAGAGGCAATCGTAGGATTTGCTAGAAGCAGAACACGATCTCCTCTTGTGTCATAAGTGGTGGTCTTTCTGAGCCATTGCTTCATCCACTATACTACAACAAACAATCAATGAAATAGGTATTAATCCAAGAGCTATTAATCGAACTTGTAAATTCCAAAGATCAAAACCAACAACAATTTACAACATCCAAAGTTGTAAAATCAGCCTTAATGTGAAAATAGTATTATTTAAAGCATAAAACATGTTTCCAAACACCTTATATTTGCTATCAAATCCAATACTTGGTAGAAATTTTTGCACTTCAAGTTACCGCCAAATTCGATGGTCTTTCAAGAAGCAATAACCTGAGTTTTCAAGTCATTAGTCCTTCATCATGTGAAAGAAAACACAAAAAATCCTTGTAACTTATGTATATGTATCTGATTGTTTGAAACTTTTATTGACCACATACATGATAAAATATATGATATAGGTGGTAGTAAGGTCGCAACCATCAACCAAATATGCAAGTGTGAGATTAAAACGATACCATACTATGGTTTGGTTGAATCAACAAATAACACAAATTCTCGATAAAGCTCAAACCTTTATCAAACAAAACCACAAATCCATTCAAATTTTAATCGGAAAAGTTACCGCTTTTACCTCCTTTCAACATACATTAGTTTATAGTACCTTCTTAATTAGATCCAAACACTCTTCGAACACTACCTTTTTCCAGTGGATCAATTTTGTAGATCCATTTAACTTTTATCCCCTGCACCTGATCTAACCGTGTATGCGGAACCGATTACCCAAGTAAAGCATACGTTGAATAAATTTTAACAAAATGCAAAGAAACAAAAATACCCAATATAAAATGTGAAACTTTTATTTAACGTCATTAATAATCCACATTTTCATAGTCAACAATCTCGAAAGTACAATATGAACTAAGCTCAGTTCACAAACATACTCACAATACACCAAGGTACGTAATCTTAAAAATCCAATTGGACCCAAAAGATGCAAGAAATAAACACCTATAAATGTTCTTGATTTTTAACGATCAAGATTATAAAATAAGTTTATTTACCAATATAGTTCTCTACTTTCATTTTTTTTCCCTTCTGGTTTAGAGTATCAGCCACCTAACTCATACAGTGACTTGAAAATTCTTTCACCAAGTGATCTATACTAAAAATGCGTATGCTTCCAAAGCAATTATATCTAAATTATACAATTGCATAATACTCTCAAAAACATAATGCCCATAAAAGCTTAAACAATGAATTATCCTTTAGTCATATGATCATTAAACACAAACTATACAATAATGCAACCAATCATTTGAATGTTAGATTAGTACCCAAAACATAACTAAATTTTTGCTAATAAAAAGGTACAAAATACGATATGATCACCTGAGTTGCATGAAACTGCAATTTGAACATAGCTTTGATCTTCTTCTGCAAGCTTGTCAAGAGTGAAGGAATGGGTAAAGTTGATAGGAATTAAATAATCTCTAACCTTGTTAATACATGATTCACCCGAGATGGTAAAGTTGCACTGGACATAACTGCTTGGAAGGTAACATAGTCCCTTTGCAGCATCATGGCATATCCTAATACGTTGAGTCCACGTGAGATTAGTGGAACTCAAATGGCGATCAAGGCTACCATTAGAAGCGTGCTCATACACCAAAATCATCTCACCACCCTCGTTGCAATATCCAAGGAGAGAGATTAGATTTTCATGGGTATAACGGAAAGCATCATGACCTCCTTCCAGAACTGAGGGTTACCTTGCCCATGTTTACGATCTAAACGCTTAAAAGCAGCCTTAGTTTTCCCCCTTGGTTGAGATACTTCTCCTTCATATACATTTCCGAAAAATCAACTTGTGTTGGACCTTTTAAAGAAGACTTGAAGGATATTTAGAGTGGAACATAGACAAAACTAATTATAAAAGTACACTGAGAGAGGAACATAAAGATGTGAATCTTGATAACCTTATGGCCCTTCAGCTTGCATAACTTTTGTAACCTCTTTCACTTTGAACTATCCTTTGAATACACTATCTCCCAAACCAAAAAAAAGTTCATGATATGATATTAGATGCACAGTACTACCATGTAAGATAAAATAAGCTCCAGGTTCAAGCCACATGGACCACTTAATAGTCAATGTGTTTTGAATTCTGACTATCTAATAACACTACAATTAAATGAGGACACTTATTGTCATTAACGACAACAAACCCTACATTGAAAACTTTTCTGTAGGACCAGACGCTACAACACAGTATCATCCAGGACTCATACCAAATAAAACCTATATTAGAGTTTCAGTCTCATACAATATTCAGATGTTGTCAAACAAACACTTTTCCCCCTTGATTGCTATCATGTTCACCATGATTGGTTGATGAATCTTTTTATAATCAAAAGGTAGCTGTACGAGAGTATCAGCAACAATAGATTCACAACAATACTTTATTCAAACCTAAGCCTCAATAGTCGGCTTAGATTAAACCATCAATAGTATCCAAAGTGTTACAAGATTAGGTTAATGTCAATGAGACAATAAGTAGACAAATACAAAGAAGAAACAAGATCAGTATAATGATCAGAAAGAAGAGAAATGTGAGATAATGACTGCACACACAGTTGTGTCTAACCCTAGATTAGGGGATGGATTAAATAGGAGATTAAGATACACAAAGACCCCCTCAACGGCTATAATTTATTCATCAGCAGAAATGAAACAAGCTTCAGAGGAATGAACTCTGAACCAATTATGCATTGTCCATGATTAACCCTCGTAATATATCTCGCAATGAACATAACTTGAAAACCATTAGCAATTGATAGAATGACATGTTTGCCACAGATTATTACCCCAAAATTTAACATTCCCCTTAACTGCGATGAGCAAACATATCAAACAATATCAATTTTTCACACAAGAATTTATGCTGATAAATGAAGGTTTTTGTAAGAATGTCTGCAGTTTGGTTTGAAGAACCAATCTTCTTGGCACTTATAACACCTCTTGCAATTTTTTCTCTGATGAAGTGAACATAAATTTCAAAATGTTTTGATCTTTCATGGAAAACAGGATTGACAGCAAGTTGCAAAGCAGATTTGTTATCTGATAACGCTACACGCGTCGTTCGGGGTCAAAGGAACTTCCTTTTCTTCGAGCAAGTTTTATAACACCCTAGGCGTGAACCTAATCGTTGTAGTGTAGTATTAGGGTAAGCCACGGTATTGATATCGTTCTCTAGGGGAATAGGAATGCTAGTGAGAAGTTACTACGCTAAGGTTGGGGTTGAGGAAGATTATTTTTATCTTTTTTTTGTTTTTAGGAAATGGAAAGGTACGAATCTCGGGGTTTGAATTTGGGGGTTGGTATTTCTACCGATTACTCTACTTATCTAATTATCTAATCTAAGGTGATGGTAGTCTATGTCTAATTATTGTGTGCTCGTATGATAGTTTAAAATGTGTTTACTTAGGTTTTATTACTCCTTAATTATCTCCTATTGATGGTTGAATTGTCACGTCCTTATTCTTAATCGCGTTGTGTGTCTAAAGTCGTAGGGTATGCGCTTATCCCTAACTCTTTGAACTTACCAAAGGGTCTCGTCTACAAAATCTCTAAGATTTATACACTCTAACTCTAAGGCACTCTTTGTATGATTTAGCCTACAACTACTCTAGGTGTCATAGTCTAAGGTTCACAAAGATTAATCAAGCATTAACTACACAACGAATGACCTATCGCATTACTAGATCATTAACAATTAAGATAAGAGACAACCAATCAATATTCAATAATTAAGTTTCATAATCACTAAGCAAACACACAAGTAAATTAGCCGGACATGGAGAACATGCAAGCATACACACAAATAATCAAAGACATAATTGTATTAATGAAGTAAAACACTTATCTTGATGTAAGATAGGGTTTGGAACCCTAAAATACTGCATAAGACAGACCTTGGTTCGGTTTAGGTTTTCACTCCAAAAGACTACTCTAATCTTGAAAAATTCGGATTCTATATATAAGATTACATATGCGACGGTCGCCACCTTATGATTTGTGTGACCAGGTGGTCTGGCGCCGCCATTATGGTTTCGTCTTGGCCACGTTAGTCTTGCGACGGCGTCACCTTGTGCTTGTGACGCCGCTCTCACTATGTCGCCGTCTGATCAAATCTAGGCCGTCTGAGTTGCGACGGCCTACTCTTTTAAAGCTTGACACCGTCACTTGAAAATAAGAAATTTGACTTCTGTCCCGTCACAAAATGCTCCGACGTCGTCGCTAGCAAAGTGACGCCGTCACCTTGTATTTCAGCAGCTTAAGTATCTCGATTTCTTGACTTTGGCCATTTTCTTCAGATATCCGCCTTTTCGTCCAAATAAGTGCTATTACAGCAATTTGCCTTCAAAAGACCTAAAAAGTGAAAAGGAACGATATTAAGTAATAACGGATACAAAAGTGATCAAATAAGGGCTTAAATGACCCCTCAAGAAGGTACATTTTAAAACCTTATCAAATATCCCTACACTTGGTATTTGCTTGTCCTCAAGCAAATGTGCTTTTAGCCATTTAATTTATAAGTTAGGGGTCATGAAGCATTGGTTTAAAATAGTCCACAACACATATAAGCCCCGCAAAAGTCATAACAAGCACGAAATTACATACTAGCACCTCACAAGGGGTGTTTGGATACTCACATCTCTCTCGGGTGTATATGAAATATAACAAGTTGGAAATGGAAGATAAACACTCATTAACCGGTCCTAGTACATAGATTACCATAGGCTTGAGAATAGATCAAACCTCCATCGCTTTGTCGTAAGCACCTAGGAAAGACTATCAAAGAGGTCTTTAAAGGGTTGTAATGTTAGGCTTACGGTAGGGAAACAAAGGGTTTGGTGGGATAGGCTATTTAGTGGTGGCATGTCAAAAATCTTTATGTTACAAGCATACGAAGAATGGCGTTGCTAAGCCAAGACTCGACACTCTAAACTCTAGATAACTGAAACAAACAAACATAAATTTAAAGGATAGATGTAGGATGGTAGCCCGTTTTTTTATTTTTTTACACTCTATTTTTTTTTCTTTTCTCTTTTTCTATTTATTTTTCGATTTTTTTCATACACTTTTACTCTACCATCATCTACTGTAACATCAAAATGATAGGGATTTATAGGCACATCCCTACACTTGAGTTTTTATTACTCTAACACTAATTTGACCCAATTTGAAAAGATCAAAACACTTGGGGTATGTTATTACGAAAATAAGGGAATTTAACGTTCCCTTCTAATCATTTAAACTTTAAAATTTTCCCATGAGTCCCAATCGTCCCAAACTGTATACAAAGGATATGACTCGACTTAGCAACTCATGCAAGCAACTAGATAATTGAACTAAGGGTTTAGGGTGATAACAATAATGCACTAAAAGTGAGTGCATACATGGTAGGCTAAGGCGATTTGGGTGTATATTTGGGGGGGGGTGTAAACAATGCTCTTCATTGATATTCCGGAAAACCGAAAAATCAAGAGAACCGCGAAAGGATAGGCTCTGAGGGGTTAACTAGGGGTATCGTGTACTAAAGATGAGTACAACGCAAAGGTGTGGGGGAATTACTCAACCGATGTGGAAGAAGTAATTATATTACGGTATCAAACAAGGGTTATCCTAATGCCTCTTATCATTTAGTTATTCCTAACTACACAAGTGTAGTCTTACTAGCGATCTCGGGATGCATCACAAAACAAGTTCTAGAATCTAATATACTACCGGTTCACACTCTAAGCATTAAAGATTAATGCTTTAATTCCTACTAATCTAAGGGTGATCCTCACATTTTGGGTGGAATTTAGGTGGTAAAGGGTTTTTGTGCTAGTCATATAACTTCCTATCCATGAGACGCTTTTGTTAAGACTAATGGCCCACTCCTATATGTTATATAAAATTAAAAATTTGGTGCCAAAATTACCCTAACCGACATTTTCTCATGGTTTATTACACAATTCAATTGGACAAAGCAAATAATCAATGATAAGCATAGTTTCAAAGTTCCCGTTTTATTTTCCCTCCCTACACTTAAACTGAACATTGTCCACAATGTTCCCCGAAAGTATCAAAGTTATGATAATGGAAGGTAATTAAAAACGAAAAAAACTAGTACTCCCCTGATTAGCTCGGTAGGATCCGTGTAAAGTGGCGGTTAAATCCTTTCCAAGAAAAATGTATGCGTGAAAAGCTCCTTCCAATCTTTTGTTTCTTCTTCTTGATAAATAAAACCCGCACATTCCAAGAAAACAAACGAAACCTTCGCGTAAAATCGGCGGTAATAATATATATAAGACTCTAGTAAACTAGGATATAATGCTTGTGGAATGGATGTTTACAGAATTTTTTTTGGAAAATTAAGACCTGGAAAATTCCAAAAATTTATAAGTAGCTCGGAAAACGAGAAAAAGTAATATGTTGTTTTACTCCTTCCTCGACGCCGAGTTGCATTGCGACCGACGCTCAAGTTATCCCGACAAAAATCGTCGATTTTCTCGAAAAATTCGAAAATTTACATCTTTAGAATCGGAAAAATTTTCGCAAAACATCCATTAAGACTCGATACAAGCATTTGACTCGAACAAACACACATATATATCTTTTAATGAATTGCTATTCTCATGTTTACGTTTCTTTTGAAAACATGTGTAATCCTCCCTATACTTATCCTTTATGTAAAATACCTTTATATGCAATTAAGACGAGGTTAAAAACAAAATAAAGCATTTTTACAAATTTAAACATGAGAATAAACAATCAATGAAAGATATATGACACTAACAAGCAAACAATTAAGCATGGGTTGCCTCCCACGCAGCGCTTTTCTTTATTTAAGAGTCTTGTAGCTAGACTTGTAGTCGTGTCCCTACGTTGTATCATTTTGCATTCTCAATGAGAATTCTATCATATTGACAAAATTTTCATCGACTCTATATCTAGGCCCGAGGGTCAAGCAATCCTTATAATAAAGCCTCCTTCTTTCCCACATAAATTTATAACCTTTTCAACATCGCCTTGCTTTTGTCCTCAAAAGCTTTGATGTTGTCTCGTTCAAAGATGGGTAGATGGCCATATTCATTTGTTTTCCAAGGCATCCTATAAGTTATCTCATCGGTTCCTTCCTTAAAACTAACCGTTCCATCATACTTGTTATGGCTCATTTTAGATGTTTCACAAACGGTTTCCCTAGCACTACTTGGGACAAGCTATAGTCAATGACGCATCCTACATCTTCTAGGACCACAAAATCAACTAGGTAGGTGAAATTTCCTATAAAGACATGTACATCCTTGACTCTTCCCACAAAGTTGCAAACTCCACCGGATACTTAGGTCTCTCCTAATATTAAGACACTCATTCATAATGTCATTGTAATAGTGATGACATCACATTAATTGGAGATTCCGTATCTATGTAAGCATGGTCGACACTCCTATATCCGATCATACAAGGAATTTTTAGGTTCCAAGGATTTCCTCTCCTAATCTTTGGGCATATCCTAATGATGGGTGATCGGGATTATCGATTATGTATTGATGGTAGGCAACCTCTTCCTTAGTGGGGTAAAGATTAAAATAAGCATTATCCTCCTCATTCACATTTATCTTATGCAATCCTTTATGCTCATTGATTCCAATACTAGCTCGAAGTAGGTTGACAAAGGCTGGATCAAGCGGTATGTGTTTGTATGGTGGTTTTCACCTTCATGATGAAAAGTGATGGATTACGAACAAAAGTCACGAAGAAGGGGATAGACTACGAGAAAGCTAAAAATGAGAAAAATTTACTTGATAGGAATCAAGCAAAGAAACCTAAACGAGGTGGACTACTAACTAGCTATTCTATTCGGCACTCGCGCCAAAACTTGATAACGCTACACGCCGTCGGGTCAAAGAAATTTTTTCTCGAGCAAGTTTTATAAAACCCTAGGCAGTGAACCTAATCGTTGTAGTGTAGTATTAGGGTAAGTCACGGGTATTGATATCGTTCTCTAGGGGAATAGGAATGCTAGTGAGAAGATACTACGCTAAGGTTGGGGTTGAGGAAGATTATTTTTATCTTTTTTGTTCTTTAGGAAATGGAAAGGTACTGAATCTCGGGTTTGAATTTGGGGATTTGGTATTTCTACCGATTACTCTACTTATCTAATTATCTAATCTAAGGTGATGGTAGTCTATGTCTAATTATTGTGTGCTCAGTATGATAGTTTAAAATGTGTTTACTTAGGTTTTATTACTCCTTAATTATCTCCTATTGATGGTTGAATTGTCACGTCCTTATTCTTAATCGGCTTGTGTGTCTAAAGTTATAGGGTATGCGTTTATCCCTAACTCTTTGAACTTACCAAAGGGTCTCGTCTACAAAATCTCTAGGATTTATACACTCTAACTCTAAGGCACTCTTTGTATGATTTAGCCTACAACTACTCTAGGTGTCATAGTCTAAGGTTCACAAAGATTAATCAAGCATTAACTACACAACGAATGACCTATCGCATTACTAGATCATTAACAATTAAGATAAGAGACAACCAATCAATATTCAATAATTAAGTTTCATAATCACTAAGCAAACACACAAGTAAATTAGCCGGACATGGAGAACATGCAAGCATACACACAAATAATCAAAGACATAATTGTATTAATGAAGTAAAACACTTATCTTGATGTAAGATAGGTTTTGGAACCCTAAAATACTGTACAAGACAACCTTGGTTCGGTTTAGGTTTTACTCCAAAAGACTACCCTCTAATACTGAAAAATTCGGATTCTATATATAAGATTACATATGCGTACGCGTCACCTTATGATTTGTGACCGCCGTCGCTGACATCATTAGGGTTTCGTCTTGGCCACGTTAGTCTTAAGCGGCCGTCACCTTGTGCTTATGACGCCGTCCTCTTTAGCTTCTGACGCCGTCTGGATCAAATCTAGGCCGTCTGAGTTGCGATGGCCTACTTTTTTAAAGCCTGACACCGTCACTTGAAAATAAGAAATTTGACTTCTGTCCCATCACAAAATGCTCCGACGGGGTCGCAGTTAAGCAGTGACGCCGTCACCTTGTGTTTCAGCAACTTGAGTGTCTCGATTTCTTGACTTTGGCCATTTTCTCGATATATCCGCGCCTTTTTGTCCAAATAAGTGCTATTACAGCAATTTGCCTTCAAGAGACCTAAAAAGTGAAAAGGAACGATATTAAGTAATAACTGATACAAAAGTGATCAAATAAGAGCTTAAATGACCCCTCAAAAAGGTACATTTTAAAACCTTATCATTATCACAAAAAAGATTAACAGGGAGATTGATATCAACTTTCAGATCTTTTAAGATTTTTTGAATCCATATAATTTCACAGGCAGCAATAGACATTGATCTATACTCTGTTTCTGTGGAAGATTTTGAAAGAGTGTTTTGTTTTTTGCTTTTCCATGAGATCAAACAGTTATTAAAGAAAACAAAATAACCCTGTAATGATTTCCCGGTTTTCTTGCATTTAGCCCACCAGCATCACTATACCTTCAAGATGGTTTTCGAGTTGCTTAAATTGTACCTTAGACCTTTCCTGGAGCTCCTTTTAGATATCTCGCAACATTGGGCACATTCTAGATGAGATTTCAGAGGAGAATGCATATATTGTGCCAGACAATGAACTGAGTATGAGATGTCAGGTCTTGTATGGGTGAGATAAATAAGTTTCCCAAGTAACTTATGATAACCACTGATGTTGACAAGTAAGGATCATCAGCAGGTGGGTATGTATGGAAGAACAAAGTTGGGTTCCATAGAGGGACACAGTTTGCACCCAAGGAGACCAAATTCTTTGAGGAGTTCAAGACAATATTTTCTTTGGGTGAGACATATGTCATTCCCAGTTTTTAGAACCTCAATGCCAAGAAAATATTTCAGGTTTCCCAAGTCTTTGATATGAAATTTTGATTTTAGAAACTCTTTGAATAGGTTTATCTCATCAATGCAAAGTTTCCTAAGAACAATATCATCCACAGAAACAAGAAGAGCAATAAACTTGTTATTCTCTGTTTTGGTGAACAAAGAGTGATCATTGACAGATTGAACAAAGTTATTTTCTTTTAAAACACTAACAAGTTTTTCATTCCATTTCCTGGGAGCTTGATTAAGGCCATATAGAGACTTGACAAGTTTACAAACTTTATTCTTATTGTTCTCATTACATAACCCCTTAGGGATGGTCATATAGATATCCTCATCAAGATCTCCATACAAGAAAGCATTGTTAATATCAAGTTGGAAAAGAGGCCATTTGTTTTTCACAGCTAAGGCAATAAGACATCTAACAATAGACATTTTCACAACAAAGAGAAAAGTTTCATCATAGTCTATTCCTTCCATTTGGTTATAACCTTTAGCAACTAATCTAGCCTTGTATCTATCGACTTCACCATTGGCTTTATATTTGATTTTAAAGATCCATTTGTAACCAATGGGAGTTCTATTAGGAGGTAGATCAGTTATATCCCAAGCATGATTTTCATTTAAGGCCTCAATTTCAGAGTTCATAGCATCAACCCATTCTGTCAAGGATAGCTTCTTCATAACAGGTAGGTTCAATACTTTTATTAAGACTAGAAGCAAAGCAATAATTATCTTTGTTAAGGTTAGAGTAATTAACAACCTTTTCAACACCATATTTAACTTTCCTTTCAACAATAAAGTCATTAAGATTACTGGGCAACTTAGAAACTCTCGTTGACCTTCTAGCGAAGTGTCGGCAAGCCTTCTTCTTGTTCAGAATTCGATGTGAATCAAGATGTACCAGCAGAATCAGAAGATGCATCGCCAGGGATGTGATTCATGTGATACAAGGCCCTCGGTGTGTATTATCATCTATGGAAGTTGCAACGGTTCATCATCCCTAGTAGGATGACCCAACACTGTGCCATCTTCATAGGATGTCACTCTCCCTTCATCATTGGGACTTATTTGTGAGTCAAAGAATTTTTGTAATTTAAATCTTTAGGCACATAAGTTTCAACAAAAGGTTTTGACAAAGAATTTTTCATTTTGAAGGGAAAAACAGTTTCATAAAATTTGACATCTCTGGAATAAAAGATTTTTTTTTTCTAAACTTAAAAGTTTATAACTTTTTTTTCTCATTTGAATAACCAATAAAGACACTTTTGTCGGACCTACTACTAAATTTATCAGAGATGTTGAGAATGGTGGCATAGCATAAGCAGCCAAAGACTCTAAGGAGAGAGAGTGAAGGGTCATGCCCGTACACAAAGGAGAAGGGAGACTTGCCATACAACACTGAAGAGGGTAACTTGTTTATGACATATGCAGCAACACATTCAAAGCCAAAGATATAGAGGTAATTCCCCCTGAAACATAAGGGATCTAGCCACATTGAGGAGATGCCTATGTTTCCTTTCTGCAATACCATTTTGTTGTGGTGTGTAAACACAAGAGGTTTGATGTAAAATTCCTTTTTCATGAAAGAAGTGTTGAAGTTTGTTATTGACAAATTCTGTCCCATTATCACTTCAATATCTTAACATTGTGTTCAAATTGATTTGATAGCATATTAGTAAAGTTAACAATGGAAACATAAACATCGTCCTTTCCCAAGCATATAAACCAGACGCCCTAGAATAGTCATCAACAATAGTTAAAAAATATTTGTAACCATCTCTACTAGTGACTTTATATGGTCCCCATACATCTAGATGAACAAGTTCACCAATTTTAGTTGATTTATGTTCACTTAGAGGGAATGGTTCCCTGGTTTGTTTAGCTTTATTGCAAGTATCACAAAGATGGTCGATTCGATGTACTATCAAGTTTAAGAGTGGATTTAAGTATATGTAGGACCTGGTCAGAGGGATGACCAAGTCTTTGATGCCAGAGATTTCTAGAAACATGACAAAAGAAATGCAATTATTAGATGTAATCTTACATGTAGAATCAATATCAAACATATATAACCCATTGCATTGTTTACCAACCCCACAATCCTTTTTGATGTAAATCTCATATATCAATTAGATTCATTAAACCCAACAAACATCTTGTTGTCTCTAGCAATCTTATGAAAGCAGAAACCGACTGACATTGTACTAGGGAACAACCAGAACATCAAAAAGAGTTAGGTCATTATTGACCTTTAAATCACCAATTTTAGTAATTAAAGCATGAGTACCATTGGGATGTCCAACAGTTAGACCAAGATTTGAAATGTCAACAACATTAATTAAAATTTTTGTAGATACAGTCATGTGCTGATTTGCACCAGAGTTAACAATCCAACCAAGACTGATGTTTCCAGATAAGGTTTTTGTGTTGTTGTTAAAAATTTTGTTGAAGTTTATATTAAACTTGACACTGCCATTAAAGAAAGTTCCTGAAAAATTTTACCTGCCATGTTGGCATTAGCAGAGGACACATAGTTGTCATTAAGAAGACTCATAAGTCTGGAGAGCTGTTCATTTGACAAAGAGACATGGGAGTTGCTAGCTCTATTATCAGTGATATGATTAGCATCAGTGGAAACATTGTTACTGCTGACAGGTTTATCATTAAAGTTCCTTTTGACATATCCAGCAGGATAACCAACAAGATCATAACATCTATCAACAGTGTGACCAGGTTTTTTGCAGTTAATACATTTGAGATTCATGTTTGGTCCTCTGTTGTATGAGCTGTTACCACAGATAAAACCAAAACCTTTATTAAAAGTTGTTGTTAAATCCTTTTTGTTATCAAAAAATTTTCCACCATCAAGTTTTTGCAACAAAAGTCTGTAGCATTGGGTTTAGCAGAGCTATTCCTGCATCTGAAACATCTATGTGAGATTCTTCTCCGAGACAAAGAGAAGGCCGTTTGACATTAGGCAAAGGATCTCCTGGTTAAAATATTACTCGATGGGAACATAGGAGTCATCAAGACCCATAAGAAATTGCATTAATTTGATTAGTTGATTGTGTTTTTCAAAATGTTTTGCGTCCTCACAAGTGCAGGGAGGCAAGCTAATCATACAATCAAATTGTTTCCATAAAGAGTTAAGGTTGTTGTAATAATCAGCAAGAGAGGACCCACTTTGACTAAGAAAGTTTATATTTTATGTAAATTAAAAATAGCTGAACCATCAACCTTATCATAAGTATCTTTAAGATCATTCCACATTTCATAAGCAGTTTTAGCATAGATAGCACCAGCAAATAGTTCAGGACTGAGAGAGTTAAGAATCCAAGTAACCACAACAGAGTTACAAGTATCCCATTGATTAGCAAGACTAGGATTTGAGTCATCTCTTATGCAATTACCATCAATAAACCCTAACTTATTATGATTCCTTAAGGCAAAGGTCATGGCCATATTCCATATTTTATAATTTTCAGTTCCATTGAGTTTGATGGAAATAATAGGAGTACCATTGGTGTTATTAGGGTGTAAATACAAAGCATCACCAAAGGATAAGCTTTTCTCAGTGGAAGAACCACCACCACCACCAGAGATATCATCACCAAATGCCATAATGCAAACAATAAGACAAACAAATAACACATACATAGATAATAACTAGAGCAGATAGACAAATAAAGAAATAAATAAGACTTTGTAATTAAGAAACAACAAGCACCAAGCCTGTGGACTTGGTAAACCGAGAGTGTATTCATACCACCAGAGAGGGCAGATCAAGATGTTAGTCTACCCGTTTGCACCCACAAAGACTTAAGTACTGCTTTGTTTGAAGAAAAGAGTAGACTTAGACTTACAGAGCAATATGCATGTTGTTAAAGAACAAATCACAATTACCCTAGATTCACTTAGTCTAGGGCTAATTGTGAATAGAAAATAACCATTGATAACGCCAGTAGTAATAACCCCAAACCACCGTTTTGTTGTCAGAGATGTCCCCAAGTTTCTACAAAGAAACCCTTGGATGGTGAATCAACAATGATTATGAGCCTGAAGCTCTGATACCATGTATGAGAGTATCAGCAACAATAAATTCACAACAATACTTTATTCAAACCTAAGCCTCAATAGTCGGCTTAGATTAAACCAGCAATAGTATCCAAAGTGTTACAAGATTAGGTTAATGTCAATGAGACAATAACTAGACAAATACAAAGAAGAAACAAGATCAGTATAATGATCAGAAAGAAGAGAAATGTGAGACAATGACTGCACACACAATTGTGTCTAACCCTAGATTAGGGGATGGATTAAATAGGAGATTAAGATACACAAAGACCCCCTCAACGGCTATAATTTATTCATCAGCAGAAATGAAACAAGCTTCAGCAGGAATGAACTTCTGAACCAATTATGCATTGTCCATGATTAACCCCTGTAATATATCTGCAATGAACATAACTTGAAAACCATTAGCAATTGATAGAATGACATGTTTGCCACAGATTATTAACCCAAAATTTAACAGTAACCATCGGTAACAAACTGAGACGAGAAAAATAAAATTATACTAAGATCTATAAAGAAACATCATCTTGTAGATGTGATTAATGAGAGACTAACCTTCCGCTTCTTGATCAATTGTGTCTC
This sequence comes from Chrysanthemum makinoi, assembly GCA_910596185.1. Lineage (NCBI taxonomy): Eukaryota > Viridiplantae > Streptophyta > Magnoliopsida > Asterales > Asteraceae > Chrysanthemum > Chrysanthemum makinoi. The sequence continues at coordinate 24,148,936 of OU343216.1, forward strand.
CATGGTTGTCAAAAGTGTATTAGCGAGCACTAACTGAAACATAAAGAGTATCTATTGCAAGCAAGAGTTTACTTTTGCATGTGTTAAAATTGAAGAGCTTGAGATTCTTAAACAGACTGTAAGTAATACAATTAATATTCGTCACCATTATACTTCATAAATCAGATAATAGAAGATACATACCAATTTTGGAGCATCCCAGCCAACGGCAGCAAACAAAATCGTCATAACCTAAAAACCAATGAATCAACTTTCTTATAACTAACATAGCTAAAGATCTAGTCACAGTTATTATTAATGATTACATAGAAAAATAGGGTTTGGAAAAGAACACGTAGAAGTTTTTAGGTTATAAACAAATTAATATTGTGGAAAAGATATGTATAAAAAGTTTTAAAAAAGATAATTACTTAATATAATTTTTGTAGATAAATTGTATTTAGTATATGATTCCAATATAATTATAGCCATTTATAGATTATAATATGCAACATAATTATCAAAATAACTTGTTGCCTAAGTGGTAAACACACAAGTTATTTATCAAAACAACCAAGGTTCAATCCTTGCAAGGCACCTTTTTTATAAACAATTTTCAAAAATGTTTAATAAAAATCCGAAAATTACCAAAAAAATTAATAAAAATCCGAAATTTAACAATTAATGCTTAGGTGGATGAAAAAATTACTTAGTTGGACAACAAATGCTTATGTGGCATGAAATTTGATTATTTGGCATTGAGGTGGCATTAATGCCAAATGCCTCCTGTTATATATATATATAATATATATATATATATATATATATATATATATATATATATATATATATTTCAATCAATTTGAATATTAGTTTCATATCGTTATTCGTTTCGAGTCCACAAGCACGAGTCATGACTTCTCAGCTTTTAATCAATCGATAGTCCAAACTATACTAAAGTCCATGTTACGGCATTGTCGGGGTCAACTATTGACTAAAAAGTCAAAGTAACACCGACGTTGCTCAAAGTTGACAATTTATAAAATAAGTCCAAATAAAAGTCATAATAGCGCAATTCAATCTCAAATCAACCCAATTCAATCTCGCCAACCAATCAACCAACCAAATATACCCGAAACCAATGTTATGACCCTAATGGTCATGAAACGGTCACGGTTAAGACCACGTGAACCAAACAAGCTCTAGAAGCTTTTCGGCTCCACGCGTCTATCCAAACACCAACAATATCAACCAACAAGCTACCACGACAACCCGACCCGGACCCTTGGTCCAAGTGGGTCACGTACGCCACCATACCAAGACCATCGTGGGTCTTGGTGGCTTGTACGCCCCATCTACACATCCAAACACTCCCCAAATCACTTCCATTACAACCAAACACAATCAATCAACCTCCAATCATTATCCAAACATCAAACCCATCATCTATTCCTAATAAAAAACATGAAACATGAGCTAAAATAAAAAAAACCCAACCATATGATACACCACATGATACCAAATCACTAGCTACATGTTTATTTAAGTGTAAATTAGTTTTAATCCATGTTTAAACCAAAGCCCCTAAATTTCGTCCCATGTACGAGCCATAGGAGACCCATACGTGGCTTCATGTGGCCAAAACAAACTTGAACCATGTTCCATTTACCTTTTTACAACCCGATCTACAAGATTTAATGAAAACCCTAGAATCACGAATCTTATTTTTAAGATTTGGAGGTGTTAATGTAGGCTTTTGTAAGAGATTTTTATATGGATGGAAAGAGAAAAGAGAGATCTACAAAATGGTGGTGGAGTTGTAATGTCACTCGCCGGATTTTGGCCGGAATGTGGCCGGAAAGTGGCGGCTAGTGGTGGTTTTAGGGTTAGGGTTTGTTTAGGAGGAAGAGAGAGAGAGTAGAGAGGGAAAGTAGGTTAGTGTGTGTGTTTTTAGTGAGAGAAAGTAGAAGTAGAAATGAGGGAGGATGGTAGTTTATATACTTGGGAAAAGGACTAAATAAAAAATGTGGGGGAGGGGAGGGGCGCCGGCCTAGGTGAAAGTGGGAGGGCCAAAGCCGTAATTTTTGGCAAACTATCCCCGTTTACTCATTCCCAAGCTCATACATTGTCCTACGAGGGTCCCACGACGTTCCTTTGAATTTCTATTATGTTTATTTATGTTTTTCCACTAGTTTTGACTATTTATTTGCCAAATTTCAAGTTACGGTTTAAAAGTTACGTTATTTCTTGTTTTAGGCTTTTATAGTGCCGAATCGAATAGTGCCAATCAAAAAGAGTTAAAACTCACACGATAACTCATCCAATAATAAAATAAATCATAAAAGCCAATAAACGATATCAAATCAAGTCATGGTCGATAAAAATAGTGATAAAAGCAAAAGCTCGGTTTAGTTTAACGTAATGCGGTTACCTAAAATGGACTCCCTAAATTGCCAGTTGTCACAGCCTCCCAGCCTCAGAAGAAACCCGTCCCGGGTTTCACTCCGAGTTGCTTGGTGTCATGAAGAGTTTAGGGTACTTCTTACGGAATACGTCCTCATCGCCCCAAGTGAACTCCGGTCCCTGTCGGGAGTTCCAACGAACTTTGATAATCAGAATACGGCTATGCTTCAGCCGTTTAATCTGACGATCCATGATCTCAATCAGTTCCTCAACAAAATTCAATTTCTCATCAATACGGATATCTCTTAAAGGCACAACTAGGTTTTTCTCCGAAAGACATTTCTTATGATTACTAACATGAAAGACATTGTGTACACTGCTCAATTCTGATGGTAGCTCAAGACGGTAAGCTACTGGTCCGATTATCTCTAGGATTGGAAAGAGACCAATATATCGGGGATTGAGTTTTCCACGCTTTCCAAAATGAATCACTCCTTTCCAAGGAGAAACCTTTAACATAACACGATCTCCAACCTGAAATTCTAAAGGTTTACGTCTCCTATCGGCATAACTATTTTGTCTATCTCGAGCAGAAATGATAGATACCGGTACTTCATGACGCGATACTATCTCCTTGTTGTACAGCCGAGCGAGCTTGTCGAGACTATCGACCTCGCTAATGGCTAAGAAGTGAGCAGACTTAGTCAAACGATCTACGATTACCCAGATAGGGTCATTGCCGCTAGCTGTTCTTGGTAATTTGGTGATAAAGTCCATGGTGATTCGCTCCCATTTCCATTCTGGGAGTTTGGGTTGAACTAAGAGTCCCGAGGGTTTCGTGTTCTGGCTTTTACCTTAGAACAAGTCAAGCACCAATTGACATACTGAGCTATGTCGGCTTTCATGTTAGGCCACCAGTAGAGTTTCTTCAAGTCCTGATACATCCTATCGGCCCGGATGAATAGAGTATTTTGATTTATGCGACTCGTGCATAATCAACTCACGGATTCCGCCATGAAATGGTATCCAAATTGCCTCTCGCTTAAGGTTCTGTTGGAACGCTTCAAGAAGCCGTTCTCACTTTCTACCATTCCATGCAGATTCTCATAAGGACGGTTCTCTTCCATCAATGTCGCAGCTTGGGCGGCTAAGATTTGAGATGGTAGAGGCAAAATAATGATCATTCCTAGGGATCGAACGAGTAATGGTGGAATGTTCTCCTTACAACTAAATGCATCAGCAACAACATTGGCCTTACCAGGATGATAACGAATCTCACAGTCATAATCACTGAGCAACCTTAACCAACGACGCTATAACAACCCGTAAAATTTCGGATTATTATAATAATATTTATCACGTCAGAAAATTCAAATCGGTTATTTTCTGACAGATGTCGATATTTAGATTTAAAAAGAAAAGAGGTCATCTCGTTTCTTTAAAAATAAGACACCGCACGCACGATACTTGTCCACTAAGTATCTGTATAATAAATGTGAAATTTATTATTGTCCAAGTTAAAAATTCAAGCATACATAAGCCTAATCCATTGTTTCGGAAAGTTGTTCCGCATACTGCAGCGCAGTAGCATACAAAACTAAAAAAATAAATAATGAGACAAGTGAAATATACATATTTTATCATTCAAGGATAATTTACGGAAGAAAACGAGAAGTTATTTCGTGAATTCAGAAAGTCACCAAGACCGCACGCATTTCGACACCAATTAAATAACGACAAACAGTTATAATCAAAATCCAACATAATAAGAATGTCATACTATTACGTTTAAGAAATTGTTTCCGAAAATATAATTTCTATATTCTTAGGGTACCGGGAAGGTACGTTTACTCGAGAATTCGACAAAACACGGTGTACAATCTATACTGTATAATAATAAAAACAAAACAAAATAAATACTAATACTACCTGATCTGTTACTTTCACCCTTCTCTCCTCTGTCCCCCACGCCACTCCTACACTACTGCCTCCTTCCTCTACTTGTCGACAACCATTGAAGAAAACCAAACACAAATATGGAGATCATGTCTTCTTTTGAAGGTCAAACGCAAAAAGGGAATACCATCAGTCCCCATACATAGTATCCCTATGCTCTTAGAAATCACAAGACTCTTTTGAAGATGGCTCGATAGCCATGAGAGCCAAGAAGGGATTCCTACCCTTCATACGAGACTAAGAAAACTAGAGTCTAGCATCCCCTTTTTATTCTCCTTAAATGGAAAGGATTGTCACAGGTTCAAGACACTTTCCACAACAATCAAAAATTAGGGTTTCATGAGTCAAAGGGGTTTCCTAAATTAATAAGGGGGTTTTGCAAGTTGAGGCGTTGGGAGCTTAATTCAAGTCTCAATCCGTGCCGGTTCATCTCCAATCGCTCCAATTGAACTCTTGAGCTTTCGGTGTCCATGGCTACTCGACCCACAAATGGGTTCATTGTAAGAACATAGTCATTGTTATCTTCTTTTGTAAATCATTTGAGTTAGTAATAACCATGTGTCTAATTCGAATATAAATCCTTGTCCATCGCCAATTTATAATTTTGACCTTGGTGATTAATAAATCTGTTTTTATTGATAAACTTGAGATTTGATTAATGATGCTTTGTCGATCGGCAAATATTAAAAGAGATGTTAAATTATATTGGTATTAGATTATTGATAAAGATGTTAGAAAAATAATTTTCTCGCTAAATTGTTGTTGTTGCTGTCGTGGACCAAGGAGAAAAAAAACAGAAAATGTAAAAAAAAGTTGATGTCTAAATTGTCGGCTAAATTGGTAGTAGTTATATCGGCTTAGATGGTTTCGACTTATTCCCTGTTCTCCAGACTTATGTTCTAGCATTTTACGTTAAGTTCATGTTTCTTGACCCATCTTGGTGACCCCTCGGCTGTGATAACACAGCTAGTCGAGGGGCATTGGTCTTACTCGTTCGTGTTTAGTTCCTATAATCCTAAGCCACTAACTGACGAGTCATGTGCTAATGAGTAGTACTCAACTATCGCTTGACTCGTTGGCCTACTAGTAAGCCTATTCGAATTATGATCCCCGCTTATGTTTCTCGCCTATTTCCTTGGCTTACGTAAGTTTTGCCTCAACTTAAGGTTAGAATCCCCTGAAGAGTGTTAGTATGCTTATTTGGTCTACCCGCTGTTGACACGAGACCACAAGGGTGGTCGTATGGGTTGAAAGTATATCCGTTTTGCTTGGTCTCAAGGTCTAAAACTCATGAAACTAAGGACACAAGTATGCTATCAAAAATTATAACCTGGTGTTGTAAACTTTCCGAAAACAAATTTTTACAATAGATAGATCTTTAATTGTATTATTTGTAAAACTCTTGAGTTACAGCTTATAGAATATCAAAGTAAGTGTGGGAGCTAGAACGCTCGCTAACAGTCCAACAGGGAGTGTCTGATTGACAGCATGGACTGCGAGCCCATGTGATTTCAGTTAAGGCCCGTTTGGTTGTTTTTCAGTTGGGCCACAACCCAACAACTCGATTCCATTTAATTTTGTCGCAGCCCACACCGGGTATTAACCCATCTTCCGAGTCCGCGGCTACTGTTATCAAATCGGGTAATAAATTCTCACTCGTCACAACTCGCACGTCTTGTCTTCCATTCCCATCATAACATAAGTGAATCGGCATACCACTCAAGCCGACTTGGATAAATAACAAGTTAAGAATTTGTAATGAAATTATAAAAACAAATAACTTTTAATTGTCGCAACTAGACTATCAATAAAAATGTGTCACACATATAAACTATATGAAGTCATAAACTTGGCAAATTTACATTTTTCAAACAAATAGAAACTGGATAATAAACTCGATATACAACTTTTAACCTTTTGTCAACTTAAATAAAAAGAAAAACATACACTTAGTCATGTCAAAGTTTCTAAAAACATGTCACTAGTCATAAATAAATTTTATTCTTCGAATGTATATAAGATAAATTATATACGACCCTTCGAAACAAAATGGTATTTGATATATTGTCATTTAAAACTCTACGTTGTTTTTCCCTAAAACAATGTACAAATAAAACAAGTTAAGACTTAATAAATACAATTATTTTAAGGACTAGACGACATGAAAATATATATATACAACTTTTTTAAACATATTAGTATTTGGACTATAATATTATTAGAAACCTACATTATATTTTTCTAATACAATTTACTCATGAATTAAATTCCTTTATAATACTTATACTAAATGCTCTAAGTACATATATATATACACTTGATATATATATACATTGTTCTGTTCCATCGACAACGCCTTATTATAAGCATAAAATTTCTCCTTATATTATCCTTTGGTTGTCATTGAACCAAAGTCGTAATTCCTTCCTTGAGATTCCTTCCATGTCATCCCTCCTAATCCGAAACCCACCCAAAACTTTGTACATTGTTTTAAGATAAATGATGCCACATAAGCAACAACAACAACAAAAACATTTAAAATCTATAAAGTTAGTTCAACTTTATCGAGTCTTAAACATAAAGACTAAATTGCCGATAATTAGGGTCGTGTCGAGCCGCCAGACTATCATCCTTTGATTTAATTCCCTTTAGACTTCCTATTGCACAATGCCAAGGTGAGTTTCATAGCCCCTACTTTTAATCTATTTTATACTTGTTTTGGGGGAAGATACATGCTCATTTACTTAAATGATTTTAATGGTACATTTCCATGCATACTATACCTTTTGATTGATATGTTTTAAGATACATCATACTTAGATGTTTTATGGACCATACCAAAATGTTTGACTTAGAATATTACGCAGCTTAGCCTAAGACTTTAGATCCCAAATTGCCTTTTTCATGAACCGTCAATTCCTGCCGGGAAGCGCGAATGTTATAAATAGATCTATTGGGGTGACTCCCCTGTTCGGTTGACCCCACTTGGGTCAAGGCGAAACATATAGACGTTAATCGAAAGTGTAATGGGATAAACACTCGCCATGGGCTCCTTAATTGTATGACTTCCTTGTGCATACAGAAACCGTCAGAATTTCGGTTGCACGAGCTTAGTGCTAGCGTAATAAATTTATAAAATATGGTATTATATTCATTGTAATGTGCATATACTCTTTTTATGGTCTCCTAATGAAATTCTTTTATGAAACCCTTTATGAATCGTCATAAATTTCATGACATTATGCAAGACGTAATGATCATCAAAAACTAAATTTGAAATAGTGTACTGAAGTCCCCTTTTAAATAAACCTATGAACTCACCAAAGCGTAGTTTCCCCCTTTACCATGTATCTTCGGTTTGAGGTGATAGCTTATCTTTGGAGGCACAAGGCAAAAGGTAATGCATACATAGACGCTCTGATTTATGTATTAGGACCACCTTTTTATAATGGGCCATTTTCCGCACTAATCAATAATGTAAACACTGTTTTTAAGAATGAATAAAAGTTTATTTATGAAAGACCAATTGTTCTATCCTTATGTTGTGATACCAATTTAGTAGCATCCCAATACTTGTATGCTTCCTGAGCCATTTGGGGTGTTACAGATTGGTATCGAGCCTAGGTTATGTAGAATGGGTATATTTTTAAAACCTAGACTATAACTACTTAAAAAAAAAAAAAATAACTACACGACACGCGTGCCTGCACTGCCAAGCCGATGCCTCACTTATGATCATGCCGAGATCATACTTGATAAGATACATGTTTTATCACTGCTCACCTAATTTCATTATAGGTTATAATTATCATCCCTATACGTATATTTACGTATCACATCACTGCACCTTTTCTCTCACATAAATGGAATAATTGTTCTAATCCTTCAAGACAACCTTTAAAAGTGTTGTGACATATTACTAGCGTAACTAAGCTAAGTATTTCAAAATTCATTTAACCTCGGTAATATAGATGATCACCTATATTCACCAGGGACATGAGGATAGCCCGATCACCTATGTCCGACTCAGAGTGAATTTTGCAATACTTAGGATAGTTATAATAAGCGTTATGTCCAGGAAAATTGATTGATAAGGTTAGGATTTAGTAAATCCAGTCATTAAAGAATCGGTCTCCTCAAGTATATGTAATCGTTAGAAAGCTCGTAGTCGTAGATTATTTAATGTTAAGTAGTATTTAGTTAAGTAACACCGTGGAGGACGGACGAGTCTTTACCACTGATGCCTCGATCCACAACCCGAGGTGGCGATTTGTGTAAGACTATAAATACTCTCTAACTCCCAAGGTAGAGAGTTGGAGCTCATAATAATACTTTTACTTTCTCTCACTAAGTTCCCAAACCTCTAACTCTTTCTCTCTCTAAAACCTCATCTTATACGCCTCTTTTGATTATGGTTTGATGTGTTTGTGAAATCCAATATGTTACAAATGGTATCAAGAGCCATGGTTTGATCATCTCTCTTACATATCCTTGGATTTCTAGTGGTTTTAGATGGTTTTTGAGTTTGAAAAAGTTTAGTGGTTTTTGCATCATTTGGATCATTTCTAGTGTTAAAGTTTGAATTTTGGGTGTACTTTTGTGTTTAGAATCATTGTAAGTGCTTGGGTTTTGATTTGGTGTTAGGAATTGGAAATTCCATTAGTAAAGTGTCGGTCACCCCATATATTATCTAGCATAAGTTAGCTCGTAGACATATCGTTATTTACGTTATTTATTAGTTTATTAGTTAGTTATTAGTTTAGTTTTGCGTAGTGTAACACCGTGGAGGAAGGACGGGTCTTTACCCACTGTATACCTGATCCACAGGCTGATAGGAGGTCGTGAATTGTGTAACTATAAATACCCCTTCCATCTATGGAAGGGTGGTGCTTCTCATTCAATCTAACCTTTCCTTTGTGTAAACCTCTAGCAAGAACACCCTCTCTCTCTACTTTCTCTATCTACAATGTTTAACATGTATTTTGATCATCCAAGACCACCCGAATCATCAACACAATAAACATGTCGATCCTACAAATGGTATCAAGAGCCAAGGTTATTGTGTTATCTTTGATTTGTGTGGTCCGTACCATGGTTGTTGTTTGTGGTTTGTTTTGATTCATGTTGTTCACTATTTCAAATCTTTTTGTGGTCGAAATAAATAATAACTTAACGTTATTTTGCTAAAACTGTTTCACACGTTTTTGTTTTTAACTGGTTACATCATATGTTTTTGTAAATGTTTAGTCGAGTATACTTGTGGTTAAGAGTGTTCACATGGTTTGCATCTATTTTGGTCTAAAAAGTCTCCTGCTTTATCCATGTATTCATATCTGTCTCTTCACTTGTGTCAATTTTATGGTCCAAACATACTTAAGTTATCATGCTTTGGTGATGGTTTTGATTATTTGTCCAAATCTGTGAAGTCTATACGTGGTCAAACATGGGTCAAAAGCAGTTATATGCAGATTTCTGGGTTTAGTATGAATATGGTCGGAAAACAGGTCGGAAAATTCATCGTAAAATGTCAAAAGTCTTGGTAGCGAGTTGGGTCAATCTATCTAGCGACTTAGTTAAACCTTTGACCTAGCAACTTGGTTTGGAAAAAGGGTTAGCGACTTGGCTACTTGTTATTTAACAAGTAGCGACCTGTGAAAAAAAATTGGCTAGCAACTTAACTCAAAAGCTTTTCTAGCGACTTATATTTACAAGGTGTAGCGACTTGTTCTAATATCTGGTGGCGGTTTGACTTTTTAGTCAAACTAGTAGCGAGTTGCTGTTATAAATTGTTAGCGACTTGCTACAATTTATGCTGTAGCGAATTGACATATAATAGCTAGCGACTTGACACTATAGTCTGCTAGCGATTTGCCTTGAAAAAGTACTACACCTAGCGACTTGATTCCATAAGACTTGACTTGGACAGAAAGGAGATGAAGAAGAATCGACCTCAAGACCAAAGCAACTTGTTTCCTAAAACCATAACTCATGACCTCTATTTTCAAACTTCATCAGTCCAAAGTTTTTTTTTTAAAAAAAAAACGTGACACCAAGATTTAAACATACCCAAATCCATCTACTACAACAACATATCTCAAATTAATCTAACTCATATATTTCATCAATCATTTCGACAAACTGATAATAAACAAGTCTCAGAACCTGTTCAACTTCTAATCTTTCAAAGATTTATTTGTTGAAACCTATTCATCACAGATTTATCTAGACTCGTACTCAAAATGATATAATCAAGTCCATCATAACATTGACTCAGACTCAGGTTTAATTTGTGAAGCCTAGCTTCAATTGTTATTCAAACAAAAAGGTAAAAGATGTTAACAAATCTGTTAAATCTTTCAACCTTGGTTCGTTATAAGTTGGTACCTACCTGGATTATGTCTCATTTCAAGCCTTCCTTGTGGACTATTCATTCCACCCTCATGCCATCCCTGTGGCTAATAGGTCGAACCATCCCTGTGGCCTTGATACGTAGTGCTCATTGGTTAGATGATGATGATTTAATAGTGAAGATGGTTTCTTTTAGGGTGCTGCGTACAGAAGTAAAGGGTGGCGACTTATTTTGTGATGTGATATTTTAGGGTTTGGTGATATTTTGGTTTGACTGCACAAGGGTGTAATATAAGGTGATGTGTGTGAGAATATGCTTTTATATACTCCTGATGTTAGGGTTAGTAGTTAATGGATCGGATGTGTGTGATTGACAATATGGGTCGTGTAATACCTTGTTGGATCAAGCATGGTACTTATTTGATGGGCCGTGTATTGGATAATTTGTGTAGGACCTTGGATATGTGTATCATTAGTTGAAGCTGCTTGAAAACGCTTTGATACTCAAATGTCTATATTTACATTGTGGTGAATGGTTGATGGATAATTTGTTATAATTGTCCTATTATCCATGGTTAAGCCGAGATCATATCCTAAGTCGTGTGTTTATGTCTTTTGACATGGGCCGACGTATTATCGTTTCCTTCGTCATGGATTGTGAGTATATTGGACTTAAACATTGATAGCAGTGTTATGATTTGAACCAAGCTATATGCTGGGCTGTGAATTCATGTTCACAAGAGTTATCATTATGGGCTTAAGCTTCCTTCTTACATTACATTGGAATATATTGGATTGGGTTTAAGGTTGCGGTTGGGCTTCTCAATATTGGATGATTTATATGTGATTTGAGTTTCTTTGTTTTGGATAATCTGAGGTTTGACGATGTGATTTAATGATGAGTTATGATGGTATGATTCATTTTGATTATGAGGGTTGGTACTTTGGTATATACATTTTCATGGATAGTATTTCGTCATGGCTTGAAATTGCTTATTAGAACTAAGTTGACTACGGGGTTGTTTGGACGTTATTTCTTATTTGGATTTGAAGTGAGGTTTTTCCGGGCACGTTTACTTATTTCGTCTTCTTTCTTTTTACCTTTCCGCGAAGATGACTTGTTTGGGCATTCATAGAGGGTGATAAAGACTTGGCTATTTAGTTGCGTTTGTGATTCGTTCTCACTTAACCCACAACGTAGCTATCACTTGGTGTCTCACTCAGTTGAGAATGTCAAGAGGTTTTGTACATTGGGTACACCGTTTCTTGTTCACGAGGATTAGTACAAGTTTAAGTAACAATTCTGAGGAATTTTACTTCATGATCAAGTTTGGCATATCTAAGTTCACTTCTCCATGTTATCGCTATAAAGCCTAATGCACGTGAATGATGTGTTTATCAAAGTATTTATTAGATTGTTGATGATGTTGATAATGTTGGATAATGGACCGTTGATGAACCGCTGCATGTTCCCCTAAAACAGATATTCACCGAAACCAAAATTGTTATAATTCATTCAAGCTGACATTGTTTACGGTTTTATCTTGATTTTGTAAAATCCCGCGAAAGAAACTATTTCTCGGTTTAAATCATAGACTTGTAAAATCCCGTAACAATGGAAACATCCCCGTAAAAGTAAAGTGCATTTGATCTATCTTACGTTTATTCTTGGTTTTGTAAAATCCCGCGAAAGAACCTATTTCTCGGTTTAAACCATAGAATTATAAAATCCCGTATTGATGGAACCATCTTGGAGAAAGGAAAGTGTATTTCGGGATCTTATCTGATGCTTGTGCTACATTTTTTGTTTTGAAGAAGGGATAAAAGGGTGTACTTCATGAATTGGGTGTGTGTTTGGGTTGTCTTCATGGCAGTTTGGCTATTACTTGGTTTTACGGGGTTATGTGCTACTAACCATGGTCGGGATGAAACCATTATCAAAGTTCATTTAAATGTCAAAAGAAGGCTAGATTTGAGCAAATGAAGATGTGACAACGGCGTTAATTCAAGATATTTATTTGAGATTGAAGTGAATTAATGCGAGTGTACTTTAGTATCCTGAAGGTATCGGGGATGGTTAGATGAAGATTCTTCATGATCCTTGTTCGAGCTTATTATCATAAACGAAGACTTGGAAATCTAGTTATTGTTGGGTGTCTTTTACCTTTTCTTTTACCACTTGGGGGAAATGGGCTCATACCACCACAAAATAACTATCACTTTAAGGAGTTACGTTGTAGTGCGCAGTGTCACATTGGATTATGGATTTTCAAGAGGTAAAGTACGTCTATTACTTGATGGTTGGTTGGATGATGAGTATAGAGTACTTAGAGAGTACTTAGAGATGCTAATGGAAATCGGCACCGCTCTTTGTTACATATGTGCAAGTATATGTCACGAGTTCGGGTTAGTTTACTTCAGGGTCAAATTCATCATATTGGGTTATCTCCATATGTTGTCACTGCAAAGAGCCTACTGAATGATAATGGTGATGATTACATGTTTTGCTAAGAGAGTTGAAAAGAGAGAGTGTTAGGAATTAGAAAATTCCATAGTGAAGAGTCGGTCACCCCAAATGTTATCTAGCTTAAGTTAGCTCGTGGACTTGTCATTAGTTACGTTATTTAGTAGTTTATTTATTAGTTTGTAGCGTAGTATAGTGTAGTGCAACACCGTGGAGGAAGGACAGGTCTTTACCAATGTATACCATCCACGGCCGATAGGAGGTCGTGTGGTCTGTAAGTATAAATACCCCTTCCATCCATGGAAGGGGTGGTGCTTCTCATTTAATCTAATATTCCCTTTGTGTAAACCTCTAGCAAGAACACCCTCTCTCTCTCTACTAACTCTCTAACTATGGCAAACATGTATTTTGATCATCCAAGACCACCCGAATCATCAACACAATAAAATAACGATCCTACAATTGGTACCAGAGCCAAGGTTGTTGTGTTTTGATGATTTCTTGTGGTTTTGATTCATGTTTGAAACTGTTTTTGTGTACTGTTTAAATGGTCCGAACATTTTTTTATATTCTGGTATTGGTAAACAGCTTTAAACATGTATTATGTATCCTTTTGGTCAAAGATGGTTTTCGTCTTACAACCGTTTGTGTCAATATTTTAAGGTCAAATATTTGATTGAAAGTGGTTACCAAAAACAAATAATGGTATGCGTCAAACATGGTCAAACTGGTATGTTTTAATGGTCAAACCGATCATTTCGTCATTTGCAAAGTCTTTGTCACGCTTTTTCTGGGTATCTTTGAATATGGTCGAAAACTCACGAATATCATATTAGCGACTGGCCTCATATTTGTCCAGATTCACTAGTTCTCAGAGCGACTTGTTTATTCGTTGACTTTCTTGAAAGTCATAATGAAGTTATGTATAAATCTAAGTAGCTGGCTTGATATCGAAAATGACCTAGCGACTTGCTTTTGAGCATAGCGACTTGCTTTTGAGCATAGCGAGTTGTGTGACCTAAATGACCTAGCTTACTTATATTGATAAGCAATAATTTGTCTAAATCTCGAAATAGCATCTTGACTCATGTTTTGTAGACCTAGCGACTTATCAGCTTGGGGTAGCGACTTTGCTAGCACTTGATGAAAGTGGCTAACGACTTGTCTCTTAAATTAAGTAGCGAGTTGTTTAATTACTTTAAGTAGCGACTTGGTTTTTGACATAGTTACAGAAGGAAGAAGGAGAATCGACCACAAGACCAAAACCATAATATCACGACATATCATATACCAAACACAACACGACTTCAGGTCTTTTCAAACCATCATCAGTCCTTTTGCTCAAACTAAAATCTTATTCACCATTCATCTAACCTTATCTAGACTCACTTCAAGAAACCCTCACATTCACTCCCCAACTCTCATTCAATTATAAGACTCTAATTATAACATATGAATCTCAGAAAGGTCAACAAAGATTTTGCATCTTATAATGATTTTGCTTGTTGTACCTTTTTCTTCATCATCAATCCATGAAGCTTCGCTTTTGTTACTATCCGAACACAATTAAAGAATAATTGATAACAATCATGTTATAATTACCCTTTGGTTCGTCAAAAGACACTTCATACTAAAACAACAACTCGAAGGAAACACCTACCCGTGACCCATTATGAATCGCGAGACTCAATCAAGAAACCCCGTGGCAATTCAATGGTGTCCAACCATCAACCAATGCCATCCTGTGGCTGGGTTTATCTATGCCGACTCATGACTTGTATAGATTAATCTTTGCTCGGATTAAATAGAGAGGCGTGGTCTTTTTGGGTGAAAAAGATATGGGATAACTGTGTGAAAAGATATGGGGGCAGAGATTATGTGTGAGATATTAGGTTTAGAGAAATGACCTAATACTTAGAAATGAGACCTTATAACCTTATAGTGTTCATGGATCAGGTTTTGTCTACTTGGGCTGCAACATTGATTAATTGATTAATGGGCCGGATAATGATTTGATCTATGGGCCGAGTGTATTACTAGTTTTCGTGGGTTTTGTTGAAGTCAATACACGGAACTATTGACGTGGGATTATTTCATTTGAATGATATATGAATTTTCAATACATATGATTGAACTCATATGAATTATTTTGTATAATCCTAATTTGCTAACTTATGGTTATAAGCAAGGGTCGCGGTGATTTGACAAGTTATTGATCAAGTCTAAGCTCACTTGTGAGTGAATAGTTTTAGTCACACTTGATCGGTGTTGCATTTGATTACGATCTAATGTTACTGTGATTTGGATTGGAATGGACTTGGATTAAGGCTTGACTTAAAATCCTATGTACATTTTTGTATTGGATATTTTATGATGTGATTGGGAGATTTGACATTGATTTCTGATAATGAGATTTGATGATATGAGATTGGATGATGAGATTCGATGGATTATGAGATTTGAGTCTTTGGGCTATACATTTTCACGTAAAATATTTTGTCACGGTTTGAATTGTTATTAGGAACTAGGTTGACTACGGTTGTTTATCGGTATTCTTATTTGGAACTGAAGTGAAGTTTTCCGGCACGTTTACTTATTTCGTCTTCTTTCTTTCTACCTCTCTGCGAAGATGACTTGTTTGGGCATATAACGAAAGTGATAAAGACTTGGCTATTTAGTTACGTTTGTGATTCTTTCTCGCTTAACCCACAACGTAGCCATCACTTCGGTGTCTCACTCAGTTGAGAATGTCAAGAGGTTTTGTACATTGGGTACACCGCTTCACAAGGATTTGTACAAGCTTAAGTGACAAACCCGGGAATTCTACTTTGATCAAGTTTGATATATCGGGCTTACTTCTCTATGTCACTACAATAGCCGATTGCATGCGTGAATGATGTGTTTACCAAAGTGATTGATTGGATGGTTGATGATGTTGGATATTGAACCGTTGATGAACCACTGCATATTCCCCTAAAACAGATATTCACCGAAACCAAAGTCGTCATAACATATTCAAGCTGACATTGTTTACAGTTTTGTCTTGATTTTGTAAAAATCCCGCGAAAGAACCTATTTCTCGGTTTAAATCATAGACTTGTAAAATCCCGTGACAATGGAAACATCCTGGTAATTGTAAAGTGCATTTCCGAATCTATCTTATGGTTTATTCTTGGTTTTATAAAATCCTGCGAAAGAAACTATTTTTCAGTTTAAACCATAGAGTTGTAAAATCCCGTACTGATGGAATCATTCTGGAGAAATGGAAAGTGTATTTCGATCTTATTTGATGCGGTGCTACGTTTCTACTTCAAAGAAGGAATAAAAGGTGTACTTCATAAATTGGTGTGTGTTTGGATTGTCCTCATGGCGTTTGGCCATTACTTGGTTTTACAGGGATATGTGCTTTTAACCATGGTCGGGATGAAACCATTATCAAAGTTCATTTAAATATCAAAGAAGGCTAGATTTGAGCAGCTTCGTAAGATGTGACACGGCGTTAATTCAAGATATTTATTTGAGGTTGAAGAAATATCACCATGAAAGTGTACTTAGTATCTGCAGGTATCGGGGATGGATGGATGAAGATTCTTCATGATCCTTGTTCGAGCTTATTATCAAAAAACGAAGACTTGGAAATCTAGTTATTGTTGGGTGTCTTTTACCTTTCTTTTACCACTTGGGGGAATTGGGCTCATACCACTACAAAATAACTATCACTTTAAGGAGTTACGTTGTAGTGCTCAGGGTCACATTCAATTGTGGATTTTCAAGAGGTAATGTACGTCCTATACTTGATGGTTGGTTGGTTGAAGAGTATAGAGTACATAGAGAGTACTTAGAGATGCTAATGGAAATCTAAGACCGCTTTTGTTTCATACATGCAAGTTTAAGTTACGAAGTTCTGGGTAGTTTACTTCAGAGTCAAATTCATTATATTGGGTTTCTCCATCACCGTCACGACAAAGAGCCTACAGAATGATAATGGGGATGATTACATGTTTTGCTAAGAGAGCGAAAAGAGAGAGATTATGACGCATGAACACATCAGCTCATGCCTCGTGACTCTAAAGAAAAGAAAAGTTTACGCCTCAAGCGCTTTATCTTCAAGAAGAGAAATCTCTATTATGACCATTCTCATCAACATGCTTCATACTTTTCCATGCCTTCCGTCATCAAGTGAACAGGGCTACCATTGATTGTTTTCTCATCAACTATAATGACGATGGCGACATCATGTGCTAATTTTTAGGGGAGAAGTGTGAATAGAATACTTTTGGATGATTTCACTTATTTAGTCAAGAATGGCATCTTTGTATGCAACTCGAGGGGGAGAAGAAGTGTGAACTTTTTGCATTGTTGATTGACATTTGAGAATATAAATGGTCATACGGCTCTAAACTCATGTAAGAACCGAGCTTCTTCTTATCGGGTCATCTTCACATGGAGTTTTCTCTTGTAAGAGCCGTTGGTTGACATCTTCACTCGGATTGATGAGTTTATCGACAAAGTGCTTCCGCTTAATGCTTCACGTATACATCAACATGATGATTCAACAATCTCTCGCTCTTGTTTGATGTGATTGGTAGTTTGGTGTTACCATCTTGTGTGTTCGTTGCGCCCTGATTGCTGATTTCCTTGATGAACATCTTTCTCTCTTGTTTGATTGGGATGGATTTTAGTTAAGGGATTTGCAAGATGTAAGTTAAAGGATGCTTTTGGTGGGATGCTTTTTGTGTGAGTTGAAGATGTTAACTATCTCCCCAACTGACAATCTTGAAGAAGGTCGAGTCTATAGTCTGTTCTACATTTTCTGCTACATGTTAGAAGACTAAAGACGAAGTTGCATTTAATCTATCTAAAGATCTAAAACAGCTGTCGGGGAGAACACTGGGAGAGAGGTATAAGTCGATTCAATCCCCAATTAGACTTGCTCATACTCTTTTAGCAGGACTCCCGAGACGCTTGTTATTGACTATTTCACGTATTGGACATTTGATACAAGTTGATTACTTCGGAGTTAATCATTTATCACTTATTTGAGATTGAAGTTGACCACAAAGGCGCTTCTTATTTGATAACTTGCTTGGGCTTAAGAATTTGAGTTGAAGACTTGGTTTATCTAGTTACCGCTAGTCGAAGGTGGATGGTGAAGACTGTTAACTATCACTATTAGGAGTTACTTCGTTTTACTCAGTGTCACACGCATATGACGCTGTGGATAATCGCAAGAGGTGTTAATGTCTCATACCTTGTTTGGGTAGTGAGTACCTAGAGATTTGCTTGAAGCATAAATTCTCTACACCGTTCTTCCATCATTAGGTGCAAGCTTAAGATACAAATGGGAAGTTGACTTCAGTTTCAAGTAGGGTATATCAGTTTTTCTTCATCAGTGGTCACTTCAAATTGTCTACATAAGGGTTGATAAAAATAGTCGAGAGAGTCTTTAAGTTGATTCTCACAAGAGTTCAAGTGTTCTTCTCATAAAGATTTCAAGTATCTGGGGCTTATATTTGTTGCCGACTCAAGTATCAAAACCGTGAAAGGGCAAGGAGACACACATCTAAACACAAAGCGAGTAAACTTGATGAACTTAATACTTCTAAGTAATTGAAGATATCCCGGAAGACAAATGTTATTACAAGATGAAACTCAAGGTTTGCCTCATGGCGAGTAAACTTGATGAGCTTAATACTTCTAAGTGATTGAAGATATCCCGGGAAAACAAATGTCATGACCACAGAGAAACTCAAGGTTTTACTCATCAAGGCTTTTAGTGTTATTATTCCAACGACGTGGGAGAAGTGATGTAAAAGAAAGTTTCTGAAGATAAAAGAGGTACACAAGTGCTTACATATCGGGGAGATAAATGTGTAACATGAGGGAGGTGTTATCATTATTCTTTTCGGTGGGAATGTACTTCGGATTCTTAAGCTTCATACATGATCATCGTGAAGAAAATGTGAACATGGGAAGGTAAGTTTATCTCATGATGAGTACGGGAGAGCTTGGGTATTGGTGTACTTGGTTCTTGAGCTTCATACACATTCATCAGGGACGAAAAGATGTTAACATAGGGAGGTGTTCTTCATTACCCTCATGATGTGTATTCGGAGAGTTCTTGGATACAAGAGACCTGACGATCAATTCAACTACTCGGGAAGTGGTCTCTTTACACCTTTTGGAATGGATTATTGACTTCAGTGGTAATGAAATTTGAGAAGTGTTATTTATGTGTGGGATGATACGTTACGTTTTGTTGATGATATAACCTCGAACGAAGAATCATGGTGATTATTCTTGAAAAGAGCACGGGATTTATGATAATGGTGTGCTTCTTGTGCACTGCTAAGGCAAGCTTGAAATAGAGCTCAATCTGCCACTAAAGGATTTTCGGTTTGGGGAAGCTGCCAAAGTCTCACTTTCGATGGTTAAATTTCTTTCTTCGATTCAAGAGCCTCGAAGCTTTGGTGGTGAATGTTTAAGGATGATGACTTCTATCTTCTACAACGGGCTGCCGATATCCTTATCTCCGTACTCGTATCATCATCTTCTTTAACTATATCATCTATTCTATCTTTGTAAATATTTATCAGAAAACAAAATACAAAAATATAAAACCAACAAAATCAAAATAGAAAATTATAAAACCAACAAAAAGCCATAAAAATCAGAAAATTTGAAAAAGACCAAAAATATTGTTTTTCTAAGACATGTCTTCTGGTATCGATAACATCTACGGTCTTAGAAATGTCATTCAATAATGGCACGGGACTTTAGATGAAGTTCGAGCAGGAGGTGTAAATATTTCTTTCTAAACATGTCACAAATCTATGGCTTACATTTATTTTAGATCTGAACCCGCCAAATGGTGGTTGCAGTTACTTCAGACTGCAACCCGTGCTTAATCTATGGCTTGCAGTTACTTCAGATTGTGACCCGTGCTTAAAACAATGGTTTGCTATTATTTCTGATAGCAACCCGTTCTTCAAGGAAGGAAAGTGCTGCGCTAAAACCATTTTTCAAAATTCGTGCACTTATCCTAAAACAAAACAAGGAAAGCATGTCACAAAAGATCTTTGTTCTACACAAATGTTTTTCCGTCTAAAATTCTTCTAAAAATATTTGGTATTAAAAAAAATTGGTGGTAAAAGAGTTGCTTTAAAAACTATCGATTCAGAGTTTTGTAAATTGAAAACTCAATCAACGACTTCAGCTTTTATACTTTTCATAAAATGAGTCATGGATTGAGGGGGATAATGTTTTTCAAATCTACATCTTCTAACGGGCTTTCTTAATTATCCTAATATGCTTAATTAAAATTGATGTTAACCTATGTTGAAGGACTAGGTGCCTAGGATATGATTGCTAGGATTAGATGATTAAAGTTTGATGAACACATTATTCCCATATATTTATATGATCTGATTGATATATTGCATTGACTTTTATTAGTCGACATTGTTGGGTGATGTTGACCACCATATATCTGTATGTGTGTTCACTAACGATACAGTATATTGGTTATAAGAATGCCCCCTGATCCCACAATTGATGAATATGATTGGATGCTGAAAGGAAAGGGTAACGATTTCTTGAGTCGACAAATGAAGAAACGGAGCTTAATTTGACTTCAATGGAGAGTTGGCATAAATGCAACGTAAGTGTCTCACCGCATCGCCAGATGGTTTTCTTCTAATTGATTGAAGAAAAGAGCTTAATTTGACCTAAGTTGGCATTCAAAATGCAACGTAAGAAGAAGTCTCACTGCATCTGCAGACGTTTTTCTTCCAAGCCCTACAAAGATCAACAAGCTTCTTAACCACCTAACGTATCTTTGTGCAGGATACCATTTTTAAACAATTTTGAATAATTTGATTAAATTGTTTTTGAAAATGGAAAATATTGTTTTGAAAATATATTGGACTAATTTTTGAAAATCACCGGACTTCATGTTATCAAAACCTAAGTCACTCAATTATTCGTCATGGATTGAGGGGGGGAGTGATTTAAAATAAAATATTTTCAAACGATGTTTCTTCACAAAAGTTCCGCCTTGTACGATAGTAAGTGGTGATCTAAAGATTTAATGTTATGTCATGGTATGATTTTTTCTTGAGAATCAAGGTCTTTCAAAATGAAATTTTTTCTGTTCTTGTTTGATTGTGAAATTGTTTTGTTTTACTTAAAAGATCTCTTAAAAACTATCATACCTGACACTAACAATCTTTAATGTCTTAAATTGGTCCTTATCTGTCATTTTTCAAAGTTAAATCAAACCACGTCTTTCCCCAAAATCTTTTAAATGATTTAAATCAATTGGGATCACAAATCTCAAAAGGTTTGAAACTTTGATCGGGGTAGAGATCGTGAGTTAAATCTCTTATCTGTTTAAATGGAATTGGTTTTAGTCCTTTAAAGGCACTCCTGCCTCCATGTGCCAAACGATTTCATACACAATGAACATGTTGAGGAGGAGGATTTATCCAAAAGCAAGATAAGTATTTAAACCAGGCCACATATTCTCCCATGTTTTCTAAACCTGATTAAATCACTTGAGATCCAAAATCTCAAAGGGTTTGATATTTTGATCGGGGGAGAATTTGTGATTTAATAATGAAATTTGATAAAAGGTGATCGCTTTGATTTAATTGTGCAGGCCGCTCTCTCATATGTGCTAAACGCTTTCGTATCTTGAAGCACATATTGAGGGGGAGCAAACAAACTATCGAGGAACGAAAGCTTTTTAAAGTGATTTATAAAGTACCTTGATTGAGTTTTAAAAATGGTTTCTTAATGGCGCTTGTGATTGTAGATGTGCTTCAAAAGAACTCTTGCCTCTTGATATGTGTCTAAATACACATATATTTTATATTGTTTAAACCCACAAAAACGACCAAAAACACACAAATGACCCTATAATTGTTACAAATTCATCTAAATGTGTTTTTATGTGATTCAGGTACAAAAAGATTGAAAACAAGTGAAAAACATGCAAAGTTCACAAAATTGTCATTTTCAGTCCCTGGAGTTTCAATAATTGTCAAAATCTAGTCCCTGGTTATTCAAAACATGTAATTTTTCATAAAAGGCCCTCAGGAATTTTTAAGTTGTCAAAATTAGCCTTATAAAGCTCAGTTTTGCAAAATGGCAACTTTAGTCCCTGAAATTTCAAAGATTGACAGAATTTACCTGTGGACATTTTAAATTGGCAAATTAACATTTTTAATCCTTTGGTAATTCTAACTTGTCAAAATTGGTCCTTTTGATAAATTTTGGAAAATTTCTAATTCAGTCCCTCAAGTTTGGATAAATTGCAAAAGAGATCCTTGGGCTTAATCCTACTACAAACCAAACCGGACCCAACACCCTTTAATAACCCAAGCCCAAGCCCACCACCCCAAAATCTCATAACCAAACACCAATGGCAGATCTGGAAGAAAACCAACAACAAGAAGAAACCACCCACTCACGCCTGCAAATTCAGACCAACTCCCTCACCTCTAGCTCACCTTCACCATCCCTTGTCCCCTCCACCTCCACAACAAACCAAGGGCATTAAATGCCCTGAAAACCCCACACGTTATCAGAGCCAGTTGCAGCAAGAGTTGGCGCCAAATTGCATATCAAGGGCTTAGATCACTCCCCTTGGGCTCCAAGTTGAATGGAGGGCTGAGATGAAATGAAAAGAAGCACAACAAGGAAATGAAGTGAAGACCTAGCTTTTAGTATAAATAGTCATGTATTCCATTGATATAAGCATTCTTAGTTTTTTTTTCGAGTCTAGAAATTATTGTTCTAGTCCCATTTTTACTTTCTTGCAATTTAATTTAAATGTAATTCTGATTTCAGTCAATACAAGTTAAGTCTTTTTTTCATTCCAGTTTACTTTAAATGTATTCAGTTTGATTTATAGTTCATGTTGTGAATCTGTCATGGTATTCTAGAGTTTGTTTTCACCAAGTTTGAAGCTTTTTGTTAAAAAAATCAGCTTTGTTTAAGTTTCCCAAACCTTTTCCAATTCAAAGACTCTTTTCTCGGTTCCATGGGTGTTTTGGATTAACTAATTTGGTGGGTCAAAAACCCACTTTGACCCATTTTGGGTTCCTAAAATTGTTTGGTTCAAGTGAATGTGTAATTAGTTTAGTTTTTTAAAGTAGTTAATCAAGTTTTAGAAGTTTTTATTTCAAAAAAAATTGCTTTCTGTTTTTTGTTCCACACAAGAAAGCCTACTTCTTTTGTTTGCCAGATTTAGGTGACTTTAGGTTAAGTTTAGGAGTAGTTAGTTGTTGCAATCAGTGGTTAGATAGATAGTGTTCATATTTTACCGTTTTAGTTAGGACTTAGTGCCTCGTTAGTAGCTTATTTTGCCTCAAAAGTACCCCCTAGTCCCATTAGAATCTGATCTCAGAACCATGCGGTCCCCATCAGTTGTGCAGCAGACTTGCTTCCCATTTTGTAGCTTATCTAGCTTATTCCAATTGCTTATTTAGGTCCCTTTATTGTTTTTAGATACTTAGCTTAGTTCTTGTTAAGTTTTAGCTGTTGAAAGTTTTTTTTTAGCTTAAATGTTCTTTTTTTTATCTAACAATAGTCCCAAACCTGTCTCACCAAGCCACTTTGCACCTTTCTAAAAGCTTGTTAAAAGCTTCGGTTTGGCTGAGATGTGTTTTTTTTTATTTCTTAAGTGTATGAATTTTACATAAGATTAGCTTATTTAGGATTTCGTAGGTTGTAGGCAGCTTATTTTTTTTAGCCATAAGTCTCCCTTAAATGCTTTTAGCTAGTTAGATTAGATCCTTATTAGGCTTAGCTTAATTGAAGTTTTTTTTTAAGCTTGTTTTTCCTTGACTGACAACATCCAAATGCCCTTAGCTTTTTTAGCTTGTGTTTCTTATTTTTTTTATCTCACTGACCTGCACTTATTTCACAATTTATAAGTTTAGTTTTTGTTTAATAAGTAGCTTGTCTTCTCCCTTTTTAGTTTCAAAAAGAAAATCCAAAAAAAAATAAATAAATAAATAATAGCAAAACTAATCTGCCCAGGATTCGAACCTGGGTCAGTTTATTCAGCAGACCCACACTTCACATAACCAACACCAAACTAGTTATACCCTTGGGTCTTTCTTGTTATGCATTGAACAAACAATTCACTTAAGGCCTTTTTCTTTTTTTTAAGCTACAGCCACTGTTTTGCTTATTAGTAGCTTATCTCATTTAGCTTTTTCCAATTTCTTATTTTTCCCTAGTTCTAATCAAGTTAAAGTCTTTTTCTGAAAAAGTTGGCATTTTTCGTAAATGTTTTAGTATTTTTAATATTTAATTTCTTACTTTTTAGTTTTTAATTCATAATAAATAAATAAAAAGTCGAAAAAATACCCGGCTTTTTCCTAAAATTATTTTTAGTCATTTAGAATGTAGAAAAATTAGTTTTGTACCCGTAGACTTAAATTGCATATTTTTCATGTACGTTTTTAAATATAGAATTAAAATGACTTCAAAGTCTTGATTAGATTTAATTTCCTTAGTGTAATCAATCATACCCCTTTCCTGTTCAATATCACCCGATCACAGATTCGTTGTATTACAGTTTTCACACCTCGTTGGGACTTAACGACCCGGGGATCCACTATACTCCTCTGGACTTAATTGCTTTGGTTTTAGACTGTTTGGCTTTTATTACGGTTGACCATTCACAAGTGGTTGACTTGTAATAAACTGACCGTTTGGGACCAACCAAATTTTACGCCATTCGGTGGATAGCCGCGACTACGAATTTGAAGCATCAGTGTTGTTGAATATACATCCATTGTATATTTACCATCCTTGTTCATATTTTCTTATTATTATCATATAAAAACAAAACTTCCCCCAAAACATTTTAAAATCAGCTTTCAACGAACACAAAACCCAAAAGATTTTCTTTCTTATATTTCTAAAATGTTTTTCAAAAATACCAAAAATATTCCTCTTTACCCTCTTACCCTTTTGATTCTTCATTTCTTACCTTCTGGAACCCTTTGATTCTTTCTATGTCTTATCCTCACCTTCTTGGTTGTCAATGTGGGGCCCTCATAATGATGATAATTGTCTCAGTTTTAGCATGGTAGAGTCAAGAAATGGGTCTGTCTATAACCAAGATCCCTATTCTTACCATGACACGACTGATTTATTCCATCAGCTACCACATCATGAGATTCGCATATTCATGTGAATTTTGTGGAGGTCCTCACCAAGGATTGGAGGTCGCACCGAGACACGTTTTCTATGAACAAATCTCTGATAACACTCAACTTGGAAATGATCAATATCCATGTTATTCACCAAATCAGTCACAACAATCATTCATTGAGAACTGTGGAGGTCCCCATTTCAACTCTGATTGTCAAACAGGAATCCATTTCCTTGTAAATATTACGCATATCCATATCACGACCAACCTCCACAGGTAAAATGACTCAAACTCCTCAAAGAAACCCAACAAGACACTTATCTAGAGCTTCTGGAGTTAGTGAAAAGAACAGAGGAATTGAGTAAAACAGCATTTCGAAATGCTCCCAGTTTTTCTTGTGTATATTGTGGGGTCCTCATGATGATTATCAATGTCAACCTTCCGGTTTTGACAAATCTCCACTCTCACAATGTCCCGTCATTAAAAATTCACATGAGAAATCCATGGAAGAATTGCTAGCTGAAGAGCAGGCTGCTAAAATAAATTCCCAAATTGCGTTTGAAAAATCTATTAGGGAATCAATTGCAAAAGAAAAAGCAGCCAAATCTAGCTCTCAATTTCGTTTTATTCCTGATGACAGTGATGATGAGGATACACTTGATATCCTTCAATTCTATAAAGATTCATCAAGTTCATCAGTTGAAATTCCTTCCATGAAAAATCAGGGAGAAAAGATTATGATGGAATTACTAGCAGAAGAACAAATGGAAAGTATAAAACATATGTATGCTAGTCCTTCAACTCCTCACTGTTGTTATCACGCCCAAAATTACCACTCACTCTCTAAACATGGGGGATGAGCATCTTGACACTGTTCCTGAAAAGGAATCGGACGAATTCATAAAGTCTAGTGTTGAGAACCTCTTCCCAATCCCAGAGAGTCACAGGAACTTCTGAGCATATGTGTGATTCTTTTTCCCCTCTTGAGTATTCTCTAGATCATTTTGAAACTTTCTCCGATTTTAGCGATTTATGTGCTTCTTATGGAAACATCGAGTATGTTGAGGCATCACTCCCACAGCTTCCTCTTCTTGAGGAGTTCACCATGAACTCACTCACATCACTACTTTCATTAAAGTGACGATGGTCTCTTTGATTTCAGCCGATCTGGAGAGATTGAAAGTTTCCCTTATAATGATCGTTCACCCACTTCTTATCCCAACAGTCCAATAGAGAATGTTGATCACTTTGTTCCTGGAGCATTCAAAACAACTCTCACTA
Source organism: Chrysanthemum makinoi (assembly GCA_910596185.1). Classification (NCBI taxonomy): domain Eukaryota; kingdom Viridiplantae; phylum Streptophyta; class Magnoliopsida; order Asterales; family Asteraceae; genus Chrysanthemum; species Chrysanthemum makinoi. The sequence continues at coordinate 24,175,539 of OU343216.1, forward strand.
ACTCTATTTGAATTCGACTCAATTCACTTTAATTTCTTAGAATCCACTCTTTGATACTCGCATTGAGGATAGTGATGAGTCTACAAGGAACAAGAATTCATAGATTTACATCTTTGTGATTGATTCTCTTCACGGAGTTCGGCCGTGAACTCACTCATCATATCTCCGCCGGGGTATGATAACTTCCACTTTAATCATGACACACCCAGAATATGTCTTGATCAAATGAGCTTAAATGATGAGATTCATGATCCGGAAATCATGAATTCTCCTTCTGATAATGATGAGTTAGTCATGATGTTTATCATGATTTTCTTTCTTCACCTATACGGTGACTTCTCCTGTTCTTCACTCCTTCAGGAATGAAGACACTATCTTTGACCCCGGCATTTTCATTTATCCTCTGTGAGCCGGGTCTCTATATCTCATCGGTGTGGAACTTTCACGTGCTTCAAATGTTTATACAAACATTTTGAATGAAAGTCCGATGGAGATTGTCTTTTCCACTTACTTCCCCATGAACAAATTATTCGGGTCGAGTCAAGCTAAAGCGACTGTAATCAAAAACAGTAGTTAAACATGGGTTTTCACCCATGTGTACCACCCTAGTGTGGGGAGTTGCCCCCGTCAGATATAAGTTTTCTAACATCAAAAAAAAATAAAAAAAATGGCCGAATATTTCATTTTACGTTCTAAGTTTCGCATAACAGCTCGGTACTTTGAATATTGAGGGCAATATTCATTTCTAGTGTGGGGGAATTTTCACTTAATTTTATCATGTAATTATACCACCCAATTCCCCCATTTTTGGCCAATTTTTTTTTGGAGTAAGTGTTTTGCACTTACTCAAATTTTACTGTTATCAATCCGCCATGTCTAAAAAACAAAAGGATTGGCTAATCCAGGAGCAAACGGCTCTTGGTAAAGATTTATCAAATCCGCTTACTGCTTGCAATTTGCCCAAAATTGTATGGTGTTAAGCTCACCATATCTTTAATTAGTGAAGAGTTGGCTAGCCCGCAAGTTTATGGCTTGTGGTAAAGGCAGTTGAAACACCATAATTGGTAATCGACTCACCAAAGATATTTTATCTAAGAGTTATTAGTCCGTATAAACGGCTTCGGTAAAGACAAATCAAATCCGTTGGAAGCTTATGATTTGCTCAAAATCATTTGGTTATCATTGTACCAAGGTTCTTACTTGAATCAAAACAATTGGCTACTCCAGAAGTAATGGCTTTTGGTAAAGAGATAAAATCCATTAAATTTCATAAAAGATTGTTAGGGACTAGCAATAGTTTAGTGTGGGGGATTTGATATGTGTCTAAATACACATATATTTTATATTGTTTAAACCCACAAAAACGACCAAAAACACACAAATGACCCTATAATTGTTACAAATTCATCTAAATGTGTTTTTATGTGATTCAGGTACAAAAAGATTGAAAACAAGTGAAAAACATGCAAAGTTCACAAAATTGTCATTTTCAGTCCCTGGAGTTTCAATAATTGTCAAAATCTAGTCCCTGGTTATTCAAAACATGTATTTTTTCATAAAAGGCCCTCAGGAATTTTTAAGTTGTCAAAATTAGCCTTATAAAGCCTCAGAAAATGGCAAATTTTAGTCCCTAAAATTTCAAAGATTGACAGAATTTACCCCGATTTTTAAATTGGCAAATTAACATTTTAATCCTTTGGTAATTTAACTTGTCAAAATTGGTCCTTTTGATAAATTTTTTGGAAAATTGCTAATTCAATTCTCAAGTTTGGATAAATTGCAAAAAGAGATCCTGGGCTTAATCCTACTACAAACCAAACCGGACCCAACACCCTTTAATAACCCAAGCCCAAGCCCACCACCCCAAAATCTCATAACCAAACACCAATGGCAGATCTGGAAGAAAACCAACAACAAGAAGAAACCACCCACTCCACTGCAAATTGCACCAACTCCCTCACCTCTAGCTCACCACTCATCCCTGTCCCTCCACCTCCACAACAAACCAAGGGCATTAAATGCCCTGAAAACCCCACACGTTATCAGAGCCAGTTGCAGCAAGAGTTGGCGCCAAATTGCATATCAAGGGCTTAGATCACTCCCCTTGGGCTCCAAGTTGAATGGAGGGCTGAGATGAAATGAAAAGAAGCACAACAAGGAAATGAAGTGAAGACCTAGCTTTTAGTATAAATAGTCATGTATGCCATTGATATAAGCAGTCTTAGTTTTTTTTTTTTTTTTCGAGTCTAGAAATTATTGTTCTAGTCCCATTTTTACTTTCTTGCAATTTAATTTAAATGTAATTCTGATTTCAGTCAATACAAGTTAAGTCTTTTTTTCATTCCAGTTTACTTTAAATGTATTCAGTTTGATTTATAGTTCATGTTGTGAATCTGTCATGGTATTCTAGAGTTTGTTTTCAGTCAAGTTTGAAGCTTTTTATAAAAAAATCACATTTAAGTTTCCCAAACCTTTTCCAATTCAAAGACTCTTTTCTCGTCTCCAAAGGGGGGTGTTTGGATTAGCTAATTTGGTGGGTCAAAAACCCACTTTGACCCATTTTGGGTTCCTAAAATTGTTTGGTTCAAGTGAATGTGTAATTAGTTTAGTTTTTTAAAGTAGTTAATCAAGTTTTAGAAGTTTTTATTTCAAAAAAAAAAAAAATTGCTTTCTCGCTTTTGCTGCTCCACAACAACAGCCTCTACTCTTTTGTTTGCCCAGATTTAGGTGACTTTAGGTTAAGTTTAGGAGTAGTTAGTTGTTGCAATCAGTGGTTAGATAGATAGTGTTCATATTTTACCGTTTTAGTTAGGACTTAGTGCCTCAGTAGTAGCTTATTTTGCCTCAAAAGTACCCCCTAGTCCCATTAGAATTGATCTCGAACCATGTTCCCCATCAAGCAAAGCACTTGCTTCCCATTTTGTAGCTTATCTAGCTTATTCCAATTGCTTATTTAGGCCCCTTTATTGTTTTTAGATACTTAGCTTAGTTCTTGTTAAGTTTTAGCCGTGGAAAGTTTTTTAGCTTAAATGTTCTTTTTTTTATCTAACAATAGTCCCAAATCTGTCTCAGCACAAGCCACTTTTGCACCTTTCTAAAAGCTTGTTAAAAGCTTCGTTGGCTGAGATGTGTTTTTTTTAGTTCTTAAGTGTATGAATTTTACCAGGATTAGCTTTATTTAGGATTTCATAGGTTGTAGGGTATTTTTTTAGCCATAAGTCTCCCTTAAATGCTTTTAGCTAGTTAGATTAGATCCTTATTAGGCTTAGCTTAATTGTTTTTTTGCTTGTTTTTCCTTGGACTGACAATCATCCAAATGCCCTTAGCTTTTTTTTAGCTTGTGTTTTTTTTTCATTGATCTGCAGCTTATTTCACAGTTTATAAGTTTAGTTTGTGTTTAATAAGTAGCTTGTCTTCTCCCTTTTTAGTTTCAAAAAGAAAATCCAAAAAAAAAATAAATAATAGCAAAACTAATCTGCCCAGGATTCGAACCTGGGTCAGTTCATTCAGCAGACCCACACTTCACATAACCAACACCAAACCAGTTATACCCTTGGGTCTTTCTTGTTATGCATTGAACAAACAATTCACTTAAGGCCTTTTTCTTTTTTTTTAAGCTACAGCCACTGTTTTGCTTATTAGTAGCTTATCTCATTTAGCTTTTTCCAATTTCTTATTTTTCCCTAGTTCTAATCAAGTTAAAGTCTTTTTCTGAAAAAGTTGGCATTTTTCGTAAATGTTTTAGTATTTTTAATATTTAATTTCTTACTTTTTAGTTTTTAATTCATAATAAATAAATAAAAAGTCGAAAAATACCCCGGCTTTTCCTAAAATTATTTTTAGTCACCTCTATGTGATAAAATGATTTCAAATATTCTATGCACATATTGAGGGGGAGAATTTTACCAAGAAAATCAAATGGCTTTTTTCTATGAAAATTGTGATCAAAGAAAATATTTCAAAGTCCTCTTGCCTCCATGTGCTAAACAATTTCTAAATCATAAGCACAGGTTGAGGGGGAGGTTTTCTAAATGATCAAAACTATTAAGGTACAAAATGCTTTGATCTTGTATCACAAGTACCTTGATTGGTTTTTCCAAATGATTTTTCAATTGGTTTCATGAAGGAAAGAACAATACCAAAAGACCGACCAATTTACTTTATGCATGGTGTTATAAGGATGGTTAGGTTAGGTATTCGTTCCCACGATCCGCCAGAACCGGAGGGATCTACCCAGGGACAATCCACTAGATAGTGTAGTAGTCCTTAGGTATGATGAAAAAGGAGAAAAATGAGATATGGGAAGAGTGCGGACTGAGACAGAGCTAGTACTGAATAAACCCAACAAGGTTCTAGTAATGAAGTCTCGGTAATACTGAAGGGTTGAAGAATGAAAAAGAAATGAAATGAGAAAAGGGTGAAAAGAAATAGCCCTCCAATAATTCAACCTTAGGGGCATAATCGGGTTCAATACATATGCTATTGGTTGTTACCAAGGTAACACTGGTATTGAAGACAAGACGTCATGGACCCAGTGACGCACTGCACTAAACTTCCCAAACCACTCAAGTTCCTCTTAAAAGGGCTTGTTTCATTCTCACGGGGAACCTACATAATCTATCGACTTCCTTTTAGAGATAGTTGATATTGAAGAAGGAGACCCTCTCCCTAGTCTCCGGCATAGGAACCAAATAAAACATTGAGTCTAGAGCCAAAAGATCATCCACAATATCTCATTAGGACACAAAATTAATGAAGACTTGCTGTTTCACACAATGTGGAAAGTAAGTATATATTTAGAGTCCTACGCATTATCCTTGTGGTATTGCAGAACATCTGAGTGATATGCATACATATTCACAATGAAGATGGAAAGCCTTCTGGAGCCAACATCAAACAAGCTCTCGTAGGTGGTGTGAGATCTATTCTATAGATCAACCATGTGACAATGGATAGAAACGATGGCGATTCACTCGAATCAACCTTGGTCTAGGAAATGGATTGACGGATGCTTTTGAAAAAACGTTCATGTGCAATCTTTTCTTTTTCTAGCACGTCGAATGTGTACTTATGTTTTCAAACTCAAAAAATATCTCTGATTGAAAAAATACTTTTGGAAAAACCGTTCGATGTGCAAAATTCTTCTTTTCTCTAGCATGTCGAATGTGTACTCTTTTCAAATACAAAAAGTATTTTGATTGAAAATTGATCTTTCTCATAAAACCTTCGTTGTATTGCAAAACTCTTTTCTTCCAAGAAATACACGATTGTTTTTCAAATCATTTTTCATCAATCAGTGAATCTCAATTCGCTGGTTCACTCACTCCGGGTTGTCTTCTTTGAGACGCTCAGGTTTGAGAACAGCTTCAGAACACCGCGAAACCTCCTGTCAAGGAGATTCTAGGAATCCTACCTGATCACAGGCAGATTATACTGATCAACGGGGAACCGTGGGCCGTACTCAATTCAACGAAGTGATCAAAGACACTTTCGTGTGTTTTAATAATGTTGTTTGCAGGAACATTTGGACGGTTGCAGCTGATCAGAATTGAGAAGTCATTCCAAAGCCGCATGCTCACAACATCCACACTTAATTTTAAGAAATCATGACTGGTGCATATCTACATAACCTGGCTCAGATATTCTATACTATGTTCGTTGCCGCTGCAAATATCTTGAACCAAAGAAAGCTTCCGATACTCTGATGGAAAGATGTCATGATCCAAAAGTGTGAGCATGTCGGTTCGAAAGTCACAACTTCACATGATGGCAACACAACAAAGGGTGATCCAGAGATTTACTGTGGCTAATGATCTCAAAGAAAGCTCAAGATCAAAGATGTGGATCTTGAAGGCCTCCACAAAAGTACAAATCATGCGCGACTTTGAAGAATCGCTACAAAAGCACAAAGATTACGGAACTTGAAGAATTGAAGTCTACGAGCTCAGAACAAAGTCAAGAATAGAATGCTAGGATTCGAAATGTAAAACATGGGGTGACCTCCCTAGGGGAGATTGTTAGGACTTAGAAAATTCCATAGTGAAGAGTCGGTCACCCCAAATGTTATCTAGCTTAAGTTAGCTCGTGGACTTGTCATTAGTTACGTTATTTGGTAGTTTATTTATTAGTTTGTAGCGTAGTATAGTGTAGTGCAACACCGTGGAGGAAGGACGGTCTTTTACCCACTGATACCCGATCCACAAAGCCGAATAGGAGGTCGTATTTGTAAGTATAATACCCTTCCATCCATGGAAGGGTGGTGCTCTCATTTAATCTAATATTCCATACTTTGTGTAAACCTCTAGCAAGAACACCCTCTCTCTCTCTACTAACTCTCTAACTATGGCAAACATGTATTTTGATCATCCAAGACCACCCGAATCATCAACACAATAAAAATAACGATCCTACAGAGAGATTATGACGTTTGAATACAACAGTTCAAGCCTCGTTCCTCAAAGAAAAGAAAAGTGTACGCTTCAGTGCGCTTTATCTTCTGAAGAAGAGAAATCTTCTCTATTATGACCATTCTCATCAACATGCTTCATGCTTTTTCCATGTGCTTTCGATTATCAAGTGAACCGGGCTGCCGTTGATTGTTTTCTTATTCCACTTGCTCAACTATAATGACGATGTCAACATCAAGTGCTAATTTTGTGGGGGAGAAGTGTGAATAGAATACTTTTGGATGATTTCACTCATTTAGTCAAGAATGGCAACTTCGTCTGCAATTCTTGAGGGGGAGAAGAAGTATGATGACACTACATGTTGTTTTATATGAGAATAAATGGTCAAACGGCTCCTAACTCATGTAAGAACTGAGCTTCTTCTTATCGGGTCATCTTCACATGGAGTTTCTTTTAAGAGCCGTTGGTTGACATCTTCACTCGGATTGATGAGTTTATCGACAAAGTGCTTCCTAATGCTTCACGATACATCAACATGATGATCCGAACAATCTCTCTGTTCTTGTTTGATGTGATTGGTAGTTTGGTGTTACCATCTTGTGTGTTCGTTGTGGCCTAATTGCTGATTTCCTTGATGAACATCTTCGTTTCTTGTTTGATTGGGAGGGATTTTAGTTAAGACGATTTGCAAGATGTAAGTTAATTGGGATGCTTTTGGTAGGATGCTTTTTGGTGGAGTTGAAGATGATACCACTCTATTCCCCAAATGGACAATCTTGAAGAAGGTCGAGTCTACATACCGTTCTACTTTTCTCGATACATGTTAGAAGACTAAGGACGAGTTGCATTTGATTATCCAAATACTTCTTCTTAATCTGGGCATTTATCAAACAGATTGTCGGCTTAGGGGAGAGCACTAATGGGGGAGGGTGAACGCCCTGATTTAATCCCCAATTAGACTTGCTCACATTATTCAGGATGTTGATTCTCACAAAGACTTCAAGTGTTCTTCTCATAAAGATTTCAAGTATTTGGGCTGATAAGATGTTGCTGATTCTGAAGTATCAAAACCGCAAGGGGGAAGAGACACGTATCTAAACGCGAGTAAACTTGATGAACTTAATACTTCAATGTAATTGAAGATATCCCGGGAAGACAAATGTTATTACCGCAGAGAAACTCAAGGTTTGACTCATGGCGAGTAAACTTGATGAACTTAATTCTTCTAAGTGATTGAAGACATCCCGAGAAAACAAATGTCATGACCGCAGAGAAACTCAAGGTTTTACTCATCAAGGCGTGTTATGATTCCAACTACGGGGAAGATATGTTAGAGAAAGTTTCAAGATAAAAGAGGTACACAAGTACGACATATTCAGGGAGATAAATGTAACATGAGGGAGGTGTTATTAGTTATTCTCTCGTTGGGAATGTGTGTACTTCGGTTTCTTGAGCTTCATACACATTATTAGGACGAAAGATGAACATAGGGAGGTGTTATTCATTACCCTCATGATGTGCATTCAGGAGAGTTCTTGGATATTGGTGTACTTCGGGTTCTTGAGCTTCATACACGGTCATCAGGGAAGAAAAATGTGAACCTGGGAAGGTGTCTCATTCCCTCATGAAGTGTATTTCGGAGAGTTCTAGAGCATTATACAAAGAGGCTGACTGCAACAATTCAACTACTTGGGGGAATTGCTCTCTGACACCTTTGGAATGGATCGCTTCAGACTTCAGTGGTTATGAAATTTGAGAAGATTATTTATGTGTGGGATTACGCTGCTGTTCTTTATGGATGATATACCCCGAACGGAGATTCTCGATTATCGGTCTTAAAAGGAGCAGCGGGATCAATGTTAATGGTGTGCTTTCTTGTGCACCTGGCTAATGCAAGCTTGAAATAGAGCTTCGAATCTGCTCAACATAAGGATTTTCGGTTTGGGGGGAAGCTGCCAGAGTCTCACTTTCAGTTGGTTCAATTTCTTTCTTCGATTCAGAGCCTGGAAGCTTTGGTGGTGAAAGTTTAGGAGGATGATTCTATCTTCTACAACGAGACTGTTCGATATCCTTATCTCGGTACTCGTATCATCATCTTCTTAAACTATATCATCTACTCGATCCTTGTATATATTTATTCTAAAAGCAAAATACAAAAATATAAAACCAACAAAAAGAAAATAGAAAAATAGAAAACCTTCAAAAATCAAAATCCATAAAAAATCATAAAGTTCAAAAATACCAAAAATATGTTTTCCTGGACATGTCTTCGGTATCGATAACATCTAGGTCTTAGAAATGTCATTCAATATGCACGGGACCATAGATGAAAGTCGAGCATGAGGTGTAAATATTTCTCAAAAACATGTCACAAAATATGGCTTACAGTATTCAGACTGTTAACCCGCGCTTCAAAATATGGCTGCAGTTACTTCTGACTGTGACCCGCCCGTAAAAAAATGGTTTGCTATTATTTCAATAGCAAACCCGCTCTTCAAAAGAAAGGAAAGTGCTGCACTACACCATTTCAAAATTTCGTGCATTATCCTAAAAAAACAAAACAAGGAAAGTATGTCGAAGGACTGCTGTTCCTACACAAATGTTTTTCCGTCTAAAATTCTTCAGAAAATATTGGTGTTTCTAAATGGTGTAAGTGAGTTGCTTTGAAACAATCAGAATCAGAGTTTTGTTAAATGAAAACTCAAATCAATGACTTCAGCACTTTAAACTTCATAAAATGAGTCATGGATTGAGGGGATAAGATTTTTTCCAAATATAATCTCTAACGGCTTTCTTAATTATCTCTATGCTTATTAAAATGATGTTAACCTATGTGAAGGACTAGCATAGGATATGATTGATAGGATTAGATGATTAGAGTTGATGCAACACATATTCCTATACTTTATGTGATAGGATTATATGTGCATTGACTTTTATTAGTCGTTGTGTTTTGGGTGAGGCGACCACCATAATTTGTATGTGCGTTCACTAACGTATGCAGGGTATATTGGTATACAAGAATGTTCCCGATCCGGATCCCACAATTGAGTGATTGGATGCCGAAAGGAAAGGGTAACGATATCTGGGGGTTGACAAATGAAGAAAACGGAGCTTAATTGGACTTCAATGGAGATTGGCATAAATGCAACATAAGAGGTCCTCACTGCATCAGCAGATGGTTTCTTCTAAGTGATGAAAAACGGAGCTTAATTTGCTCAGTTGGCAGTCAAAAGGCAACCGTAAGAAGAAGTCTCACTGCAGCTGCAGACCGTTTTCTTCCAAGCCTACAGCAACAACATAGCTTCCTCAACCATCTAACGTATCTTTGTGCAGGATACCATTTTTTAAACAATTTTGTAAATTGAATATAAAATTGTTTTTGAAAATAGAAAATATTGTTTTGAAAATATATTGGACTAATTTTTGAAAATCACCGGCTTCATGGTATCCAAACCTAAGTCTCAATTATTGACTTCTGTCATGGATTGAGGGGGAGAGTGATTTAAAATATAATATTTTCAAACGATATTTCTTCACAAAAGTTCCGGTTTGTAGGTAAAATGTGGTGATCTAAAGTTAATGTTATGTCATGGTATGTTTTTCTTGAATCAAGGTCTTCAAAATGAAATTTTTTGTTTTGTTTGATTGTGAAATTGTTTTTATTTTACTTAAGATCTCTTAAAACTATTCATGACTGACACTAACAATCTTTAATGTCTTAAAATGGTCCTTATCTGTCATTTTTTTCAAAGTTAAATCACCCACGTCTTCCCCAAAGTTTTCAAAATGATTTAAATCAGTTGGGATCACAAATCTCAAATGGTTTGATATTTCTGATCGGGGTATAGATCGTGATTTAAATCTCAAATCTGTTTTAAATGGAATTGGTTTTAGTCCTTTAAAGGCACTCCTGCCTCCATGTGCAAACGAGTTCAAAACACAATGAATGTTGAGGAGGAGGATTACCAAAAAATGATGAGTATTTAACAAGGCCACATTTCTCCCAATTTCTAAACCATTAAATCACTTGGGATCCAAATCTCAAAGGATTGATATTTTGATCGGGGGAGAATTTGTGATTTAATAATTGAAATTGGATAAAAGTTGATCGTTTTGATTCATGTGCAGGTGCTCTCCTTATATGTTGCTAAACGCTTTCGAATTGATGAAGCACATATGAGGGGGAGAATACTATCGAGGTACGAAAGCTTTTTAAAGTGATTTATAAGTACCTTGATGAGTTTTAAATGGTTTCTTACGAGATTATGGGATCGTGGATGTGCTTCAAAATTAACTCTTGCCTCTATGTGATAAAAATGATTTCAAAAATCCTATGCCCATATTGAGGAGAGGAGAAGAATTTTACCATGAAAATCAAATGGCTTGTTGTTTGAAATTGTGATCAAAGAAAAGATTTCAAAGTCCTCGTGCCCCTTGTGCCAAAACAATTCTAAATCATACGAACATGTGGGGGGAGGTTTTCTAAATGATCAAAAACTATTAGGGTACAAATGCTTTGATCTCGTATCACAAGTACCTTGATTGTTTTTCCAAATGATTTTTCATTGGTTTCAAGGAAGAATGAACTGTACCAAAAGACCGACCATTTTACTTTATGTCTGGAGTTATAAGGATGGTGAGGAGGTATTCGTTTCCCACGACCCGCCAGCGGCCGGAGGGATCTACCCAGGGGACAATCCACTTATAGTGTAGAGTCCTTAGGTATGATGAAAAAAGGAGAAAAAAGTGAGATATGGAAGAGTGCTAACTGAGACAGAGCTAGTACCTGGAATAAACCCAACAAGGTTTAGTAATGAAGTCCTCGGTAAGCACTGAAGGGGTTGTGAATGAAAACAAAGAACTGAATGTGAAAAAGGGTGAAAAGAAATAGCCTCCATCAATTCAACTTAGGGCAGAAAACCGGGTTCATACATATGCTACTGGTCGGTTACTAAGGTAACTCCGGTTATGAAGACAAGACGTCATCGGACCAGTGACGCACTGCACCTAAACCTCCCAAGCTACTCAAGTTCCTCTTAAAAGGGCTTGTTTCATTCTCACGGGGAAACCGACATTATCTATCGACTTTTCTTAGAGATTGTTGATAGTGAGAAGGAGACCCTCTCCCTAGTCTCCGGCATAGAAACAACCAAATGTGCACTATTGAGTCTAGAGCAGAGATCATCCACAATATTCATTAGGAACAAAGTTATGAAGACTTGCTGTTTCAACATGTGGAAAGTAAGTATATATTAAGCGTCCTAGCATTATCCTTTGGTATTGCCAGAACATCTGAGTGATATGCAAATTATTCACAATGAAGATGAAGCCTTCTGGAGGCAAATCAAACAAGCTCCTGGTAGGTGGCATGTGAGATCTTTTCAAAGATCAAACTTGTGACAATATGACAGAAACGATGGGGCGATTCATTCGTGAATCAACCTTGGTCCAGGAATGGAATTGACAATACTTTGGAAAAAAACCGTTCGATGTGCAAACCTTCTTTTCTCTACACGTCGAAGTGTATCATTCAAATTCAAAAAGATCTTCGATTGAAAATACTTTAGAAAACCGTTCGATGTGTGAATCTCTTCTTTCCGCTAGCACGTCGAATGTGTACTCATTCTCTAATACAAAAAGTATTTTGATTGAAAATTGATCTTTCTCATAAAAACCTTCGTCGTATTGCAAAACTCTTTCTTCTAAGCAATACGTGATTGTTTTTCAAATCAATTTTCATCATCAGTGAATCTCAATGCGCCGGTTCAGCACTCCGTGTTGTCTTCTTTGAGCGTTCCGTTTGAGAACGGCTAGAACAGCTGCGAAACCCTGTCAAGGAGATTCTTCGGAATCCTACCTGATCACAGGCAGCGTACTTGTACTGCAACGGGGAACCGTGGGCCGTGTACCTCAATTCAACGAAAGTGATCAAAGACACTTTCGTGCGTTTTATTGGTAACTGTTGTTTGCAGGTACATTTGGACGGTTGCAGCTGGTCAGAATTGAAGCGGCAATCAAAGCCGCTCATGCCACAGCATCCACACTTATTGAAGAAATCATGACTGGTGCATATCTACATAACCTGGCTCTGATATTTTTTATACTATGCTTCTGCTACGCTGCTGCAAATATCATGAAGCAGTAAAGCTTCCGCTACTCTGATGGAAAGATGTCATGATTCAAAAGTGTGAGCATGTCGGTCCGAAAGTCACAACATCACATGAAGGCAACACAACTATGGATGATCCAGAGAGATTTGCTGTGGCTGATGATCTCAAAGAAAGTTCGAAGATCATCAAGATGTGGATCAGTTCAAAGACCTCACTTTAAGTACAAACTATGCGGACTTTGAAGAATCGCTACAAAAGCACAAAGATTGCGGAAATGAAGAATTCATGTCTACGAGCTCAAGAACAAAGTCAAGAATAGAATGCTAGGATTTGAAATGTAAAACATGGGGTGACCTCCCTTAGGGGGAGATTGTTAGGAATTAGAAAATTCCATAGTGAAGAGTCGGTCACCCCAAATGTTATCTAGCTTAATTAGCTCGTAGATTGCGTATTTAAGTTATAAGTTGTTTATTAGTAGTTGTAGAGTAGTAGTTTAGTGGAGTCAAGGTGGAGGAAAAAGGAGGACGGGTCTTTACCCACTGTATACCTGATCCACAGGCCGTTAGGAGGTTGTGTATTGTGTAAGTAAAAACCCTTCCATCCATGGAAGGGTGGTGCTCATTTTAATCTAATCTTTCATTTGTGTAACCCTAGCAAGAACACTCTTCTCTCTAGTTCTCTCTCTAAAATGGAAAACCATGTATTTTGATCCCCAAGACCACCCTAATCATCAACACAATAAAAATAACGATCCTACATCAGTAAATGCAATTTTCTTTATGTTCATGTTATAAAATCTGTCGTGGGTTATACTTACTAGTTTTGAAATCATTTTGAGTTCAATGGTATTGAAATCAGTCTTAGTCCCATACAAGTATCTGGAGTCATTTTCTGGTATTTGCCCACCGCACAGTGTTTGGTTTAGTTATAAAATGGTCAAAAAACATGATTTGTGAACCCATTTTGACTTTTAGAGTCAGATAGTTTTAAAGGTTTTAGGTTAGTTACTGTTGAAACTGGTTTATCAATTGTTGAAGAAGTTTGGTGGTAATTTGTTTTCTGTCACAACAAAGAACAGCAGCGAGCTGCTCTTAGGGGTCTTGAAATAGCTTATTTGTAGGATAATCTCCAAAACATGCCTCTTTCGAGACTTATTACTCCAATCTAAATCTGGTTTATGTTTATCTGCTCTTAGGTTGCTCTAGTTAGTTTTAATTGCCTGAAAAACCATCTTTGCACCCTTATTTTTGTTTTTACCTCAGTCATCAAAATACCCCAAACCCATTAGTTTTGATTTTAATTGCTCATTTTTGTCCCCATGATCTAAAAAATGGGCTAGAGTTTGGTTGGTCATACAGTTGGTAGTATTTTTTGTTAAATTTTATGATTTTGTTTTCACAACTTTTTGAATGCTCAAAACCCCCCCTGGTGCCCTGTTCTGCTGAAACACAACAGCAGCTGTTGGACCTTTTTAGTGTTTATTTAGGTATTAAGTAGTTCAGGTTTACTTAGGAGCTTATTAGGGTATTAGATTAGGTTTAACCCGATTAGTTTATTCAGCTTATTAATATTTGAGATTGCTATTTTCAATATTATTTAGCTTAGGATCTCCCTAGTTGAGTGCATTAAGCCAATGTTTTCCCCTCTAATTGTAATGCTTTTCGAATTTTAGTACCCTATTCTAGTTAATGTGTAGTATTGCTTGGTGTTATCTTAATTTGCTTATTTCATGATCACAATGTGATTAAGAAACTGATAAGGGGTGTTTGGTTGGGGTCTGCCCCTGACAGCAGCTATAAGAAAAAAAAAATAAGTCAAACAAAGTGACTGACCCAGGAATCGAACCTGGGTCTGCAAGCACACAAAGCCTCAACAGCAGGCCCCCTTACCATATGTGCTACCACTTGTTTGTTACGATTTGCTTTTCTAATTATTTAAATACACATAGCAGTTTAGCTTATTTTTTTGAGAGCTATTTAACTGCTGATTTCTAAAAGCAGACCATGTTTTTTATTTTGCTTATGACTTAGTTTAGTTTAAGGTATTTTCTGTAATTTTCCCCGATTTTTATAAATTAGTTTCGTATTTTTTTTTATTAATTAATTAGATTAAAATAGTTTTTAATTTGTACTATAATAATTAAAAGGAAAAAAAATACCGTCTTTTTAAAATCAGTTTAGTCATTTAGAATGAGAAAAGTTGGTTTTACACCTGTAGGACTTAAATGCTTTTTTACTTCGGGGCTAGTGGGTTCGAAAATTGTTTGTACACGTAGATTAAATGGCATATTTCATGTACTTTTTAAATAAGAATTAGAAGGACTTCAAGTCTTTATAGCTTAAATTCCTTAGTATAAATCAATCATAACCCCTTCCTGTTCAATATCACCCGATACACGACTTCGTGATTACAGTGTTCACACCGCGTGGGACCTACCGCCCCGGGGAAACATATTAATCCTCTGACTTAATTGCATTTGGTTCGAACTATTTGACTTTTATGTTTGACCATTCACAAGTGGTTGACTAATAAAAGATAGACCGTTCGGAGCGGATCAAATTTTGGCGCCGCTCGGGGAGGTGTGTGCGTACTACGAATTTGAAGCATCAGTGTTGTGGATATACATCCATGTATATTTACCATCCTGTTCATATTTTCTTATTATTATATATTAAAAAACAAACGGTTCCGAAAAACATTTTAAAATTAGTTTCAAAACAACACAAAAACCCAAAAAGAGTTTTCTATAGTCAAAAGTTTTTCAAAATACCAACAATATTCCTCTTTACCCTCTTACCTTTGATCTTTCATTCTTACCCTCTGGAACCCTTGATTTTTCTATGTCTATCTCACCTCTTGGTTGTCAATGGTGTGGTGACCCTCATAATGAATGAAATTGTCTCAGTTTAGCATGGTTAGAATCAGGAGATGGGTCTGTCTATACAAGCTCCCTATCCTACAGGGACACATTGATTCATTCTACCACCACCGCATCTGAGATATTGACATATCTGTGTGAGTTTTGTGGAGGTCCTCACCAAGGACTTGAGTGTCAGACCAGAGCCAGTTTTTCTATGAACAAATCTCTGATAACACTCCGAACTTTGGAAATGATCAATATCCATGTTATTCACCAAATCAGTCACAACAATCATTTTGTTGTGAGAACTGTGGGAGGTCACCCCTTCAGCTCTTGATTGTCAAAACAGGGAATCCATTTCCTTGTAACAATTACGACTATCCATATCACGACCACCCTCCACAGTGCCAAATGACTAAACTCCTCAGCAAAACCCAACAAGACACTTATCTAGAGCTTGTGGAGTTAGTGAAAGGAACTGAGGAATTGAGTTAAAACAGGCATTTCGAAATGCTCCCAGGTTTTCTTGTGTATATTGTGGGGGTCCTCATGATGATTATCAATGTCAACCTTCCGGTTGTGACAAATCTCCACTCCCACAATGTCCCGTCATTCAAAATTCACATGAGAAATCCATGGAAGAATTGCTAGCTGAAGAGCAGGCTGCTAAAATAAATTCCCAAATTGCGTTTGAAAAATCTATTAGGGAATCAATTGCAAAAGAAAAAGCAGCCAGATCTAGCTCACAATTTCGTTTTATTCCTGATGACAGTGATGATGAGGATACACTTGATATCCTTCAATTCTATGAAGATTCATCAAGTTCATCATTGATATACCAGAGTTGAGATTCATTCTCAAACAACTGCTATCACATCCGAAGCTCCCACTCACTCTCTAAACATGGGGGATGAGCATCTTGACCACTGTTCTGAAAAGGAAGGACGAATTCATAAAGTCTAGTGTTGAGAACCTTGTCCCAATCCCGAAAGAGTCACAGGGAACTTCTGAGCATATGTGTGATTCTCTTCCCCCTCTTGAGTATTCTCTAGATCATTTTGAACCTTCTCCGATTTAGCGACGATTGTGCTTTTATGGAAACATCAAGTATGTTGAGGCCACTCACAGTCTGATCCTCTTCTGAGGAGTTCACGATGAACTCGCTCACATCAATCCACTTTCATCGGAAAGTGAATGATTTCTTGATTCGAAGCCGACCTAGGGGAAATTGAAAGTCTCCTTTATAATGATCGTTCACTCACTTCTCACCCTAACAGTCCAATAGAGAATGTTAATCACTTTGTTCCAGAAACATTCAAAGCTACTTTCACCAATCCTCTATTTGAATTCGAATCTGAATTCACTTGGATTTCTAACAATCCAATCTTTGACAAGGATAGTGATGAGCCCACAATGGAACAAGAGTTCACAAATTCACTTCATGTGAATGATTCTCTTCATGAGGAGTTCTCCGGTGAACTCACTCATATCATATCTCCGCCGGAGTATGATAACTTCCACTTTGATCATGACAAACCCGGGATTTGTCTTGATCACGTGAGCTTAAATGATGAGATTCATAATACTGAATTAGGGATTCTCTTATGGATGAAGATGAGTTAGTCATGATTTTCATCATGATTTTCTTTCTTTTCTTCACCTATCCCGTGACTTCTTCTCTTCTTCACTCATTCGGGAGTGAAGATACCATATTTGACCCCGGCATTTCCATGTACAGTTGTGATCGGGTCTGTCTATGTATATCTCATCGGTGTGGAACTTTCACGTGCTTCAAATGTTTGTCCAAACATCTTGAATGAAAGTCCGATGGAGATTGTTTCTTCCACTTTGCTTCCCCATGAACAAATGAATTCGGGGTCGAGTCAAGCTAGCGACTCGGTAATCAAAAACAGTAGTTAAACATGGGTTTTCACCCGTGTGTACCACCCTAGTGTGGGGCAGTTGCCCCCCGCTGTTGTATATAAGTTTTCATCCAAAAAAAAAAAAAAAAAAATCAAAAATAAAATAATGGCCGTAATATTTCCCTTTTACGTTCTAAGTTTCGGCATAACAGCCGGTACTTTGAATATTGAGGGCAATATTCATTTCTAGTGTGGGGGGGAATTCTCACGAATTTTATCATGTAATTATACCACCTAATTCCCTCATTTTTGGCCAAATTTTTTTTGGAGTAAGTGTTTTGCACTTACTCAGCTTACGGTTATCAGTCCGCCATGTCTAATAAACAAAAGGATTGGCTAATCCAGGAGCAAACGGCTCTTGGTAAAGATATCTCAATTCCGTTGACGGCTTGCAATTTGCCCAAAATTGTATGGTGTTCAGCTCACCATATCTTTAATTAGTGAAGAGTTGGCTAGCCCGCAAGTTTATGGCTTGTGGTAAAGGCAGTTGGAAAACCATAATTGGTAATCAGCTCACCAAAGATATTTTATCTAAGAGTTGGCTAGTCCAGAAGCAAACGGCTTCTGGTAAAGACAAATCAAAACCGTTGAAAGCTGGTGGTTTGCTCAAAATCATTTGGTTATCGATGTACCAAGGTTCTTACTTGAACTGAAACATTTGGCTACTCCAGAAGTAATGGCTTTTGGTAAAGAGATTCAAATCCATTAAGTTTTCTCAAAAGATTGCTAGGGAATAGCAATAGTTTAGTGTGGGGGATTGATGAGTGTGTAAATACTCATCATTTTTGTTTCTTCTGCACTGCAAAACCAGTCAAAAACACTTTAAAAAGTCTCAAAAAGACAGAAAAAATATTTACACTGTGTTTTAAATAATGTAAAAATCTAGTCCCTGGTTATTCAAAACATGTATTTTTCATAAAAGGCCCCAGAATTTTAAGTTGTCAAAATTTAGCCTTATAAAGTCTAGTTTTGCAAAATGACAACTTGAGTCCTTGGAATTTCAAAGATTGACAGAATTTACCCCTGGACATTTTAAATTGAAAAATTAACATTTTTAGTCCTTTGGTAATTCTAACTTGTCAAAATTGGTCCTTGTAATAAATTTGGAAAATTACAGTTTTGGTCCTTCAAGTTTGGTCAAATGGCAAATATGGTCCTTGTGTATTACTTCCAAATCCAAACCAGGAACACAAATAAAAAAAAACCACCCCTTTTCCCCCTTTCCCTCCTTTTTCCTTCCTCTTTTCTTCCTTCTCCTGACACACTCAACCATTTCACACATCCATTCCCACCATCAATAATAAAAAACCTTTCACAATACCCATATTCTTCCACCCACCAAACCCACTACCATTTTTCCTTCTTTCCAGGATGTCAAGTTTGAAATCGTTGGCTACAAAGGACCCTACTGATGGCTTAGATTGTCTCCAAAACGGCACCTACCTAATGGACGGCTTGGATTTGACTGAAAGAAAGCACAAAAGATGTACTTGGTTGTTTTGTCTCACAGCAGAAGCACAACAAGGAAATGAAGTGAAGACCTAGCTTGAGTATAATAGTCATGTATGCCATTGATATAAGCATTAGTTTTTTATTTCAGTCTAGAAACTGTGTGTTAAGCTCCATTTACTTTAATTGTCATTTTACATTATTGTAATTTTTAATTTGAATGCAATTTAATCTCCTGTTTTTCATTTCAGTAAATGCGATTTTCTTTATGTTCATGTTATAAAAATCTGTCGTGGGTATACTTACTAGTTTTGAAATCATTTTGAGTTTCCATTGGTATTGAAAATCAGTTCTTGGTCCATACAAAGTATTTCTTGGAGACATTTTGGGTATTTGCCCCAGCAGCAGTGTTTGGTTTAGTTTATAAAATGGTCAAAAACATGATTTGTACCCATTTTGACTTTTAGAGTCAAGTTCTTTAAAGGTTTTAGGTTCGTTACATATGTTTGAAACTGGTTTATCAATTGTTGAAGAAGTTTGGTGGTAATTTGTTTTCTGTCACAACAAAGAACAGAAGCGATGCTGCTCTTAATGGGGTCTTGAAATAGCTATTGTGGATAATTCTTCAAAACATGCCTCTTTCGAGACTTATTACTCCAATCTAAATCTGGTTTATGTTTATCTGCTCTTAGGTTGCCTCTAGTTTAGTTTAATTTTCCTGTAAAAACCATCTTGCACCCTTATTTTTGGTTCTGCCACAGTCATCAAAATACCCCAAATCCCTTTAGTTTTTGATTTTTAATTTGCTCATTTTTTGTCCTCATGATCTAAAAATTGGTGCTTAGCTAGTTTAGTTGGTCATACAGTTGGTAGTATTTTTTGTTAAATTTTATGATTTTGTTTTCACAACTTTTTGAATGCTCAAAACCCCCCCTGGTGCCCTGTTCTGCTGAAACACAACAGCAACTGTTGGACCTTTTTAGTGTTTATTTAGGTATTAATGTAGCTTATTCAGGTTTACTTAGGAGCTTATTAGTGTATTAGATTAGGTTTAACCCTTATTAGTTTAATTCAGCTTACTTACATATTTGAGATTGCTTTATTTTCATATATTTTAGCTTAGGATCTCCCTAGTTGAGTGCATTAAGCCAAATGTTTTCCCCTCTAATTGTTAATGCTTTTCGAATTTTAGGTAGCCTATTATAGTTTAATGTTAGTATTGCTTGGTTGTATCTAAGTTTGCTTATTTCATGATCACAAGTGATAAGAAACTGATAAGGGGTGTTTGGTTGGGGTCTGCCCCTGACAGCAGCTATAAGAAAAAAAAAGTCAAACAAAGTGACTGACCCAGGAATCGAACCTGGGTCTGCAAGCACACAAAGCCTCAACAGCAGGCCCCCTTACCATCGGTGCTACCACTTGTTTTGTGTTAAGATTTGCTTTCCTAATTATTTAAATACACATAGCAGTTTTAGCTTATTCTTTGAGAGCTATTTAACTGCTGATTTCTAAAAGCAGTACCGTGTTTTTTATTTTTCTTAGACTTAGTTTAGTTTAAGGTATTTTCTGTAATTTTCCCCGATTTTTATAAATTAGTTTCGTATTTTTTTTATTAATTAATTAGATTAAAATAGTTTTTAATTTGAAATAAATAATTTAAAAGTCAAAAAAATACCCGTCTTTTTTCTAAAATCATTTTTAGTCATTTAGAATGTATAAAAGTTGGTTTTACACCTGTAGGACTTAAATTGCATTTTTTACTTTCGGGGCTTAGTGTGTTCGAAAATTAGTTTTGTACCCGTAGACTTAAATTGCATATTTTTCATGTACGTTTTTAAATATAGAATTAGAAGGACTTCAAAGTCTTTATTAGATTTAAATTCCTTAGTATAAATCAATCATAACCCTTTCTGTTCAATATCACCCGATCACGAATTCGTTCTATTACAGTGTTCACACCTCGTTGGGACTTAACGACCCGGGGAAACACTATACTCCTCTGGACTTAATTGCATTTTGTTCTGAACTGTTTGACTTTTATGGTTGACCATTCACAAGTGGTTGACTAATAAAAGATAGACCGTTCGGAGCGGATCATTCCCAAATGCCTCCTCCTTTAGATTCTCAGAATTCTCAAACTTTTCATCTTCAAAACTTAGTTAATGCCTTACAAAAGGAAAACGAGAGTTTTCTAGAAGAAAATGAAAAAGTTAAACGACATTTTAAAGAGTTATATGATTCAATAAAAGTCACCCGTGACCAAAACAACGAAAAAATAACGTCTTTACAAAAGGAAATTGAGAATCTGAGAAGTCAGGGAAATGGGAAACTACCACTTGTTTTCAATAAGAATGTTGTCTCAAAGTCACCCTTAGATTGCAAATACACTGTGACAGTTAAATATATTCCTCCTCATCTTAGGAATAAGAACATGCTTTCATGACTATGTGCTCACCTAAGGATAGTCTAGAATGTCTCCGTGAGATTGTCGAAGAGGATTTCATTAACAAACCTCTTGATAGTGAAATTAGGTTTGCTTGCCTCCAGGCCAAACGATCTCAAGAGCTGCTAGAATGTGTAATTGCAACATGTCCCAAATCCTTAACCTTAGGTGCAAAAGGCAAAGCTGTGATGCCTTGTTCTATGCCTAGTGCCGAGCCTTCAAACCATTCTAGGCCCAGTTTTAAGAAAGTACACATCAATGTGTCGTCTATTAATACAGATCCTTGCACGTCTAGTTCAGGAATGCAAAAAGTAGATCAACCAACTAATGTTCCCATAATTCCCTATACAGGAGTAATCAATGACATTAAAGCGAGCAGGTCAAAGTCTCAAGACAATACAAGGAATGATAGGACCGCGCAAGCTAAAAATGTGCATTGGAAGAGAGTAGAAGACCAACCTAGGATCTAAGCTTGAGGTGAATAAAACGAATCGTGTTGATTCTAGTATTAGCCTTAGGCGTACTGTAATTAATTCAAATTCTGATACTATTTGCAAACCTTGTAATGATGTTTGCTTGAATTCTATTGCTAATCATGAATGTGGTGTGAATGCTTTGTCTAATGCTGTCAAATGCCCAGTTAAAATTGTTAAGGCTAATAATCGTGCAAAGAAGGCAGAAAGGCAAAAACGAAAGATTGTTAGAAAACAGTGGAAACCCACAGGAAGAACTTTTATAAAGATAGGTTATTATTGGATACCTTTTGGCCATAAGAATAATCGGTTTTGCTCTCAAACTGCTAAGATTATGCCCACTAGAAAATGGATGCCTACTGGTAGAACTATTCCCTTAAGAAGTGAACATACTTTGAATAGGTCAAATACGACACCAGCATTGCATCAATTCCAATGATTCCATTGCTTCTACTCCTGATATGGATGTCTATTTTGATGTGGGTGTTCTGATCACTGTTACTAACCAAGTGGAACCCATTCTTGCATGGGGATCCCAATTATCCAGTTATCCATTCTTGTCTGTGTTCAACTGCAGATCGTTCAAATCGTTCTGTGGTACCTGGACTCAGGCTGTTCCAAGCATATGACTGGAGACCGGTCGCGGCTCATGAACTTCGTGAGCAAATTCATCGGGACAGTTAGATTCGGTAATGATCATTTCGGTGCAATTATGGGTTATGGTGATTATGTTGTTGGTGATAGTGTTATCTCTAGAGTATACTATGTGGAAGGTCTTGGTCATAATCTGTTCTCTGTCGGTCAATTCTGTGATTCTGATCTAGAAGTAGCCTTCAGAAAACATACTTGTTTTGTTAGAGAACTTGATGGTAAGGAACTTTTAAGAGGAACTCGTGGTTCAAATCTTTACACCATCTCTATCGATGATATGATGAAGTCTTCTCCAATCTGCTTGTTGTCAAAGGCTTCGAAAACAATGTCATGGTTATGGCATCGTCGTCTCAATCACTTGAACTTCGGCACCATCAATGATCTCTCCAGAAAGGACTTAGTTGTAGGTTTACCTCGACTAAAGTATGAAAAGGATCATCTTTGTTCAGCATGTCAATTGGGAAAAAGCAAGAAGTATGCCCATAAACCCAAACCTACTAACTCTGTCACAAAAGTTCTTCATACAATTCATATGGATTTATGTGGACCAATGAGAGTGCAGAATATCTTAGGGAAGAAATATGTGTTAGTTGTGGTTGATGATTACTCTAGATTCACCTGGGTCAAGTTCTTAAGGACAAAGGATGAAACTCCTGATATCATCATCAAACTCATCAAACAGCTGCAGGTTCGACTTAACAAAACCGTCTGAATTATCCGGACAGACAATGGAACTGAGTTTGTTAACAAACAACTTAGTGAATTTTATGAAAGCATTGGAATCAGCCATCAAAGAAGTGTTCCACGAACTCCTCAACAGAACGGTGTTGTTGAAAGACAAAATCGAACCCTTGTGGAAGCCGCTAGAACAATGCTGATTTACTCAAAGGTTCCAATGTTTCTTTGGGCTGAAGCTATTGCCACTGCATGCTACACACAAAATCGTTCCCTGATTCACACTGTTCATGGAAAAACTCCATATGAACTTGTCCACAACAGAAAACCTAATCTCTCTTTCCTTCGTGTGTTTGGTGCATGTGTTATCCAACTAATGAGGGTCAATACTTAGGCAAACTTAGAGCTAAAGCAGACATTGGAATATTTGTAGGGTATGCACCAAACAAAAAGGGATACCGAATCTACAACAAAAGAACCCGAAATATCATGGAAACAATTCACGTTACGTTTGATGAGCTGACCGGTCAAATGGCTCCTGGACAATCCAGTTCAGAACCCGCACTTCAAAACAGTCCCATTGGTTCATCCCTTGTTCCAAACTTTCTCAAGAAACTCCATATGTACCTCCATCTGAAGATGATTAAAGAAATTGTTTGATCCTATGTTTGATGAACTTTATGATCCAAGTACTAATGAGGTGTCGATTCCTACAACAGAGGCTGTTCATATTCCTGTGAATGAAGTCAATCCCTCAGTCTCAATATCATTAAGTCAAGAAGCGCCTGCTGCTGATCCTTAGTTCATCAACAAATCATCATTCTTCAAATGTACATCATGGAACAATTTCTGGCATCAATGATGAAGTTAATCCCTTTGCTACTCCTGAAGATGCTCCGTTTGAAAACATATTTGCTCCTGAATCTTCATCAGAACCATCTTCTTCAGGAGACATCGACTCTGCTACTTCAGTCCCTCAACAACTACCACATGAACTCCTCAGAAAATGGACTCACGATCATCCATTAGACAACATCATTGGAAATCCTTCTCGTCCAGTATCAACACGGAAACAACTTGCAACCGATTCCTTGTGGTGCTTCCTCAACTCCGTACTCTCTAAGATCGAACCAAAAGATGTCAAACCACATGAATGAAGATAGCTGATTCAATGCCATGCAAGAAGAAATTCATGAGTTTGATCGACTTGATGTATGGGAGTTAGTACCACTCCATATGTGCTATGATTATTGCTCTAAAATGGATCTTTAAAGTGAAACTTGATGAGCATGGTGATGTGTTGAAGAACAAGGCTCGATTAGTTGCTAAAGGATACCGTCAAGAGGAGGGTATAGACTTTGAAGAATCTTTTGCTCCTGTTGCTCGAATCGAGGCAATTAGAATCTTTTTGGCTAATGCTGCAAGTAAGAACATGGTAGTCTATCAAATGGACGTGAAGACGGCATTCCTGAACGGAGATAGATCTAAAGAAGTCGTCTATGTCAGCCAACCTGAAGGCTTTGTGAATCCAGAACATCCTACCCATGTTTATCGTTTGAAGAAGGCTCTGTATGGTTTAAAGCAAGCTCCAAGGGCATGGTATGATACGCTATCAAAGTTTCTTCTATCTACCGGATTCAGCAAAGGAGCAGTTGATCCAACATTGTTCACCAGAAAGTCAGGCAAACATTTAATTCATGTTCAAATTTATGTTGATGATATCATTTTGCCTTCGGGTACCAAAGTCCCCAATGAGTGTGACCGTTTTTCAAATGAAATGAGTTCAAAATTTCAAATGTCAATGATGGGACAAATGTCATTTTTCTTGGAACTACAAATTTCACAAAGTCCCGGAGGCATTTTCATAAATCAATCTAAATATGCTACTGAGATCTTAAAGAAATTTGGATTTGATTCAAGTGACCCTGTTGACACTCCCATGATTGATCGAACCAAACTAGATGAGGAACACTCAGGGATCATGATTGACCAAACAAAATATCGTAGTATGATTGGATCCCTGATGTACCTCAGAGCTAGTAGACCAGACATCTTGTTCGCTGTTTGCATGTGTGCTAGATACCAGGCTAAGCCTACTAAAAAGCACCTTGAAGCGGTTAAACGGGTCTTTCGGTATCTCCAAGGAACCATCAATATGGGACTTTGGTACCCGAAGGACACCGGTATGTCACTAACAGCCTATGCAGATGCTGATCATGCAGGATGTCAAGATACTCGTCGAAGTACGTCTGGAGGTGCTAAGTTTTTGGGTGATAAGCTTGTGAGCTGGTCTTCAAAGAAGCAAATGAGTACTTCTATTTCCTCTACAGAGGTAGAATACATAGCCATGTCATCTTGTTGTGCTCAAATCCTTTGGATGAGATCTCAATTAACTGACTATGGCTTTGTATTTAACAAAATCCCTCTGTACTGTGATAATAAAAGTGCTATTGCTCTTTCATGCAATAACGTTCAACACTCAAGAGCTAAGCATATCGACATTCGTCATCATTTCATCAGGGAACAAGTGGAAAAGGGTGTGGTGGAACTCTATTTTGTGAGGTCTGAATATCAGTTAGCAGACATCTTCACCAAAGCTCTTCCAAGAGAACGTTTGAGTTCATACTTCCACGATAGTCTTGAAAAGCCTTCAACCAGAAACACTCCAACGTCTTCAGGAAGAAGACGAGGAGTAAAGGTCTATGCTCATCTATCTCTTGTAAATATTTATTCGAAAAACAAAATACAAAATTATAAAACTTTCAAAATCCATAAAAATCTGAAAAATTCGAAAAATCTTCAAAAAATATTGTCAATTTGTCATGTTTTTCTCGATTCGATAATATCTACGGTCTTTGTGCTGTCATTCAAAGAATGACACGGGACTTTAGATGTTGCTCGAATTCTTATTAAAAATAAAAAAAAATGGGAGAAAGAGAAAAAAAATGGTTTATTGTCATGTCAGGCAGTAACCCGCTTGTCAAAGAAAGAACAGAGCCATACTGTATCATATTTTCAAAATTCCATGCTCTGATTCTAAAAACATTTATCTGCTGAAAAACGAATGCTATGAAAAAAATAATAACTCGGACTCTATTTTTGATAATCATCTGGATTTATTTGTCAAAATATCTATTCTCCAATCAACAACCTATGTCATTGATTGAGGGGGAGAATGATTTCAAAGAAATTAAAAAGTTATTTGGCATTCAATTGTTTTCAAAAGATAATCATGCATGTCTAACCAATGGAGTTTAAAATCTCAAAATCAGATCCTTATCAGTTAAAACGCTTTCATAATCAAGTCACAATTCTCCTTAAAAGCTTTCAAAATCAATTTAAATCTATAAGAGATCACAAATCTCAAATGATTTGATAATTGTGATAGGGGGAGAATGTGTGATTTAAATTGGATTTAAACTGATAATTCGGTAAATGGTTTTATAAGGATGTACAAGCTCTCCTTCCCACGTGTGACAAACGATTTCAAATTTTCCATGCACATGTTGAGGGGAAGCATCTATCTTAAACCTATGATTTGAAAGTGATATCCTTATCTCAATGTGCAAGTTTCCTCTAGTATGTGCAAAACTCTTTTCAAATCTCGAGGCACATATTGAGGGGGAGCAAAATCATGAAAACCTCATCCTTCCCCAAAATGCTTTATCTACTTGATTCGATTAGGGAAGTGATGTTGATATTTTTTAGAAAATGGTAATCAAAGAAGTTAATTCTTTCTCTTGCCTCCGTGTGGAAAACTATTTCAAATACTTGATTCACATGTTGATGGGGGAGTTCTTCTTCTAAAAATATCAAAAACAATTCAGGTACAAAATGCTTTGATAATATATCACAAGTATCTGGATTGATTTTCAAATGGTTTTCAATTGGTTCCTATGGCAGATGAACAATACCAAATAGACCGACCAACTTTACTTTATGTACGGTGATATAAGGATGATAAGGTTAGGTATTGGTTCCCATGATCCCGCCAGAGCCGGAGGGATCTACCCACGGACAATCCACTAGATAGTGTAGAGTCCTTAGGTATATGAAAAAAAAGAGAAAAGTGAGATACGGGAAGAGTGCGGACTGAGACAGAGCTAGTACTGGAATAAACCCAACAAGGTTCTAGTTATGAAGTCTCGGTAAGCACTGAAGGGGTTGAAGAATGAAAAAGAATTGAATGTGAAAAGGGGTGAAAAGAAATAGCCCTCCAATAATTCAACCTTAGGGCAGAAACCGGGTTCAATACATATGCTACTGGTGGGTACTTAGGTAACTCCGGTATTGAAGACAAGACGTCATGGACCCAGTGACGCACTGCACTAAACTTCCCAAGCTACTCAAGTTCCTCTTAAAAGGGCTTGTTTCATTCTCACGGGGAACCTACATTATCTATCGACTTTATCTTAGAGATTGTTGATATTGAAGAAGGAGACCCTCTCCCTAGTCTCCGATATAGGATCCAAAAATGCACAAATTGAGTCTAGAGCCACGAGATCATCAATAAATCTCATTAGGACAATTTCAATGAAGACTCTCTGTTTCACACAATGTGGAAAGAGAAATTATATCCTGAGTCCTACGCATTATCCTTGTGGTGTTGCCAGAACATCTGAGTGATGTGTTTACATATTCACTGTGAAGATGGAAAGCCTTCTGGAGCCAACATCTAACAAGCTCCTGGTAGGTGGCATGTGAGATCTATTATACAGATCAACCATGTGACAACTGAACAGAAACAATGGGGCGATTCAATCTTTTGAATCAATCCTGGTTCAGGTTATGGATTGACGGATACCTTTGAAAAACCGGTCTTTGTGCTTTAAAACTCTTTTCATTAGCACGTCGACCGTGTACTAATTTTTCAAATCAAAAGGTGTTTTATGATTGATAATTGATTTTCATTAAAACCTTCGTTATATTGCAAAAAAAATTTCTATTGAGCAATACACGATTGTTTTTCAAATCTCTTTTCATCAATCAGTGGACTTAATTTCGCTGGTTCACTCACTCCGTGTTGTCTTCTTTGAGACGTTCCGGTTTGAGAACAGCTAGAGCAGCTGCGAAACCCTGTCAAAGAAATTCTTCGGAATTATACATGATCACAGGCAGTACTTGTACTGATCAACGGGGAACCGTGAGCCGTGTACCTCAATTCATCGAAAGTGATCAAAGACACTTTTGTGCACTTTATTGCTAACTGTCTTATGCAGGTACACCCCGACGTTTGCAGCTGATCAGAATGGAGCGGTCAATCCATAGCCGCATGCTCACACAACACATTCATATCGAAAGAAATCATGATTGGTGCATCAATGACTCTGATATTCTAACTCCATGCTTCTGCTACGCTGCTGCCAATATCATGAATCAACGAAAGCTTCCGCTACTCTGATAAGAAGATATCATGATCCAGAATATGAGCATGTCGGTCCGAAAGTCACAACATCACATAATACCAACACCACAATGGATGTATCAGAGATTTTCTATTAGCTGATGATCTCAAAAGATGGCTCAACATTATTATCACGTGGATCAGTAAAAGACCTCCACTTGGATTAACCAAACATGCAATGAGTGGAATCAATGACTACGAGCTTGGGAGCAAAGTACTACATCAAGAATGCAAGATCAATTGTTAATGTAATATCTGATTGTATTCAATGTCATTTTAGTATATGTTTGAGGTGACCTCCCTTAGGGGGAGATTGTTAGGAATTAGAAATTCCAGGTATTAAAGAGTCGGTCACCTCAAGTATATGTAATCGTTAGAAAGCTCGTAGTCATAGTACTTTTATGTTAAGTAGTATTTAGTTTAGTAACACCGTGGAGGACGGACGGGTCTTTACCCACTGTATGCCTGATCCACAGCCCGTTGTGTGGCGTTTTATTGTAAGACTATAAATACTCTCTACCTTCCAAGGTAGAGAGTTGGAGCTCATAATAAGAATTTTCTTTCTCTCACTAAAGTTCCCTAAACCTCTAACTTTCTCTCTCTAGAATTCCACTTATACGCCTACTTTGTGTTATGGTTTGATGTGTATGTGAAATCCAATATCCTACATTTCTTCAGAGCTTTCGTCCAGTAGCTTTCTTTGCTGTTCAGGTGTAGGAATAGGAGCAACTTCCTTGACTGGAACTATCCTTTTGCGAGGAGGATTCCTTTGGGAACTCCTTTGATCTGTACTTTTGAACTTCCAGCACTGCCTCTTCTTTCCTCCGAGTAGGTGTACCAGAGATTTTCATCAAGATGACCAACTTTGCTTCTTTTACGGCAAACGATACCTTTGTATGTTTCAAGATTTTGATTCGGTAGTCAGAAGGTGATCAGTAATACCGCACCCTGTTTCTTTGTGACGATTCTTTGATTCGACAGAGAGTATGGGTTCAGCAATATGTCGTGATTATCGGGTCATGAGCCTCATGGGGATGTCAGGATGAAGCCAAGTGCTCTGGATCAACAGTTTGGTGTATCTGACATAGGGAATCTTGGAGCCAAGCTTTTTGTGAAATAGCATCATGTCCTCCCATATCAGTGCTTCGATTTCAAAGTCCTTTTTGTTGATCAACGACCAGAAAATTTGCAGTTCCATGAGCTTGGGATGCTCATAGCAACTGTCACGACCAGAGACCGATTTGGTGATGATCATGTAGAGTGTTCTCCATGGTTGAGGAATATTCTCAACTCCACGTGAGAGTGCTTAGTAATGATTCCTGAAGCTTCATCATAACCAATATCTATCAGAATTCAGACTGTCTCTTCAGTAGGGGTAGCAAAGAAGTCGGTTGGAGCGATGTCAGGAATGATGAGAGCAGCCAGTAAGTCAGCAGGAGTGATAGTGACTTGTTTGTGATTAAGTGTCACATTCACTGGACTTTGACCAGTGATCCTCTGCATAGAATCCCAGAATTGTTGAATGTAGACCTCTGGAACTGTGGAAGAGTGTGAGAGCATGTTCTGGTAGGGATGATTCCTGAGAATATCCACTGCAATGAGACAAGAAGATTCTGAGCATGTGAGGGTGTCAAAGTCAACCCTAAGGTTGTTCTTTCAATCTTCTCGGATAACCCTCTGGAAAGATTATCAGCAATTGTAAGAACTTCTGCATCCAATTCATTTGTTAGCCATGTCGTGATCGAAATAACATAGCCAAAAGAACCAACATATCGGAAAGACATAGTGTAAGTCAACAGAAGGTCTTATTGTCTAGTTATTGAATGTACAGTGTCAATGATTGTTACGAGTCCTAAGTCACTTGTTGGTCTAATAGTCCAATGACGTCGTGAAATGTTTCGTGAGTTAGTTAACTTTAAGTTTTAAAGTTTATGTTATCACTGATTGTTCACAAATATCAAACGTTTAAGTTTATTAGTGACATTATTGGATTCGTGACGTTATGATAAGTTTATAACAATTGTACACGTAACAATTCATATGAAGGTCAAAAAGTCAAGGCGTAGAATTGGCAAAGTTAAGCATAAACAGTAATGACATATGCGTAGACGAAAGCTTATGCGTAGGATCTTAACTTACGCGTAAGAAATGTTACGCGTAGGAAAAAGGGACCTTATGCGTAGAGCTTACGCGTAGGCGTATTTATACCTTACGCGCTAAGGCTTAACGTAAGAGTAGACCTTATGCGTAGAGGTCATGTACGCTATCCTTCACAGGATAAGCGTAGTCCCATTGTAGAACCTTACGCGTAATAGTTATGCGTAGGATTTATTCTTACGCATAACATGACTACGCGTAGGGTAATCCTTAAGCGTAGAGATTCAAATGACCTTGATTCTGAATTTTAAGCGTAGCAAGCCTGAAATAAATTCATCAATTCATCAATATTAACACAAAAGTTCATTTTAATAACAAATCATGGCATGAACATTCGTTAAACAGTTATGAGTAGAAAGTCATACGCGTAGGTCAAAACCCTAAGGGTTATGATTTACGCGTATAATTTCAAGCCATGGGATTTGCACCATATAATTTCTGGTAGTTCTAAGATGTTGTGAGAGTCTATTAACCAAGTTATAACATCTAAATCGTCGAGAATCAAAAATTCCCAAACTTATGAACTTTAAACCCTAATTCCAAATTTTTAATCATTTAGAGTTTCTGGGTGGTTATAGAGCTTGGAAATCATCAATTCATCATCATATAAACATTACACAACAATCTTTTTGACCAAAAACATTCACATTTGAAAATACCCAAAAAACACGCATAAACCCTAATTTTCAAAACTCATTCAATTCGTGAAGCTGGGTTCGTTTTGAGGATAGAAAAAGTATCATTTATGTTATTAAGACATTTTGACACCATCCTTTTAGCCACAAAAACATAAACAAGATTATGTGTTCATACGCATACGCGTAGAACACAAAATCGACCATAGGTTAATATCTAACCGTTAACATTTAAAACGATTTAAAACCATGGTTGTAATCTTGTTAGAACATAAAAACACTTACAAATTGAGATCTGAAAACGGATGATGAACGAATTTTAGGCGTAGGATTAGTTGATGATAATAAATGTGAAGTTGTAGTTAGGTGGAAAAGGGTTTTATTAAAATGACTTTAACATTTTGACAGTTTTGGTCCCTCCACCTTTTTCTTTTTCATACAAAGCCATTTAACTTCCATTTTGGTTACCAAACAAAGATTTTAAGAAAGAAACTTTGACGACACTCCCCTCGACTTAATAAATGATGAAAGGTTATAAAATTTTCGGGAGTGTCAGTGAACTAGAAAATTTACCACCATTGATAAGAGAAACAACCGAGATATGATAACATGCAAGTACACAGATGTTTTGAAATAGTTAACTCTTTGTATTCTCCCCCTCAACACTAGATCGAAAAAATACGGAATTTTTAAAAGATTATAGTGTTGACGGAAGAAATGTACTTGCAATGTTGAAAGAAAATAGATAGAAGAATATTTTTGTTGTTTTATCAGATTTTATACTTTTGTATTTTGTTTTTGAAAAATTATTTACAAAAGAGATTTTGGTGTTTGACAGGTTTTTAAGACTGTTTTAGGAGGTCATCCAATTCCTCTTGAGTCAAACACCTCATACCAATCCGGTGGACCAACTCATTAAACCTAGCGGGAGGCAAGGCTTTGGTGAGAAGATCTGCCAATTGGTATTCTGTACCCACAAAATATAATTCAACGGTACCCTGTTCCACGTGATCCTTGATGAAATGATATCGAAGATCGATGTGCTTTGATTTCGAGTGCTGAACTGAGTTGCACGAGATCGCAATGGCACTCCGATTGTCGCAGTACATCGGGATTCTATCAAATACGTAACCATAGTCTTTGAGTTGTGTTCTCATCCAAATGACTTGAGCACAACACGCCGACATGGCTACATATTCTGCTTCGGTTGAGGACAGCGATGTACAATCCTGCTTCTTCGATTGCCATGACACCAGTTTATCACCAAGAAATTGTAAAGCTCCTGAAGTACTTTTCCGTGAGTCTAAGCATCCTGCGTGGTCAGCGTCTGAAAAAGCGATTAGTTCAAAACCAGAATCCTTCGGATACCAGATCCCCAAGTTAATGGTTCCCTTTATGTATCGGAGGATTCTTTAGCCTTAGAGAGGTGGGTTTCAGTTGGTCGCGACTGATAACGAGAGCAAAGATATACGGCAAAGACAATATCAGGTCTGCTAGCTGTTAGATACATGAGAGACCCAATAATACTACGGTATTTTGTAGGGTCCACCAATTTCCCATGTAAATCAGCGTCTAGCTTCTTGGTATGAGCCATTGGTGTGGCATAGGTGTCACAGGTTTTCATTCCAAATTTGTTTAACAATTCAAGGGCATATTTGGACTGACTCAAGAAAATACCACGGGGTGATTGATGAACTTGCAGTCCGAGAAAGAATGTGAGTTCACCCATCATGGACATTTCAAAATTTTTCTTCATTAGTTTTGCAAAAGCGATTGAAAACTTTTTATGTGTAGACCCAAAAATGATGTCATCCACGTAAATTTGAACAATTAAGATATGTGCCCCGTGATATTGTATAAAAAGAGTTGGGTCAACCGAACCTTTGTTGAAATTATTAGCAATGAGGAAAGATGATAGCTTATCGTACCATGCCCGAGGAGCTTGTTTGAGACCATACAGAGCTTTGTTCAGTTTGTAGACGTGATTCGGAAACTCAGGATCAACGAATCCATCTGGTTGGCTGACATAAACCGTTTCTTTAAGTTGTCCATTGAGAAACGCAGTTTTGACATCCATCTGATAGACCGTCATATTCATATGAGCTGCGAACGCGAGAAATATCCGAACAGCCTCAAGACGAGCGAACGGAGCAAAAGATTCTTCAAAGTCTATTCCCTCTTCCTGACGATAACCCTTAGCCACCAGACGTGACTTATTCGGATAACATTTCCTTCAGCATCCAATTTGTTTTTCAAATCCATTTGAGACCAATGACGTAGACCCCTGTTGGTCTTTCAACCAGTTCCCATACTTCAAGACGTTTGAATTGGTTGAGTTCTTCTTGCATGGATTCAATCCAGTTGTCTTTTGTCATTGCGTCTTTGATGTTTTTAGGTTCAGTTGGCAGACAGTGAGTGCATAAATGCAATGTTCACATCTGTGTGAAGACGTTGTCTGTAACGACTGGTTGATTCGGAATGCCAATAATATTTTCCAAAGGATGGTCTTTGTCCATCTATGTGTGGAGGGTTGATGTTGGTATACATTGTGCAGATTTTGAGGATTCAAATGGCTTGTCGAAGATTCTGCGACATCAGGTGCAGCAGTCTCATTAGCAAACGGGTTAAAGAACGCATTTGGATCAAAATCGGCAGGTGGGGTACTTCATTCAGAACATCATCAGTGGATTCATCATTGTTGGAAGCGGTTTGTTCAACTGTTGTGTTGGAGTCAACTGGTGGTGCTTCTTCAACAGTAGTTGTTGTAGCAGGTGTATCAGGTATAGGAGTATTATCAGGTTGAGCAGCGGAAACAGCGGATACACCTGGAGCACGTTCATCAATATCGTCACTGAACAGCGGAGCAAATAACCTTTCCATTTGTTGACGAGTAAGCTGGGGGCTTTGTTCAGCTGATGATGGGGTTTGGGGGAAGTTTAAGCGGTTGTGTCCGGGTTCTAAGCTGTTATACTCAGAAGCCATTTCCGTAAGTTCATCAAAATGAGCATGAATCGTTTCCATCACTTGTTTTGTACGACGATTCCAGATTCGGAAACCTTTTGAATTATCACAGTATCCGATAAAGACTCCAATGTCAGCTTTGGCTTTGAGCTTTCCAAAGTCATCACGATCATTATTCGGATAGCAAAGAGATCCAAATACATGAAAGTGTTTGAGATTCGGTTTTCTGTTGTGGACAAGCTCAAAAGGTGTTTTGTTGTGGCGTTTTGTAATCATAGAACGGTTTTGAGTATAGCATGCAGTAGATACAGCTTCTGCCCATAAGTAATCTGGAAGTTTAGCATTGATTAACATTGTTCTTGCAGCTTCCACTAACGTTCGGTTTCGTCTTTCAACAACTCCGTTTTGTTCTGGTGTACGTGCAATAGATGTCTGTTCTGATTTGTCGGACGGTGTTTCGTAGCTGAACTTGTATTTTCGTGAGAAAGGTGATGATCATCTGTGGAGCTTGATCTTTGCTTCGAAGAAAGTAGACCCAAGTCCAGCGTGAATAGTCATCAACAATTACTAAGATGTAGCGTTTGCCATTGATCGTTTGCACGCGCATCGGGCCACACAAATCCATGTGAAGAAGATGAAGCACATGCTGAGAGTTGTGTTCCACCTTTGAAGGAAAATGAGCACGAGTGCTTTTGCCTTGTTCACAAGCTGAGCAAAGGTGATCTTTAGAATACCGAAACCGTGGGAGTCCTTCAACTAGTTTGTGTCGAGCAAGGTTGGTGATGGTTTGAAAGTTTAGATGTGAGAGACGACGGTGCCATAGCCAGGATTTTGTTGATGTTGCCTTTGAAAGTAAGCAGATGGGAGAAGAAGCAACCATGTCTTGCATAGAGATAGTGTAAAGACTTGAATTACGCGAGCCAGACATAAGATCGTTTCCTTGTAGATCACGAATGAAACAAGTTTTCTCCCTGAAAGCAACCTCCAAATCTCCATCACAGAACTGACCTACTGAAAACAGATTGTGACCGAGGCCTTCCACATAATAAACCCATGATAGCTGCGAAGTGATCATTCTCGAACCTGACAGTTCCAATGAACTTTGCAATAAAGTTTGATAACAGTTTAAGATTGCCTGTCATGTGTCGGGAACATCCGCTATCAACAATCCAGAGAATGATCTGTATCACCTGCATTACACACAGACGACACAGATGGAATAGAAGTAGATGTGGAACCCGAAATGTTAGAGGGTTCCGTAGCAGTTATAGTAGATATACACACATCAATAGCTTTAGGTATCCACTTAAATCCTAGTGTGTTATATATCCATTTTGCCATCTCCAACTAGTATTTGCTTTAGTCTTAGTGAATGCACTAGGTGGTACTACATTCCTAGGAGGTGAAACTGGAGCTACAGGGACAGCAATGCGTTTCTTAGAATCTAAAGAGGGCGGTCTACCAAGCACAGACTTAGAAAGATTAGTGGGACTAGAGGTATTCCGGTTCTTAGGATTCCTTAAACGAGAGATGATAGCTTTAGCAACACATTTATCATGACAATCAGAATTCATACTTTTACGACAAATAACACAAGGTGCATCAGACTGAATATCAAAAGTACTTAACGGTTTAGCATTCGTTACATCACTATTTCTATTACATTTGCCAGACGCAATATCTATAGTGGAAGCAACGTGAGTCTTATTCATAGTCCTAGGGTGTTCTTCTACTTTAGCATTCCTGATTGATCTTTTCTAGGTCGCAACTTCCTATTCTTCGATGTAGTGCTCTTAGGCTGTGAAGTGCGGACATTTGGAAAAGACGCAACTATTCCTGTTTCAGTAGAAGGAGGCACGTTAGCAACTTGTGATTTGGCAGTAGGGATTCTAGGTTCATGGGTGCTAAGTGTTACTGGGGCTAATCTCTTAATGATGGTTGGCGGAATTTGTTCATACTTTCCTAACATTTCTCTTAACTTGAAGATAGTGTGAATCAGATCTTGATTTTCAGACGGAACATTTCCAGCAAAATGCATAACTTCTTTAGTGTGTGCAAGATAATGATCAAGTTCATTTGATGCTTCATCACGAGTCTTTTTGAGTAAATCAAATATGACACCATATTCCTTTTAACTTTTACAAGTTCTTGTTCATATTTTGAGATTTGACACTTAAAAGACACGTTTTGATCATCCAGTGGCTCAATTTTAGGATCAGAAGATTTTGCACGCAACTGGGCGATTTTGTGTTGAAAAGCAAGTTGTTGATCGTGAATATCTTTTTGACACCAATTAAGACGACGTATTGCATTTGAAAGTTCGTTTGACAATCGTTTGTTTTCAACTGTTAAGGACTCGATCTGAAGCACATTATCAGTGTTCTCAACATTTACCACAGAATCAACAGTATCAGCAGAGATATGATCAAATGCATATGACAAAGAATTCAATAACACAGCATTATGGACATCAGCACAGATGACATCTTCCAAGAGTCGATCAACATCTTTTCTCAACATTTTTTTTTTACGTTTAGTATTAGAAATAGATGTTTCTGTTTTCTCGAAAACGACCTTCATTATTCCAAGTTCCTTATGAAAATCCTTTCCCAAGACAATGCACAACTTTCAAATTTTTAACATTTGGTAAAAGATTTTTCTGAAAAATGTCTCTTTGTTCTCGCGCTAGAGGCGATTGAAAGTGTTGAACTTTGATTTCAGAATGATATTCTATCTCATGTTGTAAAGTTTTGAGGTCAGCCATGAAAATGTCAAAATATCTGAGAATTTGGCGATTTTCAGGTTTTGAGTTACTTCACTGATGGAAGGTAAAGGACCATAAGTTTGTGCATAATCTGGTTGGGGATTAACATTAGAAGACTCAGGTGTTTTATGATTACCCTTGGTGTGTTAGAAGAATCCGTTGGTGTGACGAAAGTGACCGCTTTTGAATAGTTAAAAGGTTTGTTGTAAACAACTTTTTCTAATTTTGATCGACTCTCGTCTTCTGCATCTAATTCCTCTTGACGATGATATTCAACAACACTCATAACAGAATTATCAACTTTATATTCTGCACTGGAAACTTCAGGATTTGGTTTGAATGCTTTGGTTGAAAGCTTAGGTTTGTAATCAGCAAGATTCGGTCCATATCCATTTGGATTGGGTTTTAAAGTAAACTTTTCAATGGCTGTTACCGACTCGCCATGTTTGTAAACAACAGTTTAAACTCTTTAAGTTTGTTTTGCAAGCCGATGATTTCTTCAAGATGATCATCTATTCGTTTCGTTGAATGCTTTTTGTATGCAGAGAACTGTTTTTGACAAGTTAACAACTCAGCCTTAGCTTTTTGATTTTCCAAGGTGAGAGCGTTAATTTGCTTTTTATGTTCATGTTTCAGTTGTTCTATTTTAGACAACAAAGCATTCTTCGAAGCGGCTAGATCAAGCATCTGTCTTTCTAAATATTTTTCGTTTTGATAAGATTTGGCAAAGGCTGCTTCAAAACCGTTTTCACGTTTTTCTTGAGTTTTGAAAAAGTTGAGTTGCTTTTGTAAACATTCAAAATCCTTGGTTAACAGTGCATTTTTGCATTTCAAGTCCTGATTAATGGCATGACATTTTTCCACTATGGTCTGTTGGTCTTGTATTAAACGAGCAAAATCTGGATGAGGCAAAAGTTCGGCGTGTTCAACGTGAGTCTCAACATGATCATTACTGAGATCCTCAAGTATAACCACGGAGTCAATTTGATTATCAAGGGAAACCTGGTGGTCATCTTGATCGTCAAATATAACTACGGGGTCTAGTTGAAAATCGTCGGAATGAGATGTGGACGGCGCATTGTGAACATTCTGAGCCTTGCCGGATTCAGATGTTGGCGGAGATATGAGATCAGAGATAAATATGGTTTGTTCGGGTACCTGAGACAAGCCATCAGTGTCATACACTGGGCCTGTGTCACTCATGTGTAACTCATGCATATTAGCCATCAACATAACAGTGCATTGGCCTGCAAGTCCTCCATATCATCATCTGAGTCAGCATTTGCATAAAGCTCTGTTCTTTGTCTGTGAGAGTTCCACCAGCTTCATCCTTAAGAGCCAAAAGAAGAGCCCTTTGAAATAAGCACTGCCCCTAGTCCTTGGCTTTGGGCATGCATTAGCCAGGTGTCCCTTCTCATTGCAGTTGTAGCATCGAAGACCATTCAACCCATTCTGAGCATTTCCTGTTCCACCCTGGAGCTCGATTGTTTTTCCTACCCACAGCATTAAACCCTTGACCACCGCCCATCTGACGACCATAACCACGATTCTGAACTTCAACTCGTCCATTGTTCACAACATCTTGATTCCTTGTATTAGATGAGGAACGAATAATACGGTTGTGGATTTGTTAGTATAATGGCTAAAGGCATTAGCAATCATAGCAAATCCTTGTTGCAGTGCTTCAAACGGATCAGATTCCTCATTAGCTTCACTGACAAGGGCTTGAGCATTGTTGTTGTTGTATGGAACCAATTGAGTTTGTTGAGATTGAGGCTGTGAAGGATCATGTGGTGTGATTGTAGCAGTTGGTTGAGTTGCTGGTTGAGGAGAATAAATGTTTTGAGCATATAAGGCAAGTTGTTGATTTCCGGATGTGTCGGTGGAGCAATTTGAGCACGGAGAATCCTTTCCTATCAACTTCCTTTTCATGAGGCTTCAAGTAATCGTACAATAATCCATATGTAGACTGATGCATGTTTTTCGCTTGACGGAGGAAAATGACATACTTTTCCCATTCAGGACCAAGACTACTCAGGAACTTAGTATTCACTGCAATTCTTGGCATGATGATGTTGTGTTTATCCAAATCATTGATGATGTCTGAAAATCGGTGATGATAGGACTCTAGTGTCTCTCCAGGTTCAATCATGAAGTGTTCATAAGCCAAGTAAATTTTGGATTCCAAATCTTCCTGATTGAGTACAGATCCTTCCATAAGAAGACGAATATGATCCCACATTCTTTGTGCAGTCTTTTGAGCATCAACACTACAAAGAATTGGGTTTGGTAATCCTAAGAGGATATATTCCATTGCAAGCTCATCTGCTTCATAGTGTAGAAGTTCTTGAGGATTCAAGTCTGCAACAGTAGCAATGTTTGTTTGTTCATCTCTTGGTGGAATGGCATTTGGATCTCCGGGTACAATGACAGTAGGCATCTCAAATGGACCTTCCAAGATAACCTGCTTTAAGAACTTTCCATGTGGCTTCTTTAGATCACAAAACCTAAAGAACCTTATCACCCATTGATCGTAGTTTCCTGGAGTGAGCATTGGAGGTCTATCAAGTGATCCAGCCTCATGAATTGATTGTTGGCTGCTTAAAGCTTCAAACATCTTTGCAAACCAAGTGGGTTCCTTCATAGTGTTCCTTGATGGATGTTGATTGAAGTCATTTGTACGGTTGGTTGAACTTGAAGACTTGGTGGTGGTTGAACCATTTGAGGTTGGTGAATTGCAGCAAGTTGTGGAGTATGTTGTTGATTAAATTGTTGTTGATAAATTGCTTGTTGTTGATTCCATTGTGGATGTTGTGGACTTAGTTGTTGTTGACGTTGAGGATAAGTGTAAGGGAAATAGTTAGAGTATGGTGGTTGTGACATGTTGATAAACTTGTGTTGGAAAATGGATCTTGTAGTCGAATGAACCTTTGTTGATGAAGTATCCTTAGGCGTAGAAATCACAATATCCAAGTAACACTTATGCGTAAAAACACCAAAGTTACGCGTAACAATCAAGAGTTACGCGTAGATTTAGCTTACGCGTAAGTATGGAAAAGACTCTAAAGTTACGCGTAGACACAAAGATAGGCGTAGAAAGTTAGGCGTAGGATTACCTTATGCGTAAGACTTGGCTTAGGCGTAAGATGAATCTTATGCGTAGGATTTCTACGCGTAAGCTTATGCTTATGCGTAATTAGGGTTTTATCCAAGTGATCTTTACACTTCACAGTGCAAAAGATATCCAAAGTCGACGTATTTTCAGGCTTATCCAAGCAAGAAAACACGAGTAAACCACGAAACGAAGATCAAACCAAGGAAATACTTACGCGTAGGTTTAGGGTTTTACTACGCGTAGGTTTACTCGTAAATTTGATTTTGCCCAAATATGTTTCTAAACCAGTTTTGTGTGATGAAATAGCTTCAATAACACCAAAAGACACAAAAGTGTGAAACTTGATGACCAAAGCTCTAAAAACAGTTATGCGTAGAATTAACCCTCGTATAAAAAATAGTTTAAAAAACACGATCCACGCATAAAGTTTGAAACTTTTTGCCAAAAACACATATTTTAACACCTTAAACGTGAAAGTACAAGAATCTTGGATTAAAAAGTGAAAAAATTGAGTTTTAAGCGACCAAAGCACTCGTTACTTTACGCGTAAGACGAAACAAAAAACTTCAAAAACAAGAGTGTTAACCCAACTATTTGGCGATTGATACCACTGTTAGGTCACAAGGTTTACCACACAAGCTTATAAGAAAGATAGAGAGGCGATTGAACAATATTAAACACACACACACACGATATACTAAAACCGGTTACGCGTAGGTGATAGTGAAAGAGAAATATTGAACAACCAACCTCAAGTGAGGGTTATTACATAGTATTTATAGGCAAGGAGCTAGGGCAACACTCCTACTCCTTCCCTTTCTCCTATGGGCTTGGGCCTAAGCTTATGGGCCTTCTACATAAGCTTAAGGCTAATAACAAACATAAAGGCCATAATAAGCTAACTATTACATATGAGTAACTAACACTTGAATAAGGTTTAGGAGTGATTCCAACAATATCTCATAGTCATAGTACGCATCTATGGCTATAAGAATCCGAATAGCTCTAATGTCTGCTACAGGAGAAAATGTCTCCTGTAGTTCTATCCCAAAAGGTTTGGTATACGCTTGAGCTACAAGACGAGCTTTATAGGTGTGGTGCATTGCCATCCATGTCAGTTTTATTATAGAGCAACTTACTTCCAACGACCTTAGCCATTTGGAGGTAAGTCAACCTCTATCAAACTCATTATCTTTCATGATTGCATTCCCCTTCATGCAAAACTCGCCATTTCCATTTAAGGACTATCATGGAAACTTTGATAGTGAGCAGGTCAACAAGACCCCTTACATATTTTCCTCAAGCTTACGGGAGACATAAGACGCTCAGGTGCAAGCGTAGCCTTTGCGGATCTACGAAGGGGAACCACTTCAAATCAGGTGGACAAGCCCAGACTTTCGGTTTACTTGAGGTTGGGTAATGTTTGCAGAAGGTGTTGTATCTTTGATCATGAATTCCAGATCATAAACTCTCCCACTGAATTCATGAAGATGAGAGCCTTTCAAGAAAGTCTCCATACCTAGCAACACATTTACTTGTTTTTCAGGTGAAAGAAAAGCGTAACCCATAGTTTCCTTTGGGTATCCTACGAAATACACTAAAAGATCTTTGTTGTAGTTTATCAGAGAGTCACGTTTAACAAACGCCTCACAACCCAAAACCTTTAAGTAAGACAAGTTGGGAGCTTTCCCATACCACACTTCATAAGGAGTCTTATCAACCTTCTTAGTTGGAACCATATTCAATATGCGAACAGCAGTTTCTAAAGCATAATCCCAAAAGGATAAGGGGAGAGTTGTAAGATTAAACATTGATCGCACCATGTCTAGCAATGTACGATTCCTTCTCTCAGATACACCATTTTGTTGTGAAGTATATGGAGATGTGAGTTGCTGGACGATACCACACTCAGCTAGATAATCTTTAAACTCTTGGCTTAAATATTCACCACCTCTATCGGATCGAAGAGCTTTAATCTTCTTTCCTAGTTGCAGGTCTACTTCACTCTTTAAAAACCTTAAAGTTTCAAAGACTTCATATTTATGTTTAAGTAAATAAACATAACCATAACGACTGAAATCATCAGTAAAGGTTAAGAAGTAGCTAGCACCCTTCCTTGACACATGTCTTAGTGGTCCACTAGTCAGTATGTACCACCAAGAAGATCAGAAGACATTTCTAAACTATTTGTAAAAGGTTTCTTGGTCATCTTCCCAGATATGAAAGATTCGCATTTATCAAATGATTCATCATTGAGTCTTGAAAAGCCCATCGGTTACAGCTTTTGCACGCGTTTCTTGCCTATATGAGCAAGTCTACAATGCCAAAGAAATGAAGAATCCAAATACTTTTGATTTTTTATTATTGATGCTAAAGACAGAATTTTTTTATAATCACATTATCATGCAAATCAATTTCAAACACACCATTTACTGGAATAACATTAAAGTAAAAACCACCATTTTAAAGAACCGAAATTCAATAATCAGTAAATGTATGAATAAATCAATATCTTTTAACAAGGAAACAGAAAATGACACACCTAACAATAGAAGGTGCGTAATGATAATCGTTCAAAGACAGTACTAAACCCGAAGGTAAAACTAAATCAAACATGCCTATAGCCAAAGATGCATGTGCTCCATTACCCACGTGAGGTATTGTGTCCATAGGCAAGCTTCATTGCTCCTCTAAGTCCCTGCAGTGTATTACAAATGTGAATACCACATCCAGTATCATATACCCAAGAATTTATTTTATGAGGAAAAGCAAATAATTCTATCATCAAAGAGGACCGAAGTACTAGCCACAGTGCAGTATTTTTTATACCTCTTATTGCGCAACTCATCAAGGTAAAGTGGACAGTTCCTCTTCCAGTGTCCTCTCGGTGCAGTGATGCAAGCCTGATCCTTTCTG
>OU343216.1:24218583-24264163 GCA_910596185.1 Chrysanthemum makinoi
TTCACAAGTTTGGAGATCATGCACTTTGAAGATGGTTGTGGACGCACCGGCTACCGGCCAAGGACATACACCAAAGATCGGTCCTGCGGCATGGAATTCTCGTGATCGGCGGATGTGGTCGCCAGGATCATCAATGGCGATTGGATGAACGGGTTGTATCATCGGGATCGAGCCGTAAGATTGGAAAGTTAAGGTAGTGGTCGCATCCAGATTTAACATCATGGGCGCTCAACGCCTATTCACACCCCCGGCAACATCTCGACTACCCGTACCCCTTGAACTCGCTTCGCCATAAATTTGGGATGTATGATTTATTATGTCAATGGCTTGTGCACACATTTCAAAGACAACAACCCGCTCTTGTAAATAAAGGATCCCCGTGGTACTCTACAACCTTATAAAAGTGAGCCAAAGCTATTACTTTTGAGAGTAAAACCTATCAAACCTTTCTCTTTTTTCAAGGTTTTGCTCAAAAGAATGTAAGTACTTTCCCCTTATGATTTTCTTTAAAACCTCAACCTGGTTGGAATCACTCCTAAACAGGATTTCAAGTATTTATATTTCATATGTAATAGGTAGCTTTATTATGGCCTTTATGTTTGTTTAAGGTCAAGCTTATGTAGAAGGCCCATAAGCTTGACCCAAGCCCAATAAGGATAGGAAGGGAACTAGGAGTGTTGCCCTAGCTTCCTCCTATAAATACCTCTTGTAAACCTTCATTTGAAGGTTGGTTGTTCAAGTTTTTCTCTCATTCACTCACCTACTTTGCATAACCGTCTTTATATTGTGTGTGTGTGTGTTTGATACTTGTTCAATCGCCTTCATCTCTTTCTCTATAAGCTTGTGTTGTAAAACTAGTGACCTAACAAAGGGTATCAATCGCCAAATAGTTGGGTGTACTCGTTTGTTTTGAAGTTTTGGTTTTGGGTCTTACGCGTAAAGATAACGCAATCTTTGGTTATCTTAAAACTCGCTTTTTACACTTTTTAATCCAAGATTCTTGTACTTTCAATGTTTTGAGGTGTTAAAATACTTGTTTTTGGCAAAAGTTTCAAACTTTACGCTGGATTTACGCTTTTAAGCTTGTTTTTGTTCGGGGTGTCGCTCTACGCAGAACCCGCTTAGCAGCTTTGGTACATCAAAATTCACACTTTTGTGTTCTTTTGGTACTATTGAAGCTATTCCATAACAAAAATCTGGTTTAGAAACACATTTGGGCAAAATCAAAGTTACGAGTAATCCTACGCGTATCAAAACCCTAAAATTACGCTTAAGATTTTCCTTGGTTTGATCTTCATTTTCTCGGTTTATTCCGTTTTTCTTACTTGGAT
Organism: Chrysanthemum makinoi; assembly: GCA_910596185.1. Classification (NCBI taxonomy): domain Eukaryota; kingdom Viridiplantae; phylum Streptophyta; class Magnoliopsida; order Asterales; family Asteraceae; genus Chrysanthemum; species Chrysanthemum makinoi. The sequence goes on from OU343216.1 coordinate 24,219,915, forward strand.
AAGTCTAAAATACGCCGACTTTGGATATCTTTTGCACCGTGAAGTGTAAAAGATCATTTGGGCAAAAACCCTAAAATTACGCATAAGCAACTTACGCCAGAAATCCTACGCATAAGATTAATCTTACGCCTAAGCCTTGTCTTACGCATAAGGTAATCCTACGCCTAACTTTCTACGCCTAACTTTGTTGTCTACGATAACTTTAGTTTTTATCCTACTTACGCCAGAAGCTAAAACCTACGCGAACTCCTCATTGTTACGCCGAACTTTTGGTGTTTTTACGAATAAGTGCTACTTGGTTCTTGTCTTTTCTACGCCTAAGGACACTTCATCAACAAAGGTTCATTCGACTACAAAGATCCATTTTACCACACAAGTTTATCAACATGTCACAACCACCATACTCTAACTATTTCCCTTACACTTATCCTCAACAACAACAACAACTAAGTCCACAACATCAAGAATGGAATCAACAACAAGCAATTTATCAACAACAATTTAATCAACAACATACTCCACAACTTGTCGCAATTCCACAACCTCAAATGGTTCAACCACCACCAAGTCTTCAAGTTCAACCATACACAAATGAATTCAATCAACATCCATCAAGGAACACTATGAAGGAACCCACTTGGTTTGCAAAGATGTGTGAAGCTTTAAGCACCTAACAATCAATTCATGAGGTCGATCACTTGATAGACCTCCAATGCTCACTTCCAGAAACTACGATCAATGGGTGATAAGGTTCTTTAGGTTTTGTGATCTCAAGAAGCCACATGGAAAGTTCTTAAAGAAGGTTATCTTAGAAGGTCCATTTGAGATGCCTACTATCATTGTACCCGAGATCCAAATGCCATTCCACCAAGAGATGAACAAACCAACATTGCTATCAAGCAGCATTTAAATCCCACGAACTTCTACACTATAAAGCTGATGAACTTGCAATGGAATACATCCTCTTAGGATTACCAAACCCAATTCTTCGTAGTGTTGATGCTCAAAAGATCGCACAAAAAATGTGGGATCATATTCGCCTTCTTATGGAAGGATCTCAGACTCAATCGAGGATTTGGAATCCAAAATTTACTTGGCTTATGAACACTTCATGATTGAACCTCGAGAGACACTAGAGTCCTATCATCATAGATTTTCAGACATCATCAATGATTTGGATAAACACAACATCATCATGCCAAGAATTGCAGTGAATACTAAGTTCCCGAGTAGTCTTGGTCCTGAATGGGAGAAGTATGTCATTTTTCTCCGCCAAGCTTAAGAACATGCATCATTTTACCTATGGATTGTTGTACGATTACTTGAAACCTCATGAAAAGGAAGTTGATCGAGAAAGGATTCTCCGTGCTCAAATTGCTCCACCAACACATCCGAAAAATCAACAACTTGCCTTATATGCTCAAAAATTATCCTCCTCAACCAAAGAACTCAACCAAATGCTTCAAACACACCTTCACAACAACAACCTCAACCTCAACAAAATCAATTGGTTCCATACAACAACAATGCTCAAGCATATGTCGCTGAAGCTACCGAGGAAATCCGATCCGCTCAAGCATTGCAACAAGTATTTGCTATGATTGCCAATGCCTTTAGCCGTTATACCAACAAATCCAACAATCGTATTCGCTCCTCATCTAACACACGGACTCAAGCCGCGTGAACAATGGACGGTTGAAGTTCGTAATCGCGATTATGGTCGCCGATGGGCGGTGGTCAAGGGTTTAATGTCGGGTAGGAATAACAACAGAGCTCAAGTGGTGGAACAGGAAATGCTCAAAATGGGTTGAATGGTCTTCGATGCTACAACTGCAATGAGAAGGGACACTGGCTAATGCATGCCCAAAGCCAAGGACTAAGGGCGGCTTATTTCAAAGAGGCTCTTCTTTGGCTCTTAAGGATGAAGTCGGTGGAACTCTCACGCACAAAGAACAGAGCTTTATGGCAAATGCCGACTCGATGATGATATGGAGGACTTGCGTGCCAATGCACCAAGTTATGTTGATGGCTAATATGCAAGGCGTTACACATGAGTGACACAGCCCAGTAGTATGACACCGATGGCTTGTCTCGTGTACCAACAAACCATATTTATCTCTCGATCTCATATCTCCGCCAACATCCGATCCGCAAGGCTCGAATGTTCAAAATGCGCCGTCCACATCTCATTCCGACGATTTTCAACTAGACCTCGTAGTTATATTTGACGATCAAGATGACCAACCGGTTTCCCTTGATAATCAAATTGACTCCGTGGTCATACTTGAGGATCTAAATAATGATCATGTTGTGACTCACGCTGAACAAGATGAACTTTTGCCCCATCCGATCTTGTTCTCGCTTATTCAAGACCAACAATCCCAAATTGGATGTGTTGCATTAAATCAAGACTTGAAAAGTAAAAATGCACTGTTAACAAAGGATTTTGAATGTTTACAAAAGCAACTCAACTTTTTCAAAACTCAAGAAAAACGTGAAAACGGTTTTGAAGCGGCCTTTGCCAAATCTTATCAAAACGAAAAATATTTAGAACGACAGATGCGTGATCTAGCCGCTTCAAAGAATGCTTTGTTGTCCAAATAGAACAATCAAACATGAACATAAAAAGCAAATTAACGCCTCACCTTGGAAAATCAAAAAGCTAAGGCCGAAGTTGTTAACTTGTCAAAAACAGCTTCTCGCATACAAAAAGCATTCAACGAAACTAATAGATGATCATCTTGAAGAAATCATCGGCTTGCAAAACAAACTTAAAGAGTTTAAAACTGTTGTTTACAAACATGGCGAAGTCGGTCACAACCATTGAAAAGTTTACTTTAAAACCAAATCCAAATGGATATGGACCTAATCTTGCCGACACAAACCTAAGCTTTCAACCAAAACATTCAAACCAAATCCCAAGTTTCCAAAGGCACAATATAAAATTGATAATTTCGTTATGAATGTTGTTTAATATCATCGCCAAGAGGAATTAGATGCAGAAGACGAGAGTCGATCAAAATTAAAAACTGTTGTTTACAACAAACCTTTTAATTATTCTAAACCGTCACTTTCGCACACCAACGGATTCTTCCAACACACCAAGAGTTATCATCGTAACACCCGAAGTCTTCTATTGTTAATCCCAACTTTGCACAAACTTATGGTCCTTTACCTTCCATTAGTGAAGTAAACTCACAACCCGAAAATCGAAAAATTCTTCGATATTTTGACATTTTCATGGCCTCAAAATTTTACAACATGAGATAGAATATCGACCTGAAATCAAAATTGAACATTTTCAATCGCCTCTGGCGCGAGAACAAAGAGACATTTTTCATAAAAATCTTTTACCTAATGTTAAAAACTTGAAAAGTTGTGCAATTGCCCGGGAAAAGGATTTTCATAAGGAACTTGGGGTCATGAAAACGCTGAGAAAACGTAAACATCTATTTCAAATACTAAACGTAAAAAGAAAATGTTAAGAAAAGATGTTGATCGACTCTTGGAAGATGTTATCTCGTATGGATGTTCAAAATGTTGTGTTATTGAATTCGTTGTCATATGCATTTGATAATATCTCTGCCGATATCGTTGTTTCGTGGTAAATGTTGAGAACACCGATAATGTGCTTCAGACGAGTCCTTAATGTTGAAAACAAACGATTGTCAAACGAACTTTCAAATGCAATACGTCGCCTTAATTGGTGTCAAAAAGATATTCACGATCAACAACTTGCTTTTCAACACAAAATCAACCAGCCATGCAAAACCTTCGATTCTAAAATTGAGCAACTGGATGATCAAAACATGTCTTTCAAGTGTCAAATCTCAAAATATGAACAAGAACTTGTAAAAGTTAAAAAGGAATATGGTGTCATATTTGATTTACTCAAAAAGACTCGTGATGAAGCATCAAATGAACTTGATCATTATCTTGCACACACTAAAGAAGTTATGCATTTTGCCGAAATGTTCGGTCCGAAAATCAAGATCTGATTCACACTATCATCAAGTTAAGAGAAATGTTAGGAAAGTATGAACAACTTCCGCCAACAATCATTAAGAGATTAGCCCCGTAACACTTAGTACTCATGCACCTAGAATCTCTACTGCCAAATCACAAGTAGCTAACGGCTTCCTTCTATCAAACAGAATAGTTGAGCCTTTTCCAAACGTCCGCGACTTCACGTTCCTAAGAGCACTCAATCGAAGAATAGGAAGTTGCTAACTAAGAAAAGATCAATCAAGAATGCTAAAGTAGAAGAACACCCTAGGACTCAATAAGACACACGCTGCTCCACTATAGATATTAAGGCCCGCAAATGTAATAGAAATAGTGATGTAACTAATGCTAAACCGCTTAAGTACTTTTGATATTCACCGATGCACCTTGTGTTATTTGTGGTAAAAGTATGAATTCCGATTGCCATGATAAATGTGTTGCTAAAGCTATAATCTCTCGTTTAAGGAATCCTAAGAACCGAAATACCTCTAGGCCAACTAATCTTTCTAAGTCTCTGCTTGGTAGACCGCCATCTTTAGATTCTAAGAAACGCATTGCCCCTCAGAGCTCCAGCCACCTCCTAGGAATGTCGTACCACCTAGTGCATTCACTAAGACTAAAGCAAAGAGTAGTTATAGATGGCGGAAATGGATATATAACACACTAGGATTTAAGTGGATACCTAAAGCTATTGATGTGTGTATATCTACTAAATCTGCTATGGAACCCTCTAACATTTCGGGTTCCACATCTACTTCTATTCCATCCGTGTCGCCTGGTGTAATGCAGTGATACGATCATTCTCTGATTGTTGATAGCGGATGTTCCCACACATGACAGCAATCTTAAACCGTTATCAAACTTTATTGCAAAGTTCATTGGCACCGCCGTTCGAATGATCACTTCGCAACCATCATGGGCTACGGAGACTATATCAACGGGAACATCGAAATTAGCAGGGTTTATTATGTGGAAGGCCTCGGTCACAACTGCTTTCAAGAGGTCAATTTTGTGATGGAGATTTGGAGGTTGCTTTCATGGAGAAAACTTGTTTCATTCGTGATCTACAAGGAAATGACCTTATGTCTCGCTCGCGTAATTCTAGTCTCTACACTATCTCTATGCAAGACATGGTTGCTTCCTCTCCCATTTGCTTACTTTCTAAGGCAACATCAACAAAATCCTCGCTATGGCACCGCTGTCTCTCACATCTAAACTTTCAAACCATCACCAACCTTGCTCGACACAAACTAGTTGAAGGACTCCCACGATTCCGTTATTCAAAAGATCACCTTTGCTCACCTTGTGAACAAGGGAAAAGCACTCGTGCTCATTTTCCTTCAAAGGTGGAACACGCTCTCAAAGATGTGCTTCATCTTCTTCACATGGATTTGTGTGGCCCGATGCGTGCAAACGATCAATGGCAAACGCTACATCTTAGTAATTGTTGATGACTACTCGATGGACTTAGGTCTACTTTCTTCGTAGCAAAGACCAAGCTCCACAAATGATCATCACCTTTCTCACAAAAATACGTGTTCACCAAACACCGCCGTAATCATCGTAATGCATAAAGGAACTCAATTTGTTAACAAAACCCTTCGTGAATTCTATGAGAAAGTGGGAATTCAAAGATCAAACATCTATTGCACGCATACACCAACAAAACGGAGTTGTTGAAAGATCTAAACCTAACGCTAGTGGAAGCCGCAAGAACAATGTTAATCAAATGCTAAACTTCCAGATTACTTATGGGCGTAAGTCGATTCATCGCGATGCTATACTCAAAACCGATCTATGATTACAAAACGCTACAACAAAACACCTTTCGAGCTTGTCCATAATGTAAAACCGAATCTAAAACATTTTCATGTATTTGGATCTCTTTGCTATTCGAATAATGATCGTGATGATTTTGGAAAGCTCAAAGCCAAAGCCGACATTGGAGTCTTTATCTGGATATCGCGGATAATTCCAAAGGTTTCCGAACCGAATCGCCGACAAAACAGGTGATGGAAACGATTCATGCTCATTTCGATGAACTTACCGAAATGGCTTCTGAGTATAACAGCTTAGAACCCGGTCACAACCGCTTAAACTTCCTCAAACCCCATCATCACCGAAGAAAGCCCTCACCTACTCGCCAACAAATGGAAAGGTTATTTGCTCCTCTGCTCGCTGACGATATTGATGAACGTGCTCCGTGTGTATCCGCCAAGCTTCACGCCGCACAACCCGATAATATTCCTATACCCGATACACCGCTACAACAACTATCTTGAAGAAGCACCTACACCAGCTTGACTCCAACACAACAGCTTGAACACACCGCTTCCAACAATGATGAACCAAATTGATGATATTCTCAATGAAGTACCCCCACCGCAGATTTTGATCCAAATGCTTCTTCAACCCGCTTGCTAATGAGATCGCCGCACTGATGTCGCTGAATCTTCCAACAAACCATTTGAATCCTCGACCGCACAATGTATACCAACATCAACCCTCCACACATAGATGGACTAAAGACCATCCTCTGAAAACATTATTGGCAACCCGAATCAACCAGTCGTTACGAGACAACGTCTTCACACGACGGTGAACATTGCATTTATGCACTCACCGTCCGCCAATCAACCTAAAACATCAAAGACGCAATGACAAAAGACAACCGGATTGAATCCATGCAAGAAGAACTCAACCAATTCAAACGTCTTGAAGTATGGGAACCGTTGAAAGACCAACAGAGTCTACGCCATTGGTCTAAAATGGATTTGGAAAACAAATTGATGTCAAGGGAACGCCATCCAAACAAGTCACGCCCGTCGCTAAGGGTTATCGCCGTGAAGAGGGATTAGACTTTGAAGAATCTTTTGCCCGCTGCTCGCCTTGAGGTCGCTCGATATTTCTAGCATCGCAGCTCATATGAATATAACGGTCTATCGATGGATGTCAAAACCGCTTCTCAATGGACAACTTAAAGAAACGGTTTATGTCACCAACCGTGATGGATTCGCTTGATCCCGAAGTTCAATCATGTCTACAAACCTAACAAAGCTCAGATGGTCTCAAACAAGCTCCTCAAGCATGGTACGATAAGCTATCATCTTTCCTCATTGCTAATAATTTCACCAAAGGTTCGGTTGACCCAACTCTTTTATACAATATCACGGGACACATATCTTAATTGTTCAAATTTACGTGGATGACATCATTTTTGGGTCTACACATAAAAGTTTTCAATCGCTTTTGCAAAACTAATGAAGAAAAATTTTGAAATGTCCATGATGGGTGAACTTACATTCTTTCTGACCGCAAGTTCATCAATCACCCCGTGGTATTTTCTTGAGTCAGTCCAATATGCCCTTGAATTGTTAAACAAATTTGGAATGAAAACCTGGGACACCTATGCCACACCAATGGCTCATACCAAGAAGTTAGACGCCGATTTACATGGGAAATTGGTGGACCCTACAAAATACCGTAGTATTATTGGGTCTCTCATGTATCTAACAGCCTAGCGCACTGATATTGTCTTTGCCGCTTATCTATGCTCCCGCTATCGGCCGCGACCAATCAAACCCACCTCTCTGAGGATAAAAGAATCCTCCTATACATCAAGGGAACCATTAACTTGGGGATCCGTATCCGGGATTCTGGTTTTGAACTAATCGCTTTTCAGATGCCGACCACGCAGATGCTTAGACTCACGGAAAAGCACTTCGTGAGCTTTACAATTTCTTGGTGATAAACCGTGTCTTGGCAATCGAAGAAGCAGGATTGTACATCGCCATCAACCGGCGTAATATGTAGCCATGTCACCATGTTGTGCTCAAGTCATATGGATGAGAACACAACTCAAAGACTATGGTTACGATTTGACGTAATCCCGATGTATTGCGACAATCGGAGTGCCATTGCAATCTCGCAACTCGCCAAAGACTCAAATCAAAGCACATCGATCTTCGATATCATTTCATCAAGGATCACGTGGAACAGGTACTGTTGAATTATATTTTGTGGGTATCAATACCAATTGGCAGATATACTCACCAAAGCCTTGCCTCCCGCTAGGTTTAATGAGTTGGTCCACCGGATTGGTATGAGGTGTTTGACTCAAGAGGAATTGATGACCTCCTAAAACAGCCTTTAAAACCTCACAAACACCAAAACATCTTTTGTAAATACTTTTTTAAAAACAAAATACAAAATTATAAAACCTGATCAAAACAACAAAAATATTCTTCTAATCTACTTTTCTTTCAACATTGCAAGTACATTTTTCCACAACACTTTAATCTTTCAAAATTCAAGATTTTTCCGATCAAGTGTTGAGGGGAGAAAATAAACTTAACCGCTTCAAAACATCTGTACTTGCATGTTATCATATCTCTGCTTGATTCTTTTACAAATGGTGGTACATTTCTCGTTCAAAGACACTCCTGACTTTAATTTATAACCTTTCATTATTTTCTCAAGTCGAGGGGAGTGTCGCAAGTTTCTTTCCAAAAATCTTTGTTTGGTAACCAAAATGGAAGTTAAAAGGCTTTGGATGAAAATGGAAAAGGTGGAGGGACCAAAACTGCCAAAAGGTTAAAGTTATTTTAATAAAACTCTCCACCTAACTCTTATACTTCACATTTATTACACTAAACCTAAAACATCCTACGCCTATAATTCACTCAAGAAATCCGTGTTTTGATCATCATTTTGTAAGTGTTTTATCTAACATGTTTTAAACTATGGTTTTGAATTTCAAAAATCCAACGGTTAAAACTTTGTATAATCTGATTTTGTGTTCTACGCTAAGTATATGAACACATGATCAAGATTGTGTGTTTGTGGTTAAATGAATTGTGTCAAAACGCTTCTAATACATCAATGATACCATTTTAATCATCAAAACCACCCGTAAACACTAATTGATGATTTTTGAAAATTAGGGTTTATGAGTCGAATTGGGTATTTTCAAATGTGAAGTGTTTTGGTCAAAAAGATTGTTGTGTTATGCTTATGTGATGATGAATTGATGATATCCATGCCTTATAACCACCCGTAAAACCTCAATTGATTCAATTTGGAATTAGGGTTTAATGTTCTAAAATTGGGTATTTTTGATTCACTGCAAACTAAGTGTTAAAACTTGGTCAATATGATCTCACAACATCTAAGATATACCATAAAAACTTTGGTGCATAATCCATGGCTAGATTTCATACGCCAGAGAATTAGGGTTTAGACTACGCTGTATGGATTTCTACGCATAACCTTAAACTGTCCAATTGTATTATGATCTGTCATAAAATGAATGTTATGTGTTAAACATTGATGATATGATGCTTTATTTCGTGCTTGCAACACGTAATATTCGTAATCAAGGTTGTTGTTAATCTACGCGATAAGGATCACCTTACGCGTAGCTTGTTATGCGTAAGATTTGTCTTACGCATAGCGTCTACGCATAAGGTTCTACATATGGGACTACGCGTATCCTGTGAAGGATATGCGTAAACAAGGACCTCTACGCGATAAGGTCAACTCTTATGAGTAGCCTTACGCGTAAGGTTAATATATGCCTACGCATAAGCTTTACGAATAAGGTCCTCCTTTTCCTACGCTGAACACTTCTTACGCCGTAGTTAAGACCCTACGCGTAAGTTTACGCCACGCATATATCATTCCCGCTTCACGCATAACTTTACCAATCCTACGCGATAAGCCGTGATCATACCTTCATATGAATTGTTACGCGGTACAAACTTGTAAATAAACTAATCATATCATCACGAATCCTAAAATGTCACTAATAAACTTAAATCGTTTGATATGTTGTGAACAATAAGTGATAAAATAAACTTTAAAACTTAAAGTTAACTAACTCACTAAACATTTCACGACGTCATTGGACTATTGAATATACAAGTGACTTAGGACTCGTGAACAATCATTGACACCGCATATTCAATAACTAGACAATAAGACCTTCAGTTGACTAACATTATGTCTTTCGATATGTTGGTTCTTTTGGCTAATGTTATTTCGTGATCACGACATGGTCAACAAATGAATATGGATGCACCTGAAGTTCTCTCCATTGCCGATATCTATCCTCATGGCTATCCAATGAAGATAGGAAAGAATAATCTCCGTGTTGACTTTGACAACCTCACTTGCTCAAAATCTTCATGTTTAATTGCTATTGACATTCTCGAGGACTCATCCGTACGTAACATGCTTTCACACTCGCAACGCTCCTCGAGATCTACATCCAACAGCTTCGAACACTATGGAAAGGGTCAAAGGACAAACCGCCGTGGACGGTGACTCAATCACAAACAAGTCACCATTACACCCGCAGACTTAAGGGTCGTTTCTCCTAATTCCCGATGTCGATCCAACCAAACTATATGCCACACCCGCCAAGAGCTCACTCTCCAATTCTTAATCAATATCGGTTATGACGAGGCTACGTGAGTAATCACCAAGCATTCTCACGTAGAGCTTAAGAGTATTCCTCAACCCCGGAGAACTCTCTACATGATCATCACCAAGTCTGCTTCGTCGTGGATAAATGCTATGAGCACCCTAAGCTCATGGAACTGCAAATAGTCTAGGCATTGGTCAACAAGAAACACATCGCTATCGGCTCGATTTGGGATGACATGATGTCATTTCTCAACAAACTTGGCTCAAAGATTCCCTACATCGGATATACAAAATTGTTGATCCAGAGAGCACTTGGACTTCATCCCGACATTCCCAAGAGGCTCAATGACCCCAACAATCACGACATGTTGACGGAACCCATTCTATCCGTTAGAATCAAAGAAACGTCTACAAAGAAACAAGGTGTGGCCGCCGATTTCCTTCTAATCAAGATGTCGAAAGCTCAAACGCATAAAAGGTATCCGAAGCAATGACAAGGCAAAGTTGGTCACCTCGACGAAAAATCTTCTGGAACACCCGTAAGGAGAACCAAAAGAGGAAGTGCAGAAGTACGCAAGTACCGTGAGTCAAAGGAAGTTCCCCAAGAGGAACCCTCCTTCAAAGAGGATTGTTCCATCTAAGGAAGCCGCTCCCATCCCAATTCCCAAACCCGAACCGCAAAGAAAGCTTGTGGACTAAAGCTCAAGGTACCGACACGATGAAGAGATTACCTTCTCTCGACCGCAACCGTGATCCCTCCTCCAAAGCAGCCTAAATCTACAAGTCCAATAGCCTAACATGGAAAAGGAAAGACTCGCATTTGAGTCTCATGATGAAAGCTCAAGAAGAAGAAGAGCAAATGGATCAATCATACAAGAAGAAGTTTAAATTAGTTAGACAAATTCAAAAGTCAAGAATTTGCTAAAGATCAAATGGGTGGCCCCGAGGATCAAGTGGTGTCGCCCACTCCTCACCGTGTCCCGATGCGTTAATCAACCCGATAAGGGATCCGGTGCCACCACTCTTGTGCAACAACAAAAGCCTATTGAGGACACTATTGAGTATGATTTTGAAAAACAGAACCGAGAAAGAAAAGTCTAAGGATGACGAGGATGATTATGACTAAGTTTCTTCTAGACAAATTCAACATACTCAAAGGAGGAACCTCGAAACTCCAAAGGACCCGAAGTCTCCTCATGTCTCCTCATCATCAGATTCTTCATCTCACTCATCACCACCACCATCAAAAAGATCAACAAAATCATCATCCAAATCGGTGAAGAAACCACCTCGATCTTGGATTTCTCAAGCTCATAAACGAATTCACAAAGCCGCCAAACAAGTCGAAAGAAAAACGTGCTCACAAAAGCTAAATTTCTTTGTCGATCACATACAAAGATATGTATGACGAGCATGACAAGATGGAGAAAGAAAGGGAATTTGTTAGAAGTTCATGAAGAGTCATCGTAAAGAGGAACCGAACGAAATGATCGAAGGTTACACTAACAAGTACCTTCGTGATATCGCTCCTAAAGTCCTAAAGGAACCGAAAAGACAAAGAAGAGATCATACTCACAAGTTTCTTCTGACATCGCCCCGGTGACTAGAGAAATATTTTCCGGATAACTCACCCCTAACATCGTAGCATTGGTTAAAAATACAATGGCCAAAGAAGCCGATCTCTCAACTGAAGTTAATCGCTAAACTTGTGATACAAATGTCAAAGCGATCCGAACGCTTACTTCGATGAAGCTAAATTTTTCAAAATCTACTTGATTTTCAACTCAGATCATCATGCAAGGAGTCAGTTGATCAACCCAAACGACCAAGAGATGACGATGATAAGGATAAGGAATTCGCACCTAAACGCCGTAAGCCCGTAAATCTACCTCTATGCCACCTCCTCCATCACGACCTTCTTCTCAACAAAAGTCTCCTCCACCTCGTCTTCTATCGATAAACCTCTGACGATTCCGAAGTTACCACCCCCGACTCAAAAAACAGGTGATTACTTTGAGTATACGGGTGGTGACGATGAAGAGGTCCTTGAGCCCCAACAACAACCCACCTCACCCAAACAAGTGCGTAAACCAAGATCATCATCAAGGCCTTCCAAAAGAAGAAGAAGACGACTCACCGAGTTGTCTCATGGCCAGATGACGATAAAACCGAAGAGTTTGAATGGTTCTCCACACTTGTCAATCAAACTCCCTACCCCGATGAAGGTCAAGAATTGGTAGACGGTTCTACATTGAGCACGCAAAACTTTTGCAAGAAAAGTTCCATGTGAAGAAAATGACGAATCAATTGAAGCTTAATCAAGAATGAAGCATTCCAACTTCTTAAAGACACCAAAGCCGCCGAGGTCGAATATCATCTTGAGAACATCGATCGAGCTATGTCTAACGACATGGATTGGCTCAATCCGGAAGCAAACATTGACTTCACACAAAGGGACAACCCTCCATACTACAACGATTGGACCAAACCTCTACCAACCATTGGCCAAGCAGACGAACCAAGGATTCCCTTCCGATACTTCTTAACAGAGACTGATTTTCTCTACACGGTAGCGATGGTTCGCGAAAATACGCTACATCATTGACTCTTCCATTCCCAAATGCTATTTACTCAAACCGCATAGCTATCGAGGAACGCAAATCACTTGTTTTCTCGACAACGCAAGCATACGACCAAGATGCATTGTATGGGATTCATCATTGGCCCGAACGCCAAGAATCTACTACGTAGCCGTTCGTAAGTCTCAACATGCAGTACATAGTTCTAAGGACATCGTGGCCATCAAACACATTGATCTCAAGTCTAAGTGGGACTATTCATTCTTAAAGAATATCATAGTCAAACGACAAGATGAACAGAACTATGGATTCTCCGAGGTCGACTTTGAGAACTTGTCCTCAACGACATCAAGACATGTACCTTGCCAAGGTACGTGGTCGATGAGACAATTCTCGACCAAGTTCAACGTGAATTTATCAAGTCAGCTCTCATCTTCATTAGACGCATTGTGATCAAAGAACGTGTTGAAGATATCCGATGGTCGTTGAATCTTATCGACGCTGTCAACCTCACTCCTCCAATGCTTACTCTTCCCGATCTCAATCAGCCTACCTCAATATACGCCATCAAAGAAACCTTTCGAGTTGTTTACCGAGTGAACTTCAAAGAAACCGCTTAATGGCGTAGTGATCTTCGTAAATTCGGGATCATACTTTGAAGCCGGTTAGGGACGGATTAGCATACAGTGTTGAAGGATATACCAAAGTGGGTCTCGTAACGCCGGAATTCTCGTGAAAGGAGGGATGTGAGAAGGATCATCACCATGATTGATGAACGGTTGTTCGAAGGGGATCGCTCGCACGATTGGAGAGCTATGTTGGTGGTCGCACCCAGAGAAACATCACCGCTTTCAACGCCTGCGCACTCGGGAACATCATCGCACTTCCCGGTACCTCTTGAATTGTTTTCTTCATAATTTTGGATGTATGATTAAATATGTCTATGGCTTGTGCACACATAACTGTGTACAACCCGTAATTGTCAAGAAAGGACCCCGTGGTACGCCTCAGTGCCACAATCCTTATAAAAGGAGCTAAAGCTTCTTACTTTTGAGTAAAACCTATCAAACCTTTCACTTTTTCAAGGTTTTGCTCAAAAGAACAAGTACTTTCCCTTAAGACTTTCAAAACCTCAACCGCTTATATCACTTGTTGAGGGGGAGTATTTGAAACTTTGTTCACAAATTGTTCACAAGTGGTCATTCTTCCCGCAACACTCGAAATGGTCATATTTATTCTCAAACGCTTCAAAAATAACACTTTAATATGCCATTTTTGAGGGGAGAAAATTGTGTGATAAGAAATATGTTGTACAAAATGCAAATGAATCTGGTACCTCGACTTAACCAACTAATTGACGATACTTAACTGTTAGTAACTCGAAAAGACTTGTCCTGGGCGGGTAATAATTTCAAGCTAGTTCGCTAGTGATGTAAACGTGTCTCGCAAAGGACTTGTCTCAGTAGAATGTACCATTCGAGAAACTTTTGATAGACATGAACTCTGACGGGTTTGACAACCTTCCAAGGTTTGTCTACACCTTCAAGGTAGTTATTAGAGCTAGTTGTCACCTAAAAGCCGACAATGTAACTCTTTAACTATGCAACGTAACCGTGTCTCGCGGGGAATTGTCTATCTTCAGTGGATCAATTCAAAAGTGCGCGCTCTTTCCTCACTGTGCATTTAACCATTAAAACTATTAAGCACATGTGGAGGGGAGTATTTATGCAAAAATCTTATCTCAACAATGGTTCAAAATGTTTTTCATTAACAAACACTTTGAGAGACATTTTTCATACAAAGGGTTTTAATGGCAACTTAGGTTAGTCATGGAGTTATAAGGTGACTAAGGTTAGGAATAACCGTCCTATGATCCGCCAGAGTCGGAGGGATCTACCCAAGGACACTACAAATAGTTAGTATTTAGAAGTCCTTAGGTATGATTGTAAAAAGGAGAAAATGAGAATCGGAGAAAGAAGGAGTTGAAGAATTAAAAAGAAATGCAAAGAAAAGGGTGAAAAGAAATAGCCCTCCGGATTATTCAACTTAGGCGCATAATCGGTTCAATTCATATGCTAACTGGTTGTCACTTTGTGACGCCGGTATTGAAGATTAAAAGTCGCCATGGACCCAAAGGACGCATGCACTAAACCTTCTTATCCACTCAAGTTTCTCTCAAGAAGCTTGTTTCATTCTCACAGGGAACCCTACGTAAACTATCGGCTTTCTCCTAGAGATTGCCGGTATTGAAGAAGGAGACCCTCTCCCTAGTCTCCGCTCCAGAAAACCAAAACGCACTATTGAGTCTAGAGCCACGAGATTCATCAAAAGATCTCTTAGGAACACTTGACATTTAATCACTTGATGATCAACTAATAAGATCATCGGTGGTTCATATCGAGTCCTTCACAGATCTTAGCAATCTGTCGAGAACATTTATGAGAGGTTCACATCCGTGATCCTCGCGATTGAATGGAAACTCCCGCCGTGGTCAACATCAAACGTACCGCCAGGTCACTTTCGTAACTCCCCGTGGATTACGCGGAGTGTGTCTCAAACGGTCTACGCAGAGGTGATGCTTCTGTACCTCACACTCATCTCAATCGTAGATGTACTTCGTACATCGCGTTATCTCACTTGTGGGACTCCAGTTCAGAACGCCTTTGTAAGAATTAGAGTTGTGTTTTCACACTATGCCGTTGACACTCTCGAAGTTCAAACTTGTAAGTGCCGGAAACCGCTTACTACTAACCGTTTGAAATGTTTTCTTCTTATGGAAGCTCTGGAGCGGGATGATCGTGCCGATTCTTCTCATGCTCACGCCAACATCATCACTAATGGAAGTTCTATTCAAAAGCAACACAACACGTAATGATTCTTCACAAACCAAAGAATCTACAAAGTTAAAGACTTAAAGAACTTCATCAAGATTGAATTCCAACGCCAAAGAGCGTGAGCATGTTGAAGAATGACGTGGAGACACCGGAGCAACGAAGCGCACTGAGGCGCATCGATGCGCATAACAACATACTATCACTTTCACCACAAAGAACAATGATCAAAGAACAAAGTTAAAGATGACGCCAAAGCATAACCGCTCAAAGATAACTATCTCTACACCGGGAGATTGTTCGAATCAAGGCAATTCTTCTCACAAGAAAGAAGAATGTCGAAGACGCCATCAGCTACTATTACATCAACGCTTTCACCGCTTTCATTCATATATACTTGAGGGGGAGATTGTTGGAATCACTCCTAAACAGGATTTCAAGTATTTATATTTCATATGTAATAGGTAGCTTTATTATGGCCTTTATGTTTGTTTAAGGTCAAGCTTATGTAGAAGGCCCATAAGCTTGACCCAAGCCCAATAAGGATAGGAAGGGAACTAGGAGTGTTGCCCTAGCTTCCTCCTATAAATACCTCTTGTAAACCTTCATTTGAAGGTTGGTTGTTCAAGTTTTTCTCTCATTCACTCTACTTTGCATAACCGTCTTATATATGTGTGTGTGTGTTTGATACTTGTTCAATCGCTTCATCTCTTTCTATAAGCTTGTGTTGTAAAACTAGTGACCTAATACAACCGTTTATATCACTCGTTGAGGGGTAGTACTTGACTTAAAACTTTGTTCACAGTGGTCATTCTTCCCGCAAAACTCGAAATGGTCATATTTATTCTCAACTTTTCAAAAATAACATTTTATATGCCATTTTTGAGGGGAGAAAATACGTGATAAGAAATATGTTGTGTTTGCTATATGAACTCGTGGTGAAAAGACTTTAACCCAAGAATTGACGATCTTAACCACAAGAATCTCTAAAAAAGACTTGTCCAAATAGTAATAATTTCTGCTAGTTCGCTAGTGATGTAAACGTTCTCGCAGGACTTGTCCGAAAGTAGAATGTACCATCCGAGAAACTCTTGGTAGACATGAACCTCGACAGTTTTGACAACCTTCGTTGTCCACACCTTCAAGATAGTTATTAGAGTTAGTTGTCACCCAAAAGCCGAGCATAATGCAACTCTCTTTTTAACTATGCCACCTAACCGTGGTCTCGGGAATGTCTATCTTGACGATCAATTCAAAAGTAGCGCGCTTCTTTCCTCATCGTGGTAGATTGCCTCAAACCTAAAGCACATTTGGAGGGGAGTATTTCTCGCTAAAAATATAAAACTCTCACAATGGTTCAAACATGTTTTCATTTACAAACCCCTTTGAGAGATTTCTTTGAAAAATGGTTTTATGACAATGGAGTTATAAGGTGATTAAGGTTAGGAATAACCGTCCTATGATCACCAGAGCCGGAGGGATCTACCCAAGGACACTACCAATAGTTTGAATTTAGAATTCCTTAGGTATGATTGTAAAATGGAGAGAATGAGAATCGGAGAAAGAAGGAGTTGAAGAATTAAAAAGAAATGCAAAGAAAAGGTGAAAAGAAATAGCCCTCCGTGATTATTCAACTTAGGTAGACACCGGTTCAATTCATATACAATGGTTGTCATTACCAGATGACACCGTATTGAAGATTAAAAGTCATCATGGACCCAGTGACGCACGCACTAAACCTTCTTAACCACTCAAGTTTCTCTCAACAGAAGCTTGTTTCATTCTCACAGGGAACCCTACGTGAACTATCGGCTTTATCTTAGAGATTGTCGGTTGGTATTGAAGAAGGAGACCTCTCCCTAGTCTCCGCCTGAAAACCAAAATGCACTATCGAGTCTAGCCCCAGAGCCATCCTGAGATTCATCAAAAGATCTCTCTTAGGTAAATAATTTTTGACATTTCATCACTTGACGCTCAACACAAGATATAATTCCCCAAAGGGTACATTATCGCAGTCCTTCACGTATCTTAGCAACTGTTGAGAACATTTATGAGAGAGTTCACATTAGTGATCCTCAAAGGTGATTGAATGGAAACTCCCGTGGTCAACATCAAACAAAGCCTGAAAGCAGTCGCTCCACCCCTCGTGGATTGGCGCTTTTAGTGGTCTCAAATGTTCTACGCCAAATGCGTGAGGTGATGCTTCAAAAATTACCTAACGACTATCTCAATCGTGAGGTGTACTTTGGTAAGCAGCATCGTGTTATCTCACTCTTTTGTGGGACCTCGATTCGAAATGGCCTTTAAGAATTAGAGAGTTGTGTTTTCACACTATGCCGCTAACACCTCGAAGTTCAAACTTGTAAGTGCCTAACCGCTTATTACTAACCGCTTTTATGTTTTCTTCTTATGGAAGCTCCTCGGAGCCGAATGATCGCAAGCGTATTCTTCTCATGCTCACGCCAACATCATCACTAATGGAAGTTCTATCTAAAAGCAACACAACAATGATTAATGATTCTTCACAAATCAAAGAATCTACAAAGTTAAAGACATAAAAGAACTTCATCAAGATGAATTCCAACGCCAAAAGAGCATGTGAGCATGTTGAAGAATGACGTAGACACCGAGCAAATGTCAAGCACTGGTAAGTACTTGATGCGCATAACAACATACTATTACTTTCATCACAAAAGAACAATGATCAAAGAACAAAGTTAAAGATGACGCCCAAGCATAACCTGCTCAAAGAAAACTATCTCGTA
This sequence comes from Chrysanthemum makinoi, assembly GCA_910596185.1. Classification (NCBI taxonomy): domain Eukaryota; kingdom Viridiplantae; phylum Streptophyta; class Magnoliopsida; order Asterales; family Asteraceae; genus Chrysanthemum; species Chrysanthemum makinoi. Next base: position 24,238,521 of record OU343216.1, read on the forward strand.
TTTCGGGAGATGGTTCTAATCCGTGCAATTCTTCTCACAAGAAAGAAGAATGTCAGAAGACGTGAAAGCTACTATTACATCAACGCCTTTCAATCGCTTTTCATCACCAACACTTGAGGGGAGATTGTTGGAATCACTCCTAAACCTTATTCAAGTGTTAGTTACTCATATGTAATAGGTAGCTTATTATGGCCTTTATGTTTGTTTAAGGTCTAGCTTTTGTAGAAGGCCCATAAGCTTAGGCCCATGTCCAATAAGGAAAAGGGAAGGAGGGAGTGTTGCCCTAGCCTCTTGCCTATAAATAGTACTTTTGTATAACCCTCACTTGAGGGTTGGTTGTTCAAGTATTCTCTTCATTACACCTACTTTATAACCGCTCTATAATATCGTGTGTATGTGTGTGAATCTTGTTCAATCGCCTCTATCTCTTTCTAATAAGCTTGTGTTGTAAATCTAGTGACCTAACATGGAATGTTGTCCACATCTAAATCATCAATACATTTAAACCTTTTTATTTTGTAAGGCATCACATATTTAACACATTCGGTCCCATTTGAGAACTTGGCTATTCCTTCCTCATGATCATAAATCATCATGGATTCCTCAATAAATGGTCTCCAAAGTATCACATCTCCTAAGAATCCATCAATGATGCCTTTAACGTCTTCCAAGATCATGAAATCACATCTATATGTAAAATTACCTACAAAGACATGCAATACTCTAGCTCTCCCAACATAGTTACTTACTTTCTTAGGGTAAAAGGGATCTCTCCTAGGTCCTAACTTTTCGCTCATGATCCAATTATAATAGAGCCTAGACATTATGTTCATGGGTGCCTTATAGTCTATGTAAGTGTGATCCCTATATAAGTACCCAATCATGCATGGTATCTTAATGTTTCTAGGTTCACCCTTTTTTATGCATGGCTCGAAAGGTGATCGCGGGTAGTTAACTACGTCATAGTGATAGGAGGTTTCCTTTCCGTTAGGGATATGACTCGAAATACTCCTTAAGTTCTTCTTCCTCACTACCCTCCATAGTTTCCAATACCTTATAATCTCCTTCTCCAATTTCATCATCCTAATCATCGCCGTGGTTGAATCCGCAATCTAAAGTACTAGTTGATTCCTAAGGGCTTTCAAGTGCACTTTAATTATCCTATTCAACTTTTAAGTTCTCCAATTTCCACTAACAATACGAAATGCTGGGTTGGTTGGCAAAAGTCGGATCAAGTGGTGGGTTTTGTATGTGATGGTTGTTTGATGGGGGATTGTTGTTTGGTAGGTTATCATCGTCTATGATGAAAAGTGATGAGGCTACGAACAAATTCACGAAGAAGGGGGATAGACTACAAGGAAGCTTTTCAATAAAAGAAAAGCTTTTCTCACTTGATAGGAACTGCTTGAGTGAACCTAAACGAGATAGAGATCTAACTAGCTATTCTATTTCCCACGACAAATGTGCCAAAAACTTTGATGCGCCGTATCAATGTGGTCAAAGGAACTTCTTTTCTTCTCGAGAAAGTTTTTCAACCACCCAGGCAAAGTAACCTAATCGGTAGTGTAGTATTGGGTAAGCTCTGGGATTGATATCGCTCTCTTAGGGAATAGGAATGCTAGCAAGAAACGTGTGACGAGAAGGTGGGGGTTGAGGATGATTCTTTTTTTCTTTTTTTCTTTTTTTTTAATCTTTTTATTGGTTTTTTAGAAAGCTATGGTAAAATCTCGTGGCAATTGGTTTGGGGGTGGTATTTTCTACCGATTACTTCTTTATTCAATTATCTAATTATCTAGTTACTACGGTATGTCTATTTGATGTGTGTTCGTGATGATGATTAAAAATGTTTACCTAGATACTACATTCCCTAGTTATCTCTTTTTATCGGCCTGAATTGTCACACCTATCTTAACGTTGTAATTCCTAAGGTCAGGGGTAGCCCCTAGTTCATTGAGGTTATCTCTGGCATTTAGCATACGAACGTCGGCAAATCTACAAGCCCTAAGTTATTTCATTCATAAGCCTCACCTCATTTCATAAAGCATACTCAACAAGCATTAAACACAAATCTAATGATGCCTAGTTGTACTCCTAAGCCAATTTACAATTAAGATAAGAAACAACCTAACAATAATTAATAACTAGGTTTCATAGATCTAAGCAAACACACAAGAAATTTAGCTAGACATGGTAAACAAGCATGCATACACACAATCAATTGAAGACATAATGATACTTTGGATTAAAATACTTTTTATCTTGATGTGTAAAATGGGTTCGGGACCCTAAGATACCGTCCAAATTGGATTAAAACAAATTTGGGTTTTTCTCCCAAAAGTCTACCTCCTTAAATGCAAAAATCAATTCTATACATAGATTTACAATTGCGACGGGCGCTACCTTTTGGATGGGACGCCGCTACCACCGCCATTAGGGTTTCGCTCTTGGCCAAGTCATCGGCTTGGGACTGTCACCTTAGAGTCATGACGCCGCCGCCATTCTTCGCAATTGGGGACGCCGCCTTGATTCCGGATCTCGGGGCCGCCTGAGATAAAAGTCCGGTGACGCCTCTTCTTACAACGTGACGCCACAAAGTTATACCTAACATAAATTTGAGCCGCCCCGGGTGCATGTTTTGAACAAGTCTTATAGGGACGGCGCGCCTTTGATTGGGACGCCACTCCTTCTCACAGGAGCAGCTTGAGTGGCTTCAATCTTGACTTTGCCATTTTCTTCATGTATTTGCTCATTTTCGTCCAAAAATGCTTCATTCCAGCATTTTGCTTCCAAGAGACCTAAAAAGTGAAAAGGAACGAAATTAAGCAGTAACGGATATAAAAGTGGTCGATTAAGGGCTTAAATGACCCCTAAGTTTAGTAAATGCATATTTTAAATCCTTATTAGATACAAAAGAATCAGGAGGAATGGCTAAAGAACTTTCAAGAAAATACAAATAAGAGCCTTTTTAGTCATGACGAATCGCTAAAAATTCTGGAAACCATGATTGGTAAACTTAGCGATGAAGTGCAAAGAAGGAATGAAGCACAAGAAAGCAAACCAATAGTATGTAAAGCTATTTTTTTTTATGAAAACGGTGCGTCTAACGATAATTCAAGCATGGTGCAGGAAAATGATGCTGGAAGTGTGACTTTTGCCATTTACGCAAGAACCCCACATCCCACGAATTCACGCTAACCGAATCGATACTTGGTCCGACAGATTTCTTGTATTGGATGAATTAGGAACGCATGTCATTAATGGTTTGCCTGGTAATACGAACATGGTCCCAAAATCCCTATCCAAGAAGAAGTACCACTGGTGCAAGGCAAATACCAAAGGACAATGATAAGTGGTAATGCACCTGGGCCTCGTCTAACCCTCATAATGACATTTGCGATGGAGTAGACGACAAAGAGAGGGTTAAAAATAACAAGTACATGTGGTCTACAACTAACAATGATGAAAAGTTGATAAGATTCTCAATCGAGGACATAGAGGAACCCCCTATTAAGCACTGTTGCAATCAAATAATGATCAAGGAAGATGAATCTACACGAGCATGGCCTACATGCAATCTATTTTGCGAATATTGTAATGGGGATGGAAATATGATGGGTGAAGAATGAACATGCCCCATGAGCTAGAAATACACGATGTCAAGTTCGAAAATTTACCTTTTCATGATTGTTATATGATAAGATTCGGGGATGCTATTATTAATGTAGGTCTACTAAGGAAGCTCAAGCTCGACTACAAAGAACATTGTCTCCAAAAGAGAGAGTCCATGGATGAAAAGTCAATCAAAGATGATACCTCCTGCAAGGATGATCCCTCTAGCAACACCAACGACAAGACAACTCGGAAGCATTGGTGTGAGAAGACAATACCACTGGTGAAGTATTTGGCTTTTCAGTAACCCGCTTGACGAAGGATCATGACCTGTAACGGGAGTAGCATAACTAGAGTTGGGGATGACGAATTTTTGTGGACCTCAACCAATGAAGATAAGAGAATGGAGTTTCCTTGGTTAGATAAGTTGAGATTTGACGATTGGGTTAAAATCAAGTATGGAAAACTAGATGCTTCCACTAAGGAAAAAATTTGGAAGGGGTGCATGAGTGAAGAAGACCCAAGTGAAGAGATTCCCAACGATACTAGTGAAGTGATGAATGAGGATAGAAAAGATACATGGGGTAACGAGAAAGAAGAGTGCAAGCATGTGCTTATTGAAGAATTACTAGATGACGAGTGGTTTAAGGGAACTGAGTCCGATGATGATGACATTGAGGGAATTATGGACTACCTTGAGCTACAAGGTCAAGACGGGTTCACTGACCCAGATGATGAGGTATATGAACAACGGCGGTGCAAACTTCTTGGTATTCCGTACAAACAGCCGCCACCAAATATAGTCAAAAAGTTTGAGATTACAAAGTACCAATTGGTGCCGGACGAATGGTTTTCCAAGATTCGAAAGATTGAGACAAAGGAGTTTCTCCACACCGCTACTAATGTTACATGGGTTAGACACAACTTGATGAAAGATATGGAAGAAGCTGGTCATGTTCGAAGGCCACCATAAAGGCCCATGGCTTTGAGTCTAACTTAAAGACTCGATAATAAAGAAAAGTGCTATTTCGGGAGACAACCCGAATTATTCTTTTTATTTCTTTTATTTCATTTCTTATTGGATTTTGTGTTTTTAACATTTTTTACAGGAAGTGGAGATCAATTCACAAGTGACTAAAATGGGGACTTGTTCTTTCCAACAGTTATGGCGTAACTCATCCTTATGGTTATGCCGTAACATATCCTCAATGGCGATTTTCTCCAAGACATTAGCCATTATGCGACACTCATTATATGGTTACGTAGCTCTTTCTCCAAAGAGCCAAATTGCATGTGTTTTACCACAATTACAAATAAGAACTCCTTTGGGTTATGTCGTAATTCTCATGCAGTTCTAAATTTTCTTATTTTAAAGCAATAACCTTAGTTTTTAAATGAACTTTATGGGTATGTTCCCTATAAAGCCCTCACGAGACTACACTCGTCCACTTGGAATACCAAGTGGTTTAAAAGGCTTGTTGCATATGCTAAATGCAACCTTGATTCCTATGAAAGTGAGTTAGATTTATTTTTGTTTTTGTTTTTCTTTTTTTAGAATTATGCTTGTTGGTTAATATGACACATTCCGTGGAATGAAGTTTTCTGCTCGTGGATACTCTAAGCTTAAGGGCACAATTATATTCAGGCCAAGGGCCTTTCTTTATTAGGAGCTTGATTTCGTGGAAGTTCTCGCCTAATTCTACTTTCTCTTCACCTTGATTTACACATTTAGTACAAAAGGGACTTTGTACAATTCAAGTGGGGGGACGGGAGTAGAATTATTACTTGAACTTAATTGCCCTCGTTTTTCTAGTTTATTTTGAAAAATTATGCCATTTTTAAAATTTTAACATGTTTTTCTTAACCTAACTAGATTAGACCTTAGCCGAGCACATTATAACCCTTGATATTTTATGGTGAGATTAGCCTTATCCATTTCCAATTATTTACCCAAATCCACCAAATTATGAGTGTGCTGGTAGCTTGTAAACTTTAGAACTTAGCATTTGAATCATTTCAAAACCATAGACGAGGTTTGTTGAGTTTGCTTAATGTATATGGAATAATCAGTTTGAGAAGGCAATATTTTTAGGATTATCACCTAAATAGCTTATCCTTGTGTGTCTATCAATTAGTAACCTCTACTTTTCGACTCTCATGTTAAACCCTTTTGTTGCACTCACCTTCAGTGCAAGATACCCCTAGATACACCCGTCTGAGCCATTCCTTTCATTTTGTTCACTCAATATATATTGTTTCGTTACACCCATTCGCCGTAGCCTACTGTGTAGTCTTAATTTGTGATCGAGAAGTCATTGTTTGCCTAAGTTCAAGGTTCAAGTAGAGAGGTTTAGAAATCACGCTTTCGTCAAAGACTTACATTTGAAGATCAATGAAGACCACCCAGATTCTCATTATATGTTCATCTCAAGTGGCGGGATGTAATGTTTAGTTATGATTAAAAAAAAATTAGTAGTTTATTGATTGTTAGGATTTAGTAAATCCAGTTATTAAAGAGTCGGTCACCTCAAGTATATGTAATCGTAGAAAGCTCGAGTCGAGATTATTACAAGTTAAGTAGTATTTAGTTTGTAACACCGTGGAGGATCGGACCCTTTACCCATCGTATGCCCCGAACCACGCCAGTAGGTGGTGATTTATGTAAGTACTATAAATACTCTCTACCTTCCAAGGTAGAGAGTTGGAGCTCATAATAAGATTTTTCTTTCTCACTAAAGTTCCCAAAACCTCTAACCCTTTCTCTCTAGAAACTCATCTTGTACTTTGTAACGCCTGTTAATGTTTGATGTATGTGAAATCTAATATGTTACAAATGGTATCAGAGCCATGGTTAGATCATCTCTTACATATCCTTGGATTTCTAGTGGTTTTAGCATTTGGTTTTGAGTTTGAAAAGTTTTAGTGGTTTTTGCATCATTTGGTTCATTTCTAGTGTTAAAGTTTGAATTTTGGGTGTACTTTTGTGTTTAGGATCATTGTATGTGCTTGGTTTTGATTTGGTAAGCTTGAATCACCGTGGTTGAGCTTGTTTTGGATTGAAAAGTGTGTTTTTGAAGTTTTTCTTGGTAGCTTAATTTGGTTCTCGTAGTGAATTTCATCTTAGCTAATTTGCTTCTCGCATAGTAAGGTAGCGAAGTTGTAGAAGCTTTTTGGTAGCTTACTTTGGTCCTAGCTTTACTTGTTTTTGAGACAAGCCGACAAATAACAAGTATTACACTTAGTGGATTCTCCACTACCTGTAGCTACTTGCTTTCAATTGTTAGCCAATTTGTACTTAAGTTTCTAGCGACTTTGGTGTTAGCGATTTGGACCTTAGCGAATAAGTTGCTATTTAGCTTACTTGACTAACTTAGCTTAGAATGGTGCTTAGCCAATTTGTTGTTAATTCCTCTTAGCGACTTGGTGTTAGCGATTTGGATCTTAGCGAGTTGTTCTTTAGCAACTTGACTGTGTCTTAGCGACTTGGCATTATAGCGAATTGATTTCATAATACTTAGCAACTTGGTGCTTAGCGACTTGGTTCAAGGCTTCTAGCTTAATTTGGTTGAATTTTGTGTGTAATACAGTTTTCTCTTGATTTAGTAAAATCCCGTGAAAGAATCTATTTCCTGGCTTAATCATTGAGTTATAAAATCCCGTGTAATCTTTAAACATGTCTACCAACGTATCTACAATTATCTCCACTCGCTGTGCGAGGATGTTCAAGCAACCGTTCAGATACTGGCCCACCCATGCTTGACGAATCGACTACTTAGACTCTTGGGTCAGAAACGAATCACATTGTACCGCTCTGGAAAGGAAAATGAGTCAACATTCTCAAATCAATTGATGAAGGACCTTATCAGATTGAGACTACAAGAGACTTAATTGATACAGCCGCAGATGGAACAATGATCTATGGAATAGATAGACCAAAGACGTATGATGAGCTCAATGATAAGGAGAAAAAGAGGTTCGATGATATCGTGGCTTCTAACATTATACTCTGTGGTCTTCCAAAAGATATCTACAAGCTTATCAATCACAACACCAAGCCAAGGCGTTTGGGATAATGTCAAGATGCTTCTCTCGTGTTCTCAATTAACATGGAAGACGAGAGAATCACAACTGCATGATGAGTTTGAGCACTTCAAGATGAAACCAGATGAGAGTATCTATGAGTACTACGTGAGATTCCACAAGCTTGTAAATGATATGAGGAACATCAATGACTATGCCAAACATTCACCAACTCAAAGTTTGTGAATAACATGAATCCCTAATGGCACAAGTTTGTCACCTCTGTGAAGCTAACCAAAGGATTGAAGAACAACCAACTATGAGCAATCAGTATGCCTTCCTTCTCCAGAATGAGAGACATGCTATGTTTGAGAAAAGGATTCTAGAACCGTTCAAAACCAACCAGGGAGAAACAAGTTCCTCAAATGACTCAACAACCTTTATACAAACATGTTGGTATCACTACCAAAGCTTCTCAAGTCATTCCCATGGGTGATGGTAATTACAAACTCATCCCCGATCCAGATATAAGCCTCCCGGCACTCCAAACATCGATTCATTCATGGAAAACTACATCAATCAACTGTCTCTCATGGTCAGTCAAAACATGAACTCTCTTCCACACACCAACAATAACCTCTAATCACCATCCAATCTACAATCAAGCAACCGCCGAGATGGAAGGTTATGGTGCAACCAGCCAAGAAAGGCGCAAGATGAACAGGAAGAGGTGGAGTTGGTAGAGGATATGGGGTAAATCAGAATAAGGGAAGGAATGGGAATCAAGGTCAAGCAAAGCCAATTAAGTGCTACAACTGTGGTGGTGAGGGACATATTGCTAGGAACTCCACATCTCCAAAACGTCCAATGCAATGCAGAATACTTCAGAGACAAGATGTTGCTTGTGCAAGCTCAGATAATGGAGCAGCTTTTGGATGAAGAGGAGTTGTTGTTCCCTCTTGCCGAGGGAAATGCCCAAACCTATGATGCATGTTGATGAGCAACCAATTCGTGAGATAGGTAATAATCATCAAAATGCACTTCAAGTAGTGACGTGATGCATTTGACTCGATGTCGATGATGAACCTACGCCCAAAAATAATCTTCATGGCTAGCATCTCACCTATGGCCTCTCCAAAGGTCTCTCCACCACAACAAGCTGATCCATCCAAAGACAAAATCATTTCAGAGGTATTAAAACTATATGATGATGTTGATGAGCAAAAGATGCATATTAAAGTACAAAATCTTGAAATTTATGAATCAGATATTGATGATGAGGGTAATAGCAATATTGTCCCATATGATCAATATGTGAAACAAAGTGAAAGTGAGGTTGTACCAAGTAATGCATCTTCCGCAATAATGAGGACTATGTTTTTGATGAATACACTCATGTGCCCCTAATGATTCTATTATCTCTCGAATCAATGCCTATAAAGAACAAGTTGCCATTTATGAACAACACGCTAAATTTGAGTTGACCACCCGTGAGCGTGAAATGGATGACCAAATGCGCATAGCTATTAGAAAAAGTAACTTTAGAGAAGAAGTGTTAAAACAAGAGTTAAATCCTTACAAGAAAAGCTTTCTAAAACTGCTAAGCAAAAACAAGAACTTCAAGAAAATGTTAAAATGCTTAAGCAAGAATTCAATTCTAAGGAATCAAAACTTTTGAATGATTTTTCCAATCTAAAAACTTTGAAAACAAGCTTGAAAATAAGTTGTAATGCATAAGGAATACCATCCGATCGCTCACTTGATCACTAAGCATAGAGTTTTGCTTATAAGCATAGCATTCCCCTTGTTAGGAACCTAAATCCCGAGGTCATTAAAAAGGCTAGAAGCTTACATAATGTAATCTATGATGGTAATGAGATTCTTAAACCTAGACAGAAAACCTAGTTGGCGCTTGAGTGCAATCGAGGAAGATAGAAAATTAGATGATGCATCTAGGGAGAAAATGAATAAGAAGCTAGATGATCCCAATGTAAAGAGAATAAAATAACGATCAAACCCCATGATTACAAAAAGGAAAATTGGATCTCCTTGAACAAGTTTAAGCCTCAAACGTTGTTAACACCAACAAGTGTTCTCGAAAAGGATTTAGATAAGCAAAAGCGAGAATCTTGTTGTAACAAACCCTCCCTCTTAGGAAAATGCCTTCAGCGATCGGTATCCTCCAAATACACCTATGCATTTAGTTCCTAGAACTATTGCCACTAAAAGCAAGACCTTAATCACTCAATATGTTATCTTTCAATTATTTGTTGATTTTGAGAAAACTTGTAAGAAAAGGATCACACCCACTCGATAACTGGGGAAAGGGGTTTTAAGCAAACTAAAGAATGCTATTTAACTGAGATCATGCCTTTCTTTAAACAATTAAAAGGTCAATTTGAGAGTCTTAAAAAGGGGATGGACTTAGATATTAAAGAAATGGAAAAGGAATTTGATGCAATGATTGTTGAGGTTAGTGACTATGAGCTAGAATTAAAATATAATGAGATTGAGAGGAAGAACTTGCATACCTTGAATGAGAATCTTATTTCTCAATGTATTGCTCAAGATGTGTTTTACAATGCTACAAATTGTTCCATTAATGCTTCTCAATTTCATGAATTATCTCGCTTGTTCGAAAGTCTCCCATGATCGTGTCATTGAGCTTGAAAAACTAACTCTAAATAGCATGATAAAGATGAACATGATGATCATGATAACCCGGTAAAACAGCTTTCTAAATTGAAGTTGAAAGCATCTTGCTTTGCAATTAAAATATCAACATCTAAAGAAAATGTTAAAACCTCAAATATCAAGACATCCTTGGATGTTCCCAATTTGATGCGCTTTTGAAATTAGCAAACGTGATGAACATATTCGAGCTCATTGTAAACGATCGTAAAGTTGAAAGCCCAAATCTCACAATTAAAGGGTGAAAAGAACAATGTGACGGGTTCCCAAATGCCTCCTCCTTTAGATTCTCAGGATTCTCAAACTTTTCATCTTCAAAACTTAGTTAATGCCTTACAAAAGGAAAACGAGTTTTCTAGAAGAAAATGAAAAAGTTAAACGACATTTTAAAGAGTTATATGATTCAATGAAAGTCACCGTGACCAAAACAACAAAAAATAACGCCTTTACAAAAAGAAATTGAGAATCAGGAGTCGTGAAAATGGAAACTGCAACTTGTTTTTAATGAGAATGTTGCATCAAAGTCATCCTCAAACCAAGAAATACACTATGACTATTAAATACATTCCTCCTCATCTTAGGAATAATGAACCTATGTTTCATGACTATTGTGCTCACCTTAAGGATAGTCTAGAATGTCTCCGTGAGATTGTAGAAGAGGATTTCATTAACAAACCTCTTGATAGAGAAATTAGGTTTGCTTGCATTCAGGCCAAACGATCTCAAGAGTTGCTAGAATGTGTAATTGCAACATGTCCTAAATCCTTAGGTGCAAAAGGCAAAGCCGTGATGCCTTGTTCTATGCCTAGTGCCAAGCATTCAAATCATTCTATGCCCAGCTTTAAGAAAGTGAACACTAATGTGCCTTCTAGTAGTTCATCCCCTGCGCACATCTAGTTCAGGAATTCAAAAAGTAGATCAACCAACTAATGTTCCCATAATTCCCTCTACAGGAGTAATCAGTGACATTAAAGCAAGCGTCAAAGCCTCAAGAAATACCAAGCAAGAAAGGACCTCGCAAGCTAAGAATGTGCATTGGAAGAGAGTAGAAGACCAACTAGGAATTTAAGTTTGAGTTGAATAAAACAATCGTGTTGATTCTAGTATTAGCTTTAGGCGCATCAATTAATTCAATTCTCGATACTATTTGCAAACCATGTAATGATGTTTGCGCAATTTCGTGCTAATCATGAATGTGGTGTGAATGATTTGTCTAATGTCAGCAAATTTGCTCTGATAAATAAGTAATGTTAAAATTCAAGCTAAGGCTAAAAGGCAAAGGCTTAAAGAAAGTTAGAAAACAGTGGAAACCCACAGTGAAGAAATTTAGTAAGATAGGTTATCAATGGATACCCTTGGCCATAAGATTACTAATCAGCTTTTGCCCTAAAGTTATAAATTATGCCCATTAGAAAATTGATGCCTACTGGTAGAACTATTCCCTTAAGAAGTGAACATACTTTGAATAGGTCAAATATGCACATAGCATCGCGATCTATTTCTAATGATTCCATTGTTTCTACTTCGGCGTGATGGTGTTCCAATCATCGTTACTAACCAAATGGAACCCATTCTTGCATGGGGATCCCAATTATCCAGCTTATCCATTCTTGTTCGTGGTTCAACCGCAGATCGCTCAAATCGCTTTCGCGGTACTTGGACTCGCCGCTCCAAGCATATGACTGAGACCTGGCCGCTGCTCATGAACTTCGTGAAAATTCATCGGATCCGTAGGATTCGAACGCACTCATTTGGAGCAATTACGGGTTATGGTGATTACATGTAGTTGGCAAAAGTGTAATCTCTCTGTGGTATTATGTGGAAGGTCTTGGTCATAATTTGTCTCTCGTTGGTCAATTCGGTGATTCGATCTAGAAGTCCTTTAGAAAACATACTTGCTTCAGTTAGAGAACTTGATGGTGTGGAATTATTAAGAGGTACCTCGTGGTTCTAACCTATACATCATCTTATCGAAGACATGATGAAGTCTTCCAATCCGCTTGTCGCCAAAGGCTTCAAAACAAAGTCATGGTTATGGCATCGCCGCCTCAATCATTTGAAATTTGGCACCATTAATAACCTTTCCAAAAGGGATCTTGTCGAGGCTTACCCGCATTAAAATATGAAAAAGATCATGTTTGTTCAAATTGCCAATTAGGTAAAAGCACTAAATATGTCCCATAAACCCAAACCTACTAACTCGCTGTCACAAGTTCTTCATACAAATCATATGGATTTATGTGGACCAATGAGAGTGCAGAATATCTTTGGGAAGAAATATGTGTTAGTTATAGTTGATGATTACTCTAGATTCACCGGGGTCAAGTTCTTAAGGACAAAGGATGAAACTCCTGATATCATCATCAAACTCATCAAACACCTGCAGGTTCGACTTAACAAAACCGCCGTAATTATCCTGACAGACAATGGAACTGAGTTTGTTAACAAACAACTTAGTGAATTTTATGAAAGCATTGGAATCAGCCATCAAAGAAGTGTTCCACTAACTCCTCAAAGTAAGGTGTAGTTGAAAGGCTAAATCAACTCTTGTAGAAGCCGCTAGAACAATGCTGATTTACTCAAAAGTTCCAATGTTTCTCGCTGGGCTATTGCCACCGCATGCTACACACAAAATCGCTCCCCGATTCACACACTGCTCATGGAAAGACACCATATGAACTTGTCCACAATGTAAAACCTAATCTCTCTCTCCTTCGTGTGTTTGGAGCATTGTGCTATCCAACTAATGAGGGTCAAGACTTAGGCAAACTTAGAGCTAAAGGAGACATTGGAGTATTTGTAGGGTATGCACCAAACAAAAAGGGATACCGAATCTACAACAAAAGAACCCAAAACATCATGGAAACAATTCACGCTTGATGAGTCGACGGTCAAACGGCTCCTGAACAATTCAGCCTGACCCGACTTCAAATCACCCAATTGGTTCATCCCTTGTTCCAAACTCTTCTCAAGAAACTCCATATGTACCCATATCCAAGATGATTTAAAGAAAATTGTTTGATCCTATGTTTGATGAACTTTATGATCCAAGTACTAATGAGGTGTTGATCCCTACAATAGAGGCTGCTCATATTCCTGTGAATGAAGTCAATCCCTCGGCCTCACATATCTTTAAGTCAAGAGTGCCTTCGCCGATCCTTCCGCCTCATCAACAAATCATCATTCTTCAAATGTACATCATGGAACTGTTTCTCGCATCAATGATGAAGTTAATCCCTTTGCTACTCCTGAAGATGCTCCATTTGAAAACATATTTGCTCCTCGAATCTTCTTCGAACCATCCTCTTCAGAGACATCGACTCGCTACTCACAATCATCCATTAGACAACATCATTGGAAATCCCTCTCGCCCAAGATCCACACGAAACAACTTGCAATCGATGCCTTATGGTGCTTCTTCAACTCCGTACTCTCTAAGATCGAACCAAAAGATGTTAAAACCGCCATGAATGAAGATAGTTGGTTCAATGCTATGCAAGATGAAATTCATGAGTTCGATCGACTAGATGTATGGGAATTAGTACCGCCCGATTGTGCTATGATCAATGCTCTAAAATGGATCTTCAAAGTGAAACTTGATGAGCATGGTGATGTGTTGAAGAACAAGGCTCGATTAGTTGCTAAAGGATACCGCCAAGAGGAGGGTATAGACTTTGAAGAATCTTTTGCTTCGTGCCGAATCGAGGCAATTAGAATCTTTGTGGCTAATGCTGCAAGTAAGAACATGGTAGTCTATCAAATGGACGAAGACGCATTCCCGAACGGAGATCTTAAAGAAGTCGCTCACGCCACCCAACCCAAGGATTTGTAAATCAAGAGCATCCTACTCACGCTTATCGCTGAAGAAGGCCCTTTACGGTTTAAAGCAAGCTCCAAGGGCATGGTATGATACGCTGTCAAAGTTTCTTCTATCAACCGGATTTAGCAAAGGAGCAGTTGATCCAACATTGTTCACCGTGAAGTCGTGCAAACATTTAACTCATGTTCAAATTTATGTTGATGATATTATTTTTGCCTCGACCGACCCAATGGAATGTGATCGTTTTTCTAATGAAATGAGTTCAAAATTTCAAATGTCAATGATGGGACAAATGTCATTTTTCTTGGGATTACAAATTTCACAAAGTCCCTGAGGCATTTTCATAAATCAATCTAAATATGCAACAGAAATCTTAAAGAAATTTGGATTTGATTCAAGTGACCGCTTGACACTCCCATGATTAATCGAACCAAACTAGATGAGGACCACTCATGGATCATGATTGACCAAACAAAATATCGTAGTATGATTGGATCCCTGATGTACCTCACAGCTAGTAGACCGGACATCTTGTTCGCTGTTTGCATGTGTGCTAGATACCAGGCTAAGCCTACTAAAAAGCACCTTGAAGCGTTAAACGGGTCTTTCGGTATCTCCAAGGAACCATCAATATGGGACTTTGGTACCGCGACACCGGTATGTCACTAACGCCTATGCAGATGCCGATCATGCAGATGTCAAGATACTCGCCGGCACGCCCGAGGTGCTCAGCTTTGGGTGATAAGCTTGTGAGATGCTCTTCAAAGAAGCAAATGAGTACTTCTATTTCCTCTACAGAGGTGAATACATAGCCATGTCATCTTGTTGTGCTCAAGTCTTATGGATGAGATCTCAATTATCCGACTATGGCTTTGAATTCAACAAAATCCTCCAGATCGTGATAATAAAAGTGCTATTGCTCTCTCATGCAACAACACTCAACACTCAAGAGCAAAGCATATCGACATTCACATCATTTCATCGGGAACAAGTGGAAAAGGTGTGGTGGAACTCTATTTTGTGAGATCAATATCGCTAGCGACATCTTCACCAAAGCTCTTCCAAGAGAACGTTTTGAGTTTATTCTTCCACGCCTTGGCTTGAAAAGTCTTCAACCGTAAACACTCAAACGCCTTCGTGAGGAAGACGAGGAGCAAAGGTCTATCTTCATCTATCTCTTGTATATATCTATTCAAAAAATCAAAATACAAAATTATAAAACCTTCAAAACCATAAAAATCAAAAATTGAAAAATCTTCAAAAAATATTGTCATTTTGTCATGCGTTTTCTCAGTTCGATAATATCTACGGTCTTTGTGTTGTCATTCAAAGAATGACACGGGACTTTAGATGTTGTTCAATTCAAAAAAAAATCAAAAAATTATTTTTTGGGAGAAAGAGAAACAATGGTTTATTGTCATTTCAAAGAACCCGCTTTTCAAAGAAAGAACAGAGCCATACTTTATCATGTTTTCAAAATTCCATGCTCGGATTCTTTAAACATTTATCTGCTCAAAACTAACTGCTTTGAAAAATAACTCAGTCTCTATTTTTGATAATCATCCGGACTTATTTGTCAAAATATCAATCTCTCAATCAACAACCTATGTCATTGATTGAGGGGAGAATGATTTCAATTAAATTAAAAGGTTATTTGGCATTCAATTGTTTTCAAAAGATATTCATGCATGTTTTATCAATGGAGTTTAAAGTCTTAAAATCCGATCATTATCACTTAAAACGCTTTCATAATCAAGTCACAATTCTCCTTAAAAGCTTTCAAAATCAATTTAAATCTATAAGAGATCACAAATCTCAAATGATTTGATAATTGTGATCGGGGAGAATGTGTGATTTAAATTGGATTTAAACCGATAATTCGGTAAATGGTTTTATAAGGATGTACAAGCTCCCCTTCCCACATGTGACAAACGATTTCAAATTTTCCATGCACATGTTGAGGGGAGCATCTATCTTAAACCTATGATTTGAAACGTGATAACTTATCTCAAGGTGCAGTTTCCCTCTAGTATGTGCAAAACTCTTTTCAAATCTCGAGGCACATATTGAGGAGGAGCAAAATCATGAAAACCTCATCCTTCCCCAAAATGCTTTATCTACTTGATTCGATTAGGGAAGTGATGTTGATATTTTTAAAAATGGTAATCAAAGAAGTTAATTCTTTCTCTTGCCTCCGTGTGGAAAACTATTTCAAATACTTGATTCACATGTTGAGGGGAGTTCTTCTTCTAAAAATATCAAAAACAATTCATGTACAAAATGCTTTGATAAAATATCATAAGTATCCGGATTGATTTTCAAATGGTTTTCAATTGGTTCCTATGGCAGATGAACAATACCAAAAAGACCGACCAACTTTACATTATGTATGGTGATATAAGGACGATAAGGTTAGGTATGTGTTCCCATGATCCGCCAGAATCGAAGGGATCTACCCAGGGACTATCCACTAGTTAGTGTAGAGTTCTTAGGTATGATGATAAAAGGAGAAAAATGAGATATGGGAAGAGTGCACTAAGATCGAGCTAGTAATCGAATAAACCCAACAAGGTTCTAGCTATGAAGTCTCGGTAAGCACTCAAGGGGTTGAAGAATTAAAAAGAATTGAATGAGAAAAGGGTGAAAACAAATAGCCCTCCATTTATTCAACCTTAGGCGTAAACCGGTTCAATTCATATGCTACTGATGGTAACATCGGTATTGAAGACAAGACGCCATGGACCCAAAGGACGACCGCACTTCAACTTCCCAAGCTACTCAAGTTCCTCTTAAAAGGACTTGTTTCATTCTCACTGGGAACCGACATTATCTATCGACTTTCTCTTAGAGATTGTTGATATTGAAGGAGGAGACCTCTCCCTAGTCTCCGATATAGGATCCAAATATGCACAAATTGAGTCTAGAGCCACGAGATCATCAATAAATCTCATTAGGACACTTTCAATGAAGACTCTCTTTTTCACACAATGTGGAAAGAGAGATTATATCTTGAGTCCTACGCATTATCCTTGTGGTATTGCCGTAACATCCGAGTGATGTGTTTACATATTCACTGAAGATGGAAAGCCTTCTGGAGCCAACATCTAACAAGCTCCTGGTAGGTGGCATGTGAGATCTATTATATAGATCAACCATGTGACAACCGAACGTAAACAATGGGGCTATTGAATCTTTTGAATCAATCCTGGTTCAGGTTATGGATTGACGGATACCTTTGAAAACCGGTCTTTGTGCTTTAAAACTCTTTTCATTAGCACGTCGACCGTGTACTAATTTTTCAAATCAAAAGGTGTTTTATGATTGATAATTGATTTTCATTAAAACCTTCGTTATATTGCAAAAACAATTTCTATTGAGCAATACACGATTGTTTTTCAAATCTCTTTTCATCAATCGCTGGACGAAATTCGCGGTTCACTCAATTCGTTGTTCTTTGAGACGCGCCTGTTTGAGAACGCCTAGAGCAAATAAAACCCTCACAAGGAAATTCTTCGAATTATACCCGATCACAAAGACTTGTAATCGATCAACGGGAACCGGGGCGGTACCTCAATTCATCGAAGTGATCAAAGACACTTGCGCGCTTTATTGCTAACTGCCTTATGCAGTACACCCCGACGCTTGCGTAATGATCGTAATGAAGCGGTCAATTCATACCCGCATGCTCACCTAACACATTCATCTCAAAAGAAATCATGATTAGTGCATCAATGACTCGGATATTTTCACTCCATGCTTCGCTACGCCGCCAATATCATGAATCAACGAAAGCTTCCGCTACTTGATGAGAAGATATCATGATCCAGAATGTGAGCATGTCGGTCCGTATGTCACAACATCACATAATACCAACACCACAATGGATGTATCAGAGATTTTCTATTAGATGATCTCAAAAGTCGGCTCAACATTATTATCACGTGATCGAAAAGACCTCCACTTGATTAACCAAACATGCAATGAGTGGAATCAATGACTACGAAGCCGAGCAAAGTACTACATCTAGAATGCAAGATCAATTGTTAATGTAATATCTGATTGTATTCAATGTCATTTTAGTATATGTTTGAGGTGACCTCCCTTGGGGGGAGATTGTTAGGAATTAGAAATTCCAGGTATTAAAGAGTCGGTCACCTCAAGTATATGTAATCGCGAATGCTCAGAGTCATAGTTATATTTAGTTAAGTAGTATTTAGTTAAGTAACACCGTGGAGGACGGACGGTCTTTACCCATCGTATGCCCGATCCAGCCGTTGTGTGGCGTTAAATTGTAAGACTATAAATACTCTCTACCTCCCAAGGTAGAGAGTTGGAGCTCATAATAATATCTTTTCTTTCTCTCACTAAGTTCCCTAAACCTCTAACTTTCTCTCTCTAGAACTCACCATTATACGCCCACTTTGTGTTATGGTTTGATGTGTGTGTGAAATCCAATATCCAACAATCTTATTCATAGTCCTAGGTGTTCTTCTACTTAGCATTTTTTTATTGATCTTTTCTTAGGTCGCAACTTCCTATTCTTCATGTAGTGCTCCTAGCCGCAAGTGCGGACGCTTGGAAAAGACGAATATTCCTCGCTTCAAGAGAAGGAAGCACGCTAGCAACTTGTGATTGGCGTAGTGATTCTAGGTTCATGATTACTAAGTGTTACCGGGCTAGTCTCTAATCAATCAGAAGGAAGTTGTTCATACTTTCCTAACATTTCTTAACTTGAAGATAGTGTGAATCGTGATTTGATTTTCGCATCAATATTTCCAAAGAAAATGCATAACTTCTTTAGTGTGTGCAAGATAATGATCAATTTCATTTGATGCTTCATCACGAAGTCTTTTTTGAAAGTAAATCTTCCCTTTTAACTTTTACAAGTTCTTGTTCATATTTTGAGATTTGACACTTTAAAAGACACGCTTTTGATCATCCAAATTGCTCAATTGTAGGATCGTAAGATTTTGACACCAATTAAGACGACGAATTGTATTTGAAAGTTCGTTTGACAATCGCTTGTTTTCAACTTTAGGACTCTAAAGCACATTATCGCTGTTCTCAACATTTACCACGTAATCAACAATATCGCAGAGATATAATCAAATGCATATGACAAAGAATTCAATAGCACAACATTATGGACATCAAAGATAGATGACATCTTCCAAGAGTCGATCAACATCTTTTCTCAACAATTTTACGCTTAGTGTTAGAAATAGATGTTTCGCTTTCTCAAAACGACCTTCATTAATCCAAGTTCCTTATGAAAGTCCTTTCCCAAGACAATGCACAACTTTTCAAATTTTTAACATTTGGTAAAAGATTTTTCTCAAAAATGTCTCTTTGTTCTCGCCAGAGGCGCATTGAAAGTGTTGAAATTTGATTTCAGAATGATATTCTATCTCATGTTGTAAAGTTTTGAGGTCACCTATGAAAAGGTCAAAATATCAAGAATTTTATGATTTTCGTGTTTTGAAGTTTACTTCACCGATGGAAGGTAAAGGACCATAAGTGTGCATAACCGGTTGGGGATTATCATTAGAAGACTCGTGTGTTTTATGATAATCCTTGGTGTGTTAGAAGAATCCGTTGGTGTGACGAAAGTGACCGCTTTGAATAGTTAAAAGGTTTGTTGTAAACAACATTTAATTTTGATCGACTCGCCTTCTCGCATCTAATTCCTCTTGACGATGATATTCAACAACACTATAAATGAATTATCAATTTTATATTCTCGTGACCGGAAACTTCGATTTGGTTTGAATGCTTTGGTTGAAAGCTTAGGTTTGTAATCAAGAAGATTCGGGTCCATATCCATTTTGATTGGGTTTTAAAGTAAACTTTTCAATGGTTGTGACCGACTCGCCATGTTTGTAAACAATGCTTAAACTCTTAAGTTTGTTTTGAGCCATGATTTCTTCAAGATGATCATCTATTCGTTTTGTTGAATGCTTTTTGTATGCAGAGAACTGCTTTTGACAAGTTAACAACTCAAATCTTCTTAGCTTTTTGATTTTCCAATGGGAGAGCTTAATTTGCTTTTTATGTTCATGTTTCAGCTTGTTCTATTTCGCATAACAGCATTCTTCGCCGCTAGATCACGACTGCCTTTTCTAAATATTTTTCGCTTTGATAAGATTTGGCAAAGGCCGCTTCAAAACCGCTTTCACGCTTTTCTTGAGTTTTGAAAAGTTGAGTTGCTTTTGTAAACATTCAAAAATCCTTGGTTAACAGCGTAGCATTTTGCTTTCAAGTCCCGACACGCATGACATTTTTCCACTATGGTCCGCTGGTCTTGTATTAAACGAGCAACATCCGATGAGGCAAAAGTTCGGGTGTGTTCAACGCGGAGTCACAACATGATCATTACTTAGATCCTCAAGTATAACCACGAGTCATTTAGATCAATGGAAACCATAAGTTGATGGATCT
This sequence comes from Chrysanthemum makinoi, assembly GCA_910596185.1. Classification (NCBI taxonomy): domain Eukaryota; kingdom Viridiplantae; phylum Streptophyta; class Magnoliopsida; order Asterales; family Asteraceae; genus Chrysanthemum; species Chrysanthemum makinoi. The sequence continues at coordinate 24,259,099 of OU343216.1, forward strand.
TGACACCTCCTTGTGTCAATGATGTTTTGTATAATATTATCAAGCAAGCGGAATTTACTTAAGTAATACTTAGAAGATGAATTATATGATGTATGAGAATAAACACAAGTTAACACAAAACTCAAGCTCCAATATTATTAATGAATAATAAGAGTGATCTTAACTTATCACTAGGGTTACACCTGAAGCTTCATAGGTAATATTGCAATATGACATGTATCTAAGACAATGACCTAGGATCTCCTTTTATACAACAAGGAGTCCTTAACAAGATAAGTATAAAGCTAACATAATAGAATATACACAAGATCTATTTTATACTTATCAAGACGCGTTTAACCTTATCATAAACTGATAGCAGTGGTAATGAAGAACTTGCGTGGGAATATCGTTTCCACCGCTAGTGTTAAACCAAGCAAGTAAAAACCACTACTATCCGTGGTAACGGATTATTCCCAACAATCCTCCCCTAAACTTATGATTTCTCTCCAAATCAATAAGTTTCTCCAATATGCATTAACTTCAAGGATTTGGGGAATTCAATCAAACACTTCACTTTTTTTCTCTTAACTTTTGTATAGCTCTTGAACACTGATCTTGAAGCCTTTGTAACAATGCTCTGACCTTCTCATTGTCTTCATTGACTCTTATGTGTAGGCTTAACATTATCAGAAGAGCTCCAAATTTAAGTGGATATTCTTTCTCAAGTTAGCATGAAAAGTCTTTCCATTAGCAGAGAGACGGATGAACTTCACATGAATCATAATAAAACCATTTAGTACCAATACATGTAATAAGGTTTTCAAAGTCATCATCAGCATTTGGTTCAAAAGGCCTTCTAAGATTTACCCATAACTGCATCTCCTTTGCATCTTTGAGATCTTGAGCATTAAACCTTTCTTGAACTAATTTCCATAGTGTATTAAGGTCATCTCGCAAAAAGCTTTAATAAGATCTTCAAATGTCATGAATGATGAAGTTTCACCTCCCAAAATTTTGTAATCTTCCATGTTAAAGCAAAATTGCTAGCAGTGTAAACTTCCCAATCAATGATAGGATGTCGAATTTGCAAGGGTTCTCGATAAAAATCTATGTCTTCAATCACAATCATTTTAGTCATTTGATCTTCAATGAACTTCTCAAGAGGGAATCTCCTTCTCAGACTTTGTATAATTCATCAACCTTAGTCTTCTTAATAGTTTGAGAATCACTTACTTTAGCCTTTCTTTTCAATCTAGGAATCTCTTCTTCTTCTTCTAACCCATTGGAATAAAAGATTTATCTTGTTACACGCCTGTAGTAAGCCTTTTCAACTTGATCATCAGACATTCCTTTAAATTGATGCTTTTCCATTTACCAACATGACAACAATAAGACTTCATGTATACAAGTATTTGAGCCTTGGTTGGTTGTCTTGGTTTCTTCCGACCCTTTTTGACTCAATTAATCACATTTTCAAGTGCTTGATTGTTCTTCATTTTATAAAATCCTTTAATCCAGCAGTCTTTGTTCCTGCAGGATGCATGACAACAAGGTCAATTGCCTTTTCGATTTCGATTATTAGCCACCAGAAATCAATATCTTCTTCAAGGAACATAGCTAAACTCGAGCTTTTCTTTTATAATTGTAGGTTGAATAAAGGAAATTGAATCACAAAGATCTTCCATTCTATCCAGTCTTTTAGCTTCCAAAAAGCTTACAACTTCTAGTTCTTTCAATCTTTTCTTTTCAAAGAACTTTCTCAGAATTTGATCTTCTCTGCTATCTTCTCGAGCAAATTCTCTATCAAGATTAATCTAAACTTTTCTTTTCTTTTGAAATCTTACCTTCAGTTGTCAGACATCTTCCATAATCGCTACCCTGTCATTCTCAATTTATCAAATTCTTCACTTGCAGCTGGCAAGATTTGGCTCTGCTGGTAAATAAAATCGCTGGTAAAATCTAGCCATAGGAAAATGTCTTGATCTTCAAGTTGCTTCCATGAGTTTCAAATTTTCCTTTGCTCCTTTACTTGTATCTCCTTCATCTTCAAAATCAATTTTCTCCCCTGTCGAACCTGCTTTCCTCCCATGTTTGGAAGAATTTCCAAATCTTGATCACCGAATCACCATGAGAAGGTGAGGATGAAGATGAAATCACCATCTTTGCAAGTTGCTTGTGCTTTTTCAACCTCTCTCATCTCTTCCTTTAAAGTGTGAATTGCTCTAATTGTTGAACATCCTTGGCATGCCGCATCTTGACAAGAACCAAGTCCTTTGTAGAGACTCAATTTGCTTTGCTAATTTGGTACAAGTAACCATCAATTCCAATTGGTTTCCACTACCCTCAAAGACGTCCAACCGTGTGACCTGTTGGAGAGGTGAATCATGGGGCATTGGTCCGCATTCCTCCATAGTAGGACTAGGTGGAAGTCTAGAACCACCACCGCTGTTCCTAGACCAAAAGGTGCGTAAACTTGTTGTGTTGTCATGAGAGGAGTTGACTGCTTAGACCTTCTCTCATAGGTTCTGAAATCTGGTGTGGTATAATCAATGTTGGGAACATCAATTATAGGTGTATTGTTCGATGAAATTTTAGCAAGCATTAGGGGTAGGAGAGGTGTAAAATCATATTGCCATCTTTATTCAAATTTTGAAAAACTTTAGGCTTTAGGCAACCGATTTGATAAATGTAGTATGAGGTTACAGCTTGAAATTCATTAAGCACAAATTGCATAAACCGGGATACATTAAAAAATTGGTTTTACTTTGTACATTGCCTTTCATACTTGTAAAAATATAGTTGGACCAATTGAAAATCTTATCAATGACTAGACAAACCAAAGGATAAGCCATGGTTGAACTAAATTGCTCATAAGATGTTTTCTTAGACTAAGGCAATGTAACAAAGTATGAATCAAAAATCTCTCCAGGGGACAAAACCACTCTTTGAAAGTAGCCTTTTGTCGTGGTATCATACCCCATGGATGATAAAGTATCATGAATGTCGACATAGGTAATATGATGGACCCTGAGATCATCCAAGTGAAGTACTCTCCTCAGTGGATGCCTCAAGAACATCAATAGTTACTCCATCTAATGGCTCGGAGCATCCATCGTTTCATGTGTATCTCTATTTTCAAGTGTGATGGACTGAGCAGAAGTCCAAAACTGATTGATTTGAGAGATATAAATTGGTTTTAAAAAGCAAAGCATACCTTATATGAGTGGTATGAAGAAAGTCCACAATTTGATGAAAAACAGGCCACTCTTCTCGCTAGTCTTTTGTAAGTAGGCCACTAGGTTGTGCTCATCTGCAAATTTCAAAGAAGCCATAGAAACTTTTAATGAAAAATATTATTATGTCAGTAAGAATTGAAGTAATGACTAGCCAATTGAGAGAAAAAGATATATGGGGTTAGGGTTTAGAATTGATGCTAGCAAAATTATCTTTAGAAAGTAGTTATAATATAGAAAGAAGATAATTTACTTAAAATATTAACCCTATATATATGACTATCGTGGTTACTTCAACGGCTAGTGAAAAATAAATTACTGACATAATCGTTGTAAATACCTAGAATAACAGGGTAAAATAACACCGCCAAGAAACTGTGAACTAGCAGTGGTAATTTTTCACAAAAAAAAATTTCAAAGAGCAGTGGAAAATAAAATCTAGAAAAACAATACGCTCCCAATATAGTTTTTAGCAAACTATCACCTATCAACGGATTTGATATGTCTTTACTCATGAGCCGCTTGCTATGGACTAGCCAACTCTTAATCATAAAGAATATGGTGAGTTGATAACCATATAGTTTTTGGTAAACTATCAACCATAAACGGATTTGTCAAGTCTTTACCAGAGTCGCTGTTTCCTGACTAGTTTGATTCTTATGTATTACATGGTGAATCAATAACCATTTGTTGTGTGATTCGATATACACCTTTTAACTCCAACTCTCATCAAAAACTTGATATACAAACTCATACAACAATTGCATTACCCTACATTTCCTCAACACAAGAAAACATTTATGGATTACATTCCAAGACTTGTTACTGGTACCTAAATCTCCCACATCAAGACCTTTTGTCAATAAATCAAAGCATAGTTGTCATCAATAGGAATTTTGACAACTTGAATTAGTCCCTTTTCATAGCAATCTCGAATGAAATGGTGTCTAATTTCAATATGTTTGGTCTTTTTGTGTTGAACAGGATTCTTGATTATGCAAATGGTACTACGATTGTCAATATGTATGATGGTATTCATGAAATTGTACCCATAGTCCAAAAGTTGATTGAAGCTTACAGGCCTGGAATTAATGCTGCAATCAAGTAAAGAACAATATACTCCGCTCAGGCTTGAGAAGAATTAGCCACCATTGTTCTCTTTTGCATCGCTAAGTGACACTAACCTGTAAGCCAAGAAATTGACATCCACCGCCAGATTTTCTATCCAGCTAGCTCCAAAGATAGTCATTATCTCTGAAAGGGTAACTTTATCTAAAGAGAATCTCTGAGTACCACAATCCCAGAGTAGGAAATACTTTAAGATATCTAAAAATTTTCTTCACAGTTAGCCAAGTGGAGAACTGGGAGTAACTTGAAACCTTGCACAGCACAACACAAAGAACATAATATCTGGCTCTAGATGATGTAAGATACATCAAAGAGCCAATCATAGACCTATACATGTGCACATCAACAACTTCACCATCAAGCTCCCTTAAGAAGTAGATGTGTAGTCTTGTTCCATAGAGTGCCGATGACTTCATAACAAGAACTTGAACTTCCTTAGTATCTCACCACATATTTATCTTGATTAATGAAAATAATTCATCTGGCTTTTGTAGTGATCAAGTACCAAAGAATGAAGTTCTCCCATGTAACTCATCTCGAAATTCTTCTTTCATCCAGCCAAAATCTCTTTGCACATTCTCGGCCTTTTGTAGACCCAAAATGATATCATCAACATACCTGAACAAAGGCATATCGGCTCTTGTCTTCTTTGATGAAACAAAGTTTGATCCACTCGCAATAAGGAAACCAATTCGCGTTAAGATAAGCGAGTTAAGGTTTCA